>JAFMSR010000010.1:30838649-31096149 GCA_022818135.1 Saxidomus purpurata
TTTTCATACTTAAACAACTGCATAAAACAGACTTTTTTTATTCAGAAAAAATATTTCTAATTAATAAACATTCTTGTTACCCATATAGGGCCTCAAAAGAAAAAAAAAAACATTCTTGAGTGATAATATTGTTCTGTGGGTTCCTTGGAGCTTTTCAACATTTTTACAGTGAAATGCAATGTGATTGTATAAAATATTTTATAAAAACTCTTTTTCCTGATTTTTATCGCCGATTAATGAATTGATTACCGAGAAAAAATGCAGCAAACGGTCAACAACTAAACAAGCAGTGTCTGATATTCTTTGCATAAATAAAACGTGTCAATACGATCAAAGAAAAGAGCCAGTTTAATTGTAAGCATACATAATTGGTCCTCATTGTTCCCAATCAAGCAATCCGTTTAATAATCGATGTTTACTCAACTATCAAATTGACAATAAACATTATACATGTCAAAATGCACATGTCAACCTTTAAATCGCGATGTTGTCTCGCCACTTTTGATTGGCTTACTGTTTTTTATTGACCAATGAAAGCTGATGTAACAATCGGTAGCGAGTAGGCGGTGCAGTGTCGAGATTGACACTCGAAAACATTGTCCGTGTTTACGAAAAATAGAGAGACTTTGTTTTCGCTTTTTTATACGATCACAGCGAAATGGCCGAGGATACGGCGACTATTTCGCCCACGTCGCCCTCAAACGTGATCCCTGTATAACATTATCTAGTGATCTTCCACCAGGCAATTGGACTTGTACCAAGGTGAGCGATATAGGGCCATCTTGGCCCTCTTGTTTAATAAAAGACTTGTAGGGGATTGCTATTATGACCCACTAAAAACACAAACTAACTAGAGTTTGGGTTCGTAAAACTCTGTATTGTCTCCTAATGCCTTTTATCACTATGTGGAGTTTCAGCTTTAGTTTTTAGCTCACCTGGCTACGCCAGGGTGAGCTTTTCTGATCGATGATTGTCCGTCGTACGTCGTCCGTCAACATTTTGATTCACATGACATCTCCTCTGAAACCTCTTGGCCAATGTTGATAAAACTATGCAGGAATGTTCCTTGCATGAAGCTCTACCAAAATTGTTCAAAGAATTCCATTCCATGCAGAACTCTGGTTGCTATGGCAACAAATAGGAAAAACTTTAAAAATCTTCTCTGAAACCACAATGCCTAGAGCTTAGATATTTGGCATGTAGCATTGGCTAGTGGAACTCTACCAAGATTGTTCAAATTATGATCCCCGGGTCAAAATTGAACCTGCACGGGTAGTCACTTAGTTTTGCAAAGGCTTATAGGAAAAACTTTTAAAATCTTTTTTTCTGAAACCACAAGGCCTAGAGCTTAGATATTTGGCATGTGGCATTGTCTAGTGGATTTGTACCAAGATTGTTCAAATTAGGACCCCGGATCAAAATTGACCCCACAGGGGGGATCACTTGGTTTAACATAGGCTCATATAGGAAAAACTTAGAAAATCTTTTCTCTGAAACCACAAGGCCTAGAACTTAGATATCTAGCATGTAGCATTGTCTAGTGGGCCTTTACCAAGATTGTTCAAATTATGACCCCCTGGTCAAAATTAAACCTTCCTGGGAGGGGGGAAGCACTAGATTTCATATAGGCTTATATAGGGAAAACTTACAAGGCAAACTGGCAGATAATAGATATTTGAAATGTTACTTAGCATTGTGTTGTAGACCTCTATGAATATGTTAGAATCCTGACCCATTTTATTTTAGCAAATGGTAGTCAGGTGAGCGATATAGATTAAACCTTCCTGGGAGGCCAGGGGGAAGCACTAGATTTCATATAGGCTTATATAGGGAAAACTTACAAGGCAAACTGGCAGATAATAGATATTTGAAATGTTACTTAGCATTGTGTTGTAGACCTCTATGAATATGTTAGAATCATGACCCATTTTATTTTAGCAAATGGTAGTCAGGTGAGCGATATAGGGCCATCATGGCCCTCTTGTTTTCATATTTGTAAGCTATTGTGACCTCTGTAATTGTTCTGCTCTTGATTGGTTGCTTTCTGATGATGTCATGTGTGCATTGAATCTTCCATATAATTCTCCTGGGTGATTATTCATATAATTTATGCTTTAATTTCTTCATATTAACTTGCAGGGAGGTTTTGCAAAATGCTACGAGTTACAGGACATCGATACAAAGGAAATCTTCGCAGGCAAGATTGTTTCAAAGTCACTCCTTGTGAAGCAACACCAGAAGGACAAGGTAGGTTTTGTTCCAGTGCAACCAGTAAATGGTCTGATGAATCTACCTGAAATCTCGAGAAAATAGCTAAATGGTCACTTATCATGCAGTGCTGTGCACATATTTATTATCCCCCCTTTATCAAGGCGGTGTTCAGAACCTATGAACTGGTCACACTTGCTCAAGGTCAAGTTCACAACTTAAGGTCAAAGGTTTGAGTCTAGCATTTCCTGTCAGCTCCATACAGTACAGCTCTGGAGGATTATCAGTGTTCCCACTCAGTATTTTTTTCAAGGGTATACTTACCCCCTGGACACAAAAAGAAGGGGTAAATCTCAATTTTGGGGGGTATGAAAATTATATGATACACAAGCGGCGACCGTTCAAAATTTTTACAACTCGTGGCAACAACTTGTTATGAAACCGTTTCGGGTACTTTTTCCAACTTTTAACACTACTCGTAGTTGTTTCAGTACTTGTGGATGGTAACTCTTCACTTTGTTGTTGGGCATCATTTATTTTATTCGCCGTGAAGCAAAACACAATGCTTTGTCTGCCACATTTTTGCAGACGAAGCCTGGATCATTAGATTGGTCACACTTTTAAAGTGCTAATATTAATTCCCAGAGCATTCGAATATCAAACCCGTCTACATTTTATGACGTCAACGGTAAATCACCAGCAGTTATGCCGACCGATTGGCCGAGAAAGTAGAATTTCCATGATCTATTTTTAGAACATATTGGGAGATTCCAGCTGAACCGATTCGTCCTCAGCATTTTCGTACGCGCGCGATCTCGCACGTGGTGAAAATTATTTGCGCGATATTTATTTTTTTTGCGTGATTTACGTAATATTTTACGAGAGTGGGAACACTGATTATGCAAAAAGCATATTTTGTACTGTCCAAATAGAGTTATAAAAAGTAAGTACATGCATTGTTGAGGTTTATTGTAATATTGGAACATTATGTACTGTTCTCATCACTGATCTTCTTGTTGTGTACTTATGTCCATCAATTTCATGAATTCTACATATTAATCACTGGTAAATATGCATTTTGATAAGTACAATTCCCTATTTCATAGACGCCTTTGAACAGATCAGTTATATTATTTGCCTTTAAGAAATCCGCAGTGTGCCCTTCTGAGATAAACTACACTCAGTAACATTAAGACCTTCAACAGGTATGAGCAGATTGGGCGACTTCAGTGTTATTTGCTGTGGGGGATATAGCTGTCTTTTAGACTGCCTTGTATTTGACTATTTGCTTCAGTTGCAGAAATTGTTTGAAATGATATGAGATGTAAATTGAAATAATGTATGTAGTGAAATATATAATAACTTTTCAAAACTATCAATATTGCTTCATTAATCAAGAAAGTATAAAAGTTTGAAAGTCACTGTTAAAACTTTATACACTTTTGTAACAAAAATAAATTGGTACGTATGCAGTATGAATGTGCATAACTCTATTAGACTATTGGATATAGTGAAATGTTCATGGACTGTCACTGTCACTCACACTAGTCAAATTTAATCATCTATTCTGTAAGATTTTTTATCTAAGATATGTAAGAAAATTATGTTTGTGTTAGTTGCTTGTATATACAATGTATGATTCAAAAGCTTTCAATTTCATTGTGTTTTATGCATCTGTGATTATTACATGCAGTATGGTCATCCTGAGAGGTAACATCTTTAAAGCCAATTTCAAACTGACCCAACAGCTTGGAATGGCCTACTAAGAGATTTTTGTTTAAAAATGAAACCGTTCAGATTGAATTATTTTTTGCAACTCTGCTTTTGACTTCAGATGACCCAAGAGATTTCCATACACAGAGAGGTGTCATACAAACATGTTGTCAAGTTCCACAGCTTCTTTGAGGATCCTGACAATGTCTATATACTACTGGAACTATGTAGGAGAAGGGTATGTAAGGCATTTGTCAAGGGAAGCAGGTTTACAAAGACCAGTCTCTTTATGACTCTTGTTACGAACATGTATATTCAATCTAATACTGGTATATACTTTTTGATTCTATACTGTCTGAGTCTTGTTTTAGAATAGCTGTAAGTGTGACTGTGTTGTTTGTTAACAATTTAAAGATATAGGAACTTCAGCATGAATAACAACTTTCGTGATAATACTGTTACAGTAATAATAAATCTATTTACAGTCGCTGATGGAGTTACACAAAAGGAGAAAAGCTGTGACAGAACCAGAGGCTCGTTATTTCGTGCGACAGGTTGTTTTAGCCTGTCAGTATCTTCATGGTCGCAATATCATTCATCGAGATCTCAAACTTGGTAATCTATTCATCAATGATGACATGGACATGAAAGTTGGTGACTTTGGTTTGGCAACAAGGGTGGACTATAATGGAGAAAGGAAAAGGTATGAACAATGAAAACAACCAGTTTTTAAGATCGTCATAAATTGGATGTAAACTTTGATGCTCTGTTTTCTGCACTTCTAGCAAAAGTGTTGGGAGTTTTTTTATGCCTCCACAGGGTTAATTCAAACACTCAGGCCGCATCAACTATTGACACCCTCTGTATATGAATCTGTATTTATTTTCAGCAACCCCATATATACCATCTCCCATTTCATGATAACGAGCTTCGTCTTTTTCACCATTTCAGCTCTGTAAAATCTGTTTACGTTGAAAAGAAATGGCCGACATATCTGTGTTACGTTTTTGTCAATGGTAATTGTGAGCAATTCGCACAATACTTGGAAAATAAATTTATATTAAGAGGTCGTTAACTAAGATTTATGCTATCATTGTGTGTAATTCTTCCTAGACAATATTGGTCACTAACAAAAGAACTGGTTTCAGTAGTTCATTTTCCATGCATCCAGAGAAACAATCACTGGCACCAACCACTATTCTTCAATTTTGTTATTGTTTTTCAGCAACTGTTATTGAAAGGCTAATATTATATTTATATGCAGCTTCAGTCTCCAGACGAACAAAATAAGAAACTGTCAGATCAGAGAAAAATCTTAAATGCTCATTTCAATCCTGTTTGTTTCATTTCAACTTGTCTAAACCAGTGTCCTACTCCAAAAACTGTGGTTTGTCATTCCATGTGCCACATCAATCAACTGAAGCGTTTTAGGATTTCTAGGTTAATACACTATGAAAATGAGTACCAAAACATAATTTTGGTTGTGAACTGCTGACATCATAAAAACAGAATTGAACCAGTACTCTTTTTACTATCCAAGCTCCTTTCAACACACCCCGGGGGGACCAGATATTCAATATAAAAAAGTTCAAAATTCTATTTCTGGGAAAACGGCTATCAAAATCAGGGATTTCGGGGACATTTGATTTCGAATATAGAGAAGTGCTGATATATCTTTGTAGTATTTGATCAAAGGTATCTCAGAGAAGTTAACATGACTGAAAAATAAATTAAGTGATTTAACCAGTGTTGTGTAAGAAAATAGATATAACTTGTTATGGTTATATTTTATAATAATGGCAATAAATTCATCCAAAAGTAACTTAAATCAGTGTCACTGATGCACAGCTTGATAGCTGATAAAATGTAAGGCATCATCTGTTTTGTGCTCTAAACCAATGTATCATTGTGGTTAAGTACTTCAGAAAAATAAGCGTCAATGAAACAGAACACATAAGTCTACATAAGTGAACATGTTGCAGATCTCTAAAGTTCAATTGACAAGTGCCACATTAATTAAAAATGTCCAACGGTCGAAATTATTATCAAAAATCTCAATTTCTCATAAGTTTCCCATACGAGTACACATGCCGAATCTTTAATATTTTCCAAATGTTCTAGTACGGATCGTATATGACAGATAGCTTCTGCCGAAAGTTTATCAAAATGAATTTTCGAATATTGACTACGCAATGGCATAATTATTTTTTCAATATCTTGTCTCAGTATGTGCACTGTATGACTGTATGCTATAAACAGTGTAATCATGTTTGATGCAATAAAGATATTATTTTATTTTGCTATACATGTATATTTTACAACCTTTAAATAATTATTGTATCATAATTCAGGTGCACCTTTCATACATTTTTTGTACATGCGTCCGTTATAAAACTACAGATGAAACTATTTAAAGCTCTTATTAGTAGCAAATACGTTCAAGTATCATATCAAGTGTACTGAAGATATAAAAAAATGATTTTAAATCCGAAAAAAATTACTTGTTTATTGCTAGCCAGCAGCGCTTAACGATTTTAAAAATCTTGATATTTCATTTACCCCTAAGGTAAACACATTTACTATTAATTAATCTGTTTATCGTTTGGTTATTCCAATCAACACTTGTGTATTGCTAATCAGCGTGTTTAACAATGGTTGGGGCATCGTTGGCAGGCTTCCACATTGATTATCTGTCATCACCTTTGATTAACTTGACTCTTTAAAAAAGCTGTCTCGTAATTCAGTTTTCAAAAACCTGTTTGAGGTACATGTATAGTAGGTCTAAATGTAAGTCAAGCTAATGATTAAAACACGCGGTTAATTTGTTGTTACGACTTATTTTAATTTTAAAATATTCCAACTGGCCAGTCTGTTTGTAACATGAATATAAAGAAGCAAGTTTATGTTTAAAAAAAAAATTCTGCGGCGAGGTAAAAGCAACGAACACTCGGCTTGCAATGACGTAATTACTATGGCTACACATGACATTGTTGAGTAGGAACATTTGATTGTCGGCATCTTTCGAGTTCCCGCACAAAATATTCCCGCCAAATACGAGAAAGCCACGTGCTTTCAATCGAAGATACGCCGCAGTGCAGGTCTAATAGCAAGCATGTTAAAAATTGATAAATATTAAATAATTTGCTGTTCTCATTCTTTTCAACTTATGAGGGAAACAGACATGCCTTGCAAACCAGTTTTGTGTTATTCAATGCATGTATTTAAAACTCTCACGTACGATTACACCTGACTTTCAACAGAATCCACGAGCATTATGCTGGTTCGTACTCACTTTTAATTTCATTTGAATGCTAGAAGTAGTCCTTAATTTCATTTCAAGAATATAAACTTTTGTATAGATCTATATACTTTAATGACCAAGCGAGAAAAGGTTATAGAATGACGTCAGTAAGTTGGAAAGTGAAAGTACAAACGTGCAATTTAATATACGACATTAACGGGAAAAAGCACAAAGTAAAGACTGAATATTTCATCTTTCATGACATATTTTCGAAAAATATAATAGATACAGCATACAGGTGATTCTTAATTCAGACTTGTGTACATTATTGATTTTTGCGGGTATTCCGGTATTTCGGTAGTATTCCGGTATTTCGGTTAGTCGTGTGACCCATTAGAACACATGGTTTTCCAAGACTTATTTACTGCACAGGTAGGTGCTCGCCTGACAGCTCTGGTTCAAACAGGCTTTACATGGCAATATTACACCCTTAAAGCTTCTGGATTTCATATCCAAAAATCATACACTGAATAGACCCCTTCAAGAAAATGTATAGTTTATGATACTAGATTTTTGTATTACAGTAAAATTTAGTGGAAAAATCACATTATTTATAATATGATATGTTGAATTGAACTTTTTGAACTTTGTAAATTTCAACTTTTACTTTCAGAACTCTGTGTGGGACACCTAACTACATAGCTCCAGAGGTTTTAGGCAAGAAAGGACATAGCTTTGAAGTGGATGTCTGGTCGTTAGGATGTATATTGTAAGTTACAACGAATAAATAACTGACACTATTGTGAGGACCTACAGCCAGTCTATTCTAGGACGCGTGATTGTTGAATTCACCATATGTTTTCAAAGATCAAGCCTATTTCTGTAAGCCAATATACTAATCAATAAACTCAAAAAATGTTAAATTTCCAATAGGTGTATATCTGTTTACTTGTAAACATTGGGCACCGGTAAGAAAAAACAATTTTGGGTCATATAGTTAAGAGGTCAAGGCTGCAGGAACTATTACTGGATCATCAACAAGGCTCGATTTAGCACTGGACCGTTGGCCCGGGTCCAGTTAAAAAGCCCACGGTCCAACTGACCGTCTAGTAAGCTGGTCCGCCGGTCCACATCAAAAATGAGATGACAATGTTACAAATCATTGTTTGTCAGCGGTTTATAGAACGAATTAATAACATGTTTTCTAATTTGTCAACTACATCCATCTATAACCAATTGAAATCGCGTTTTATACATCTCCAATCGTGCCAAATAGCGTGACCTAAACTTGGAGTTGGAGTGACAATATCGCGGCACTTCACAGGGGTAAATAAAATAGCCGTACGCTGTGTGATTTTTCAGGTAGATGAACGTGATAACGTGATATTTTTTAATTCTTTTTGGTAGATATTTGCAAACATGCGTTTTTTTATCTTTTATACGATTTAAATTGAAAATCATAGGCCGACCGACGTATATGTGTGTAGCGTTTTCAATATTGTATATCAACAAAAAAAACATTATCTAATCCAAACTAAAATTTTTATAATCCAAAGTCAACAAATACATGTCTTAAACTGTCAAAATATGTCTATTAAATGCCACGTGCTTCACTAAGATCAAAGAAACCTGACTAGCGTCGGCGACCTTCTTTGATCTTGTGACACGTGCGGTTTTATCTCTATTATTAACTGAAGTTTGCAGTAAAAATTACTGTATTCGGCAAAGGTTATTCATTAAAATAAATATAAGAAAATTGTTACTGGAAAAAAAGTTGACTGTCGCAGTTCCTGAAAAAGAGCCCAATGAATGATAAACGAAAATCGGGCACGCAGAAGCGCGACGATTTTGTAACAAACAGCAAGTTGCTCTGGTAGTTTTGTTTTGAATAAACAACATTCGGAACTTTTTAATTGTTAGAGAAATAATTTGTCACGTTCATCAATCAGTCGATTCACATAGCTTGGACTTGCAAACAATTTCAAAATTGAAAGAGTTAATTTTGTCATCCTTTATGACAGGCCATTTTCACACCTACTACGAGTGACATATGCGAAGTGGAAAATAAACATTGACCAATTACGGCGGATATTTCATGGAAATAAATATTTCAAATCTACATTGAGGTTCAGATAAAAAAAATCTCTTTTGAAACGATGATATCAAACACGTAATAGTATAGTGGAGATTCGCAACGAAAATACGGCGGTGGCGATGTGTGAATCAATCCTTGGGATTCAAAGAATCTACTTTTACAGGTGTATTTTTTCAACATTTTAATTTTTTGATGTAACAAAAAATGTCACTCAGAAATATAAGTAGCAAAACGCAATAGTCTCGTGATCGATATTTTTGCTCCAAACTCCACTCGAAGTCACGTTATTTTGAAGTCACGTTTTTTTTTTACATTTCTTTGCATAGTCAATTTATAGTATTTATTAGTGCAAATATTTTGGTCCAGGTCAGTAGACCTCGGTCCAATTGAAGTCTAGATGAGGTGGTCCGAAGGTCCAATTAAGTTTTCAGTCCTAAGTCGAGCCCTGATCAATCTTTAAGGGAAGAATCGGTGTGAAATCTAGTTGCGCGTGTATCAATTTGGGGCCATACAGTCAAGGTGACTGGGGCCTGAAACTTGAAAATCTTGTTTGCTTTCCATCTCCAAAACCACTTGTTGGAGTTTCATCAAACTTTCAGGGAAGCATCTGTGTGAATTCTTCAAGTTGTGCCTATTACAACTTGGGGTTATGTCATCAAAGGGAAAAGTCACAGGGGCATGAAAGTTGAAAATCTTGTCAACTCATTATGTTATACATTTTTCTCGAACATACTTTTCTAGTTGAATTTTCTGGTAGTTCTCACTAAAGTCTGTTCCATTCCACTCTGGACCCCCAACTTTGACCTGAACTGAAAAATCCTGAGCGGTTTTCGTATAAATTTTACCTGTTTTGTGATCTACAAAAAAGTCACCCTCGAGAATTTTAAGCGTTTTTGAAACAATCACGTCATTTTGTAAAGATGCCGATTTTTATTTTTCTATGGAGACTCGCCATTGTTTACATTGGACGCCATTGACGTTTACTCTTCCGTGACAGAGAAGTTACGCCAAAGTTCACGTGTTTTTCAATAAAATGTTCGGGGACATTTCAATATTGCAATCAGATGCATGGTTATTAATAAAGAGGTATATAAGCACAAAAGTAACGCTAAAATGTAAAAAAAAGTTGTTGAATATCTAATAAGATCTACAATAAAAGATTTACCTAATAATTCCTGCTTTCAAATGATTCCTAGCCTACTGCATTAGGCTAATGTCGTACTGACAGTCCGTCACACATTTCAGATCTACTCCAGTCCATGAGTCATGACAGCACTAAACATTTTTGAAAAATCTTAAGCAGTTGTTGAATTTCAGGTGAAGTAGCATAATATGCAAGTGAAACACACATTCATTTAAACAGTGGCCCAACATGCATGTCACAGTATAACCCTGAACACTCCATAATCCATTCTAAAGCCTTAATTTTCCTTCACAGTAATGAACTAGATCTATTGATATTAAATCGACAACATAGATTTCAATTCTCCGAAACTTGCTCGTGACGTATTGATTAGATGACGTAGTATGAATAACAAATCTAGGCGACACGAGTGGATCCGACGTGGGAGCGTGCATTTGCGCGCATCCCCTTATGCATACTGGTACCTAGCTAAATCAATTGAAATAACACAAAAGAATCTAATAGTACTGTATAGGCATTTGGTCGTAGATTGATATACCGTTTTTTCATAGCCTGGCACAACAAGTGCGGAACACACCTTTTACGAAACGCGTAGAATTTACACGCTTTTAGGGAATCACCTGTTCGATATGCATGTGCCTTCCTCATTCGTAGGTACATACCCATATCAACTGCTGTGTGGACAAAACCCGCTGCCATATACATGTAAGTCTTACTTGTTCGTTCCGTTAGTCACGATGCGAAGGGGCGTTAATACGATGCGAAGACACGTTGGGGCGATGCGATATGAATATCGTCTTCGCATTGTGTGATCGTTATGCGCATCGTCCCATCGTCGCTTGCACATATGTATTTTGTCAGGGTCTGGAAATCTGGATAGGGGCAATGTTTTCCATTTTTACAGAAAATATGCCTGCTAGCCAGATAGTGTAGCCAGTTGAGTTCTCTCATGGAAAAATGCTTTGTCCGTCTGGAGGCAATACATGAACTGTAAATGTACTGTAAATGAGTTACATTGGATGTCTTCATCTTCAACAGTTTGAGTTACGTATCGATTTCAAATTCATTTTAATATGTGCTTAAGTCTCTTAACATAACGGCTAAGTATGTTTTATTTCTTATCCGACGAGAGATTTGGTCGCAAATTACGCAACAAAGTGGGGTATTTTACTTTAGAGTTAAGCGAAAAGTGATAGATCTATGTGTCTGATATAAATGTCAGTTTTATATGTGCGAAGGCTTTAAAATGACTTGTTATTGTTGTAGAAATGTATTCTAAGTAAAAAATAATATATGACATGTGTGCGTGCGTCTGTATGTCCGTGGTCTGTATAGATGTACTTGAAACATTACCTTTTACGGGAGTGACAGCCTTGCAGTGTCTATTCTAGGACGCGCGGTTGAGGGATTCGTCCTATTTTTTCAAAGATCTATTCACAAAAGAATAGTTTTATAAATAATTTTCATTTCTGAAAATATATGGTCATGATGTCTTAATGTTATGGTGGACTCCCAAAGAAAACCCCCCTTCTTTAAACAGCTGAAATCTTCGTCCGCACCGGAGTGCGGGGTTCTTATTACATGTCATATATTTTCTATATCAGTGGGTGACTAAGCATTTGATATTTGCCGTTTTTCGACGATAGATACTTTATTTTATGTTTTTCTATGATCCGAAAATTGCCTGTCGGATTCACATGTTTAATGCCGACAACTAACAGTTTAGGGCCCTTACAAAATGACGAAAATGTACCGGCTGATCTAAAGCAAGTTGGTATGCCGAAATCGTTTCAAACAGCCGAAACGGATTTGTTCATGTCGGCATATATACATCAAATACTAAATATGCGCAGCAGAAATTTGTCTCTTTCGACGTTGGTAATTTTGAGTACGTCCCTGGTAACGTCAGCTATGGACGCCGCCATCTTGGAAATCAACGCGACGTCACTTTGCATTACGCCCTATGGCGAAAATAACAAAAATGCGGATTTTTACGTTTAAGTAAGAAATAATGGAAAAATAAAAAACATGCCTGGAGATATTAAATTTCCAGATTTATATATGCTATAAAGAGCAAAAATACATGCAAGGGCGACAAGAAACTAATGGTCCAAAATTAGGTGGAACAGACTTTAGTATGGATCCAGTGAAGTACTATAAACTTAGATAAAGCATAGAGAAATGACAGAAAGTGGACTACTGATTTCTTTAAAGAAGCAGGCTAAAATAATTTCATGATCAACCACCAAGTTATAATTTGTGTTTGTAAAGTTTTGATTTTTAATTATCTGTTAACTTACAGATACACATTACTAGTTGGAAAACCTCCATTCGAGACCTCCAATCTCAAAGACACATACACGAAAATCAAGAAAAATGAGTATCATGTACCTTCCCGTGTAAGTCCATGTGCCAGAAATCTCATACAAAAACTGCTCAAGGCCGACCCGACAGAAAGACCAAATATGGATATTATACTTGAAGATGAATTTTTTACCTCAGGTAGTTTTGATTTAAAGTTTGTAAGACTCTATGTACTTGATGTATTAATCTGCTCTTGCATTGAAATTCTTTGGGTTCTGAAAAAGATTAAAATTTATCTAAATGATATACTTTGATAAAAAATATGGTTAGAAATGTGATTTTACAGTAAAGCCAATAGCCACACTGCGTTGTTTAAAATGCTGAAAATTACGCATTTTAGAAATTTAAGCAGTTCAATGAACACAAAAGTTTTGATATATGTTGTATTTGTTGAATATTGTTTTGTATTTTAACTGTGTTTCATGCAACAAAACATAACAGAATTGCAACTGATATAAGAAATATTTAATTTTTTTAGGATATCTGCCTTCAAGACTACCCACCAGCTGTCTCACAATGGCTCCCCGATTTGATACACTTGCCAAATCAGAATCCATGCACAGAAAACCTTTGCTAGAACTAAATGGAACAGAAAGTGAGTACAGATTTCTTCTGTAAAAATAAGTGCAAAGTTTCTTCATTGCCATGCTTGCTTCACGAAATGCTACCTTCCTATAGATACAATAGAAGTTGTTAAAGAAAGCTTGTGTATTTTCAGTCTTGCACACAAGTATTAAAACAGACTGTTAAGTATGTCATATTGCTGCACATTTGAGACATTGTATTTTTTTGCACCTCAACAGCAAAAATAGAATATGAGTTAATCTGAGAAATACTGAATATTGTCTTTGTACATGCGTTTATATGTGAAGAAATGATATTTAAACTACAAGTAACTGGGGAATAAAGAATACTTACAAAAAATGATTCATGTCCTTATTTTAAAAATTTGTTCCTTACATTTTAGAAGTTTAACGTCTGTCTTAAATGTTTGATTTTTAATTTCTTCAGAGACCACAGCTCAGACTATTGAATCAAGAGCGAAAGATCAAAAGCGTCCAATGACACAGGATGGCCTTATAGCTGAAAGAGGTGGGGGAGATGAGGGACAGAAGAGAGGTATAAAACAGATTTCCCATGCTTCTTTTTAACAGTCAGGGGTGTAACTTGTTGAAGTTATTTTGAAAATAACTTCAGTAAGTAATATTTGAAACATTTGGTTAATAAAATTACTTCCCTTTGCTGAAAGAATTAACTCCCTTGAAAGTTGAGATGACCAAAATTAGGGGAATTTCTAAAATAATTTGTACAGTTTACAATTCAACATTTCAGTTTTTCTTGAATTTCTTTATTACTAGCAGTTAACCTCTGCAAATACCTTTAGATAAGAAATAGAAATGCAGGTTCTTTCTTTATACCCCCAAAACGAATAGGAGTCACCCAGTGGTTTGTCAGTCGGGCGGTCTGTTGCATTTTCCTTGTCCGGAGCATAACTTGAAAACTACTAGTTGGAATTCAATTCAACTTCATACAATAATCAAGCACATTGAGAGGAAGTGCAGTGCACAAGAACTATAACTCCATCTTGACTAATTACAGAGTTATTGCCCTTTGTTACTTTTCCTTGTCCGGAGCATAACTTGAAAACTACTGGTTGGAATTCAATACAATTTCATACAGTGGTCAAGCACAATCAGAGGAAGTGCAGTGTACAAGAACCATAACTCTAACTTGACTAATTACAGAGTTATTGCCCTTTGTTACTTTTCCTTGTCCGGAGCATGACTTGAAAACTACTGGTTGGAGTTCAATACAACTTCATACAATGGTCAAGTACATTGAGAGGAAGTGCAGTGCACAGGAACCATAATTCTATCTTGATTTGTTACAGAGTTATTGCCCTTTGTTACTTTTCCTTGTCCGGAGCATAACTTGAAAACTACTAGTTGGAATCAATACAACTTCATACAATGGTCAAGCACAGTGAGAGGAAGTGCAGTGCAAAAGAACAATAACTCCATCTTGACTCATTTCAGAGTTATTGCCCTTTGTTACTTTTACTTGTCCGGAGCATAATTCGAAAGCTACTGGTTGGAATTCAATACAACTTCATACAATGGTCAAGCACAATCAGAGGAAGTGCAGTGTACAAGAACCATCTTGACAAATTACAGAGTTATTGCCAAGAACAATATCTCTTTAGTTTGTTTGCAAGGTATTCTGTTACCATGAACTTCTTCAGTTTTTAAAGCAGTCTTTCGGGGGTATTAATCACATTTAGTGATAGCTCTAGTTATAGCTGACAGCAATGACTTTTCAATTAGACATAATGGATTTATTGCCGAAATTGTCTTAGAGATGACCTGAAAAATGTCCTACTTCGAGGCCATTGCGTAAGGTTTTGTCGTGGTGCAACAGATTTTATTTCATGATCTTGAAGTTCAATGATCAAAGAAATAGAAAAAAATTGTACAACTCCCCAGAAAATTTGTATTCTTGTGGGAAAATGATGTTAAATCTATCTCCTATTTGAACGAAAATAACTTGAATGAGTTACTATGACTGAAAAATAACTTAAAGAAGTTATTTTAGTGAGTGATGAGTAAAAGATAAATATAACTTGTAGAAGTTATTCAGAATAACAAACAAGTTACACCCCTGACTGGTTTAATGAATACCTATGCTGCTAGCATTTCTTTTCTAGTACCAACAGTCTTAATTATTACCTCACCTGAGCCACTGAATCAAGATGAACTTTTAGGATGCCCACACCGATTTCAATGACCTAGACTTTTATATTATTTGCAAAATGAGGCAATAGACCATAATTAAGCTTCAATTTACAAAAGATTTTGATGTTTAGAAAGTTCCAAGATATCAGACATACTGTCTTCAGCTTTCACTTATATATCAGAAAGTGCAGTGATACTTTGGTGAGCAGGTGAGGTTAGCTTAGTTTATTACAAATGTTTGTGAGTAGGTTCTAACAAGTAGTGCTTGAACTGTTCTTTTCTTCGGTCTCTATCACAGAATGTTTGAAAATAAAAAAAAAAATTAGTGATGAATTCACTGAAGATAAGACTTCTGCATATTTCAGACGAAGCAGAACCTGCAGATTTCTACCTTGGTGACCTTCTAGCTCAGCTATCAGCTGTTGTTGCAGCCAAACCGTCTGAAAGAATAAATATATTGGAAGGTATGTTACAAGCTCTTTCCAGACATCTTGTTGCCTTTTAAAAATGTATCGGTATAGTGCATGAAGCTAGATGGCTTGTTGAAAAAAAATAGCACATGGGTGATGAAGTGGGTGAGAGCAGCTTAATTCCAATTAAGGAGTCTTGTGTTGTGGATTGAAATTAGATGTGACATTGATCGGAGAAAAACTTGTGTCAATAGGTTTTGACTTGTTGATCTACACATCAGTATGTACATGTATAGTATATAGAAACAGGAAAGGAGTTAAAAACTGTTAAATCTTTGTTTGCAGATGAGGCTGAGGATCCAGCCTCGATCCCCATCTACTGGGTTAGTAAATGGGTTGACTACTCTGACAAATATGGTCTAGGTTACCAGTTGTGTGACAACAGTGTTGGTGTACTGTTCAATGATTCTACTAGACTTATATTATTAGCAAATGGAGAGTAAGTTGTGACATTTTTTTATTAGCAAATATTTAAGATAATTTTTTAAGTGTTGTGTACATTCATGACATTTAATTTGTTAAGCGACAATTAAGATTTTAATGTTTAAAATGCCAAAGGAGATATCACTAGGTTTTTGAAATGACATGTAAAAACTAAAAAGATTGTGAATGGTGACATGCTGACATAATCAGCAGTGCTCCAGCCATGATTTGAAAAAGGCAGGGTGTAAGTAGAGAAAAGGGCACTTGAGTTACGATGGAAAAACGTGGGGGTTGGAGTGGTATAATTTCATCATATGGGGGATTTGTCGTATAAGTTAGGGTCTAAAAAGGCCTCTGGTGCATTTCCTGGCATGAATTATTGCCTTTTTCAAAATTATTACTTTTTTAGCTCGACTTTTCTATGAAAAGGGGAGCTATCCCTACTGCGGGGCGGCGTTGCGGCGTTGGCGTCACACCTTGGTTAAGTTTTTCGTACCACCCCACTTTATTTCAAAAGTATTAGAGGTATGGCTTTGAAACTTACCATACTTGTTTACCATCATAACCTCCATCTACAGACAAGAGTACATAACTCTGTCAAGGTATTTGACAGAATTATGGCCCTTTTATTACTTAGAAAGTGTATTGAGCTTGGTTAAGTTTTTCCACCTCTTACCCCTCACTTTATTTCAAAACCATTGGGGGTATTGCTTTGAAACTAACCATACTTGTTTACCATCACGACCTTCATCAACAGACAAGAGGACATAACTCTGTCAAGGTTTTTGACAGAATTATGCCTCTTTTTGACTTAGAAAATACATTGAATATGGGTAAAATCCACTTATTGCCTTAACCCTTTGAGATATTGCTTTGAAACTTTGAATGCTATTTCACATCATTACCCCCATCTGTAGGCAAGAGAAGGTAACTCTGTCAGGGATTTGTTTTAAAAATTAAGGCCTTTTATCGACTTAGAATCTTGGTTAAGTTTTTCGTACCAGTCCACTTTTTGACTAAACTTTTTGAGATATTAATTTGAAAGTTGGAATACTTGTTTACCATCATGATTCCCAAACATGGGCAGGAGAAGGTAATTCTGTCAAGGATTTTATTTGAATTATGGCCCTTTTTGACTTAGAAACTCAGTTAAAATTTTCATTCTTGTCCACTTATTAATTTAACCATTTGAGATATTACTTTGAAAGTTTTCTTGATTTGTACTTAGAAATTCCTAGTTAAAGTCTTGTGTGCCCTTAACTGTCAAAGTTTTGTTTTATTGGCAAGCACTAAAAAAGTCGAGCACGCTGTCCTACTGACAGCTCTTGTTCTTCATTTTGTCGAGCCCGCTTGCGGTGAGCTCGATATAGTTGTCACTTTTGGCAGTTTGGTGTATGTGCGTGTGTCCGTCCGATTTTGTCCGGACCATATTTTTTTCATGCATGGAGGGATTTTGATGTTACTTGGCACAAATGTTCACTATCATGAGACGAGTGTCATGCGCAAGAACCAGGTCCCAAGGTCAAGGTCACACTTGGAGGTTAAAGGTCAAATTCAAGAATGACTTTGTCCGGAGCATATCTTTTTCATGCATGGAGGGATTTTGATGTTACTTGGCGCAAATTTTCACCATCATGAGACGGAGTGTCATGCGCAAGAACCAGGTCCCTAGGTAAAAGTTCAAAGTCAAGAATATCTTTGTCTGGAGCATTTCGTCTTCATACATGGAGGGATTTTGATGTTACTTTGTACAAATGTTCACCACCATGGGTTACCTTTGTTTTTAGAATTACTTCCCTTTGTTGTTACTATAAATAGCTTATATTGTAACTTTTTTATTACTGGCAATAGAGAAAAATCAAGACCAAATTTCTGTGGTACAACATGCATGTCACATCCAATATTTAGGTGTATTTTGACCCATCTCTATTTGGTAAGGATTAAGCCCTTTTGACATATGGCGGGCTTGACATGTTGCACGTGGGCATCTAGTTATAGTCTATCTATTACTAAAAATTGATATCCATAAATTTTCAGAAAAAAGGTGAATAATCCATAAAATAATTTTTTCATTTCAAATGTATAACTAGAGGACCGCAGAAAATGCTTACTACAGTGGCAGTAAAACCATCATGTTAATGGAAGGTGTGCCGTGCATAAGCAATGTTTTATGGTTTGAAAATGATATCATGTAACGCTACGTCTTAACAAAACGCTGATCACTTGAAGCTGATGTTAATTATCGTATTTTAAGTCTACACATGTCATATCATTTAATATGAATACAGTCCTAACACTTGAAACAAAAAAATATATTAATCATAAATTATATAGGAAAAACTCAAATAATCTTCATCCCTGAGACCACAAGGCCCAGAGCTTAGAAATTTGGCATGTATAATTGCATAGTTGACCTTTACCAAGATTGTTCAAATCATGACCCCCGGGTCTAAATTTAGGAGATAACTAATTAAATGACATATGTTTAGTAAGGTATTATAATCTGAATTAATTTAATGAAATCTTGTAGCTTTTGAAAGTACCATTCCAGAAAATATGGCTATTCAAAAAAGGAAAAGCTGGGACATGTTCAAGCAGATTTTGACATGATCTGAAAACAAAATGCAAATTTTACCTTAAGTTTGCATTTTTCTTTTGCTTTTTAAGTCTAACAAATAAATGAAAGTGCTTCTGTGCTACTATTGAGTTTAACTAAAAACCCTTGTGAAAGTCAGCTTCATACATTCCCTTCAAACTGAAAAACCCAGTGATTTTTTCCCCTACTTGTAAGAAAAGAAATCCTGCTAACTCGCTTGGTGTTGGCTGCAAATTTTAAGTGAAGGATTGCATTTACACGGGTTCACAACAATCGAAACATAATTCTTCAGGATGGAATGACTTCTATTAGTTCAGCAATGAGTTTGCGTGCAGAAGACAATTTTTGTTCAAAATAATATCACAATGTGTTCGCAGCAGACTTCATATATGTATATATATTTTTCACCGTTTTCAGAAATGTTCAGTATATAGAAAGAGATGGCACCGAACACTTCCACACACTAAAAGTCTTTCCAGAGTCTCTAACTAAGAAGGTGACGCTTCTGAAGTACTTCAGAAACTACATGAGTGAACATTTATTAAAGGTGAGGGAACAGGTTTTTCAAAGCTGTATGTCACTACATATATTTGTCTCCCAATTTTTTAAACCCATAAATCAATAAATGCTAAAGTGGAAGGTGATTTCTTTGAATTAGAAGGCAGTTTATAAGCTCTCCTGAATCATCTGACACCACAGTGTGTAAGGTTCTACCACTTGGTAAACAATGAACTAAACATATATTTTTGCAGATGATACTTGTTTGAGTGCAAATAGGTCAGAGCAGCAATGTTCATAGAAAATTGTTTTAGATCAGTAATTAACATGAGACTACTTTAGATGTCTTTCAAGAGATTTGAATACCAATCAAAGTTCCAATTGACAAATAAATGCATGAGGTAAAAGTTTGAATGGACTCTTTCTGTAGAGAAACTAAGCCAACAAAGAGGTGAGTTGAATCAGTGGTATCTTGTTAGTGAACCTGGATATGGCACAGAGACTTGATACATAGCAGTTGACCACGGTAGATATTTGTTTTAGGTCAACCATATAAAGCTCATTTGCAGAGGTGAGCCACAGTGCGATCTTTTCATACTGGGATGGCACTTGCTGTGCTTGTTAAGACAACAGTTATGTACAAAGTTAAACACAGCTAAGAGGTTATACATAATTATGTTTATTAGGCTGGTGCAAATATAACTCCACGTGATAGTGATGAGATGATCAGACTGCCATTCTTGAGAACATGGTTCCGTACACGCAGTGCAATAGTACTTCACCTCAGCAATGGAACTTTACAGGTATACATACAATATCTGTTCTTTAAAAAATATTCTTTGATACACTGTTAATAAGTTATATCTTTATTAGCTCACCTGGCTATGCCAGGTTGAGCTTTTCTAATCGATGATTGTCTGTCATCCGTCGTCCGTCAACATTTTGATTCAAATGACATCTCCTCTGAAACCTCTAGGCCAATGTTGATAAAACTATGCAGGAATGTTCTTGCATGAAGCTCTACCAAAATGTTCAAAGAATTCCATTCCATGCAGAACTCTGGTTGATATGGCAACAAATAGGAAAAACTTTAAAAATCTTCTTCTCTGAAGTCACAAGGCCTAGAGCTTAGATATTTGGCATGTAGCATTGTCTAGTGGACCTCTACCAAGATTGTTCAAATTATGACCCCCGAGTCAAAATTGACCCCGCTTGGGTGGGCACTTAGTTTTTGCATAGGCATATATAGGAAAAACTTTAAAAATCTTCTTCTCTGACACCACAAGGCCTAGAGCTAAGATATTTGGCATGTAGCATTGTCTAGTAGACCTCTACCAAGATTGTTCAAATTATGACCCCCGGGTCAAAATTGACCCGCGGGGGTGGTCACTTAGTTTTGCATAGGAATATATAGGAAAAACTTTAAAATCTTCTTCTCTGAAACCACAAGGCCTAGAGCTTAGATATTTGGCATGTAGCATTGGCTAGTGGACCTCTACCAAGATTGTTCAAATTATGAGCCCTGGATCAAAATGACCCGCCGGGGGTCACTTAGTTTTACATAGGCTTATGTAGGAAAAACTTAAAAAATCTTCTTCTCTGAAACCACAAGGCCTAGAGCTAAGATATTTGGCATGTAGCATTGTCTAGTAGACCTCTACCAAGATTGTTCAAATTATGAGCCCGGCGGGTCAAAATGCCCTGGGGGGGGTGGGGTGGTCACTTAGTTTTGCATAGGAATATATAGGAAAAACTTTAAAAATCTTCTTCTCTGAAACCACAAGGCCTAGAGCTTAAATATTTGGCATGTAGCATTGGCTAGTGGACCTCTACCAAGATTGTTCAAATTATGAGCCCTGGATCAAAATTGACCCCGCATGGGGGGTCACTTAGTTTTACATAGGCTTACAGTATGTAGGAAAAACTTAAAAAATCTTCTTCTCTGAAACCACAAGGCCTAGAGCTTAGATATTTGGCATGTAGCATTAGCTAGTGGACCTCTACCAAGATTGTTCAAATTATGACCCCTGGGTCAAAATTGACCCCGCACGGGGGGTCACTTAGTTTTACATAGGCTTATATAGTAAAAACTTTAAAAATCTTCTTCTTTGAAACCACAAGGCCTAGAGCTTAGATATTTGGCATGTAGCATTTGCTAGTGGACCTCTACCAATATTGTTCAAATTATGAGCCCTTGGTCAAAATTGACCCCACACCGGGGGTCACTTAGTTTTAGGCTAGCTTATATAGGGAAAACTTTTAAAATCTTTTTCTCTGAAACCACAAGACCTAGAGCTTAGATATTTGGCATGTAGTATTGCCTAGTAGACCTCTTCAAAGTTTGTTCAAATTATGCCCCTGGGGTCAAAATTGACCTTGCCCGGTGGGGGGATCATTTGTTTTACAAAAGGGGGCGTATAGGAAAACTTATTTGGTATATAACATTATCTAGTGATCTTCCACCAGGCAAGTGGACTTGTACCAAGGTGAGCGATATAGGGCCATCTTGGCCCTCTTGTTACTATATTGACTTTGAAGCTAAATTTTGTATGAGCAGGAAGTGCTCAAAGGTGAGCTGTTGCGATCGCCAATGGTATGCCGTCCGCTGTCTGCCCACATTTATCATGAAGAATGCAAGTAATTATGTTTCTTGATGAATATATGCTAAGTTTGTTAAACTAGGTCACCAGTTGATATAAAAAGAGGCTGAAATCATTTACTATATAGTCATCGTTAATTTATGTCAGTGATCTCTAGGGCAATGTTGAAACTGAGTTGCTCAGTCATCATTGAAAAAATCTTACGAATACTTAGAACCCCCATTTTATACCAAATTAATTAGGCTTTGCCAGGGTGAGCTTTTCTAATAGATAATCAACGTTTTGATTCAAATGACATCTCTGAAATCACTAGGCCAATGATGATAAAACTATGCAGGAATGTTCTTTGCATGAAGCTCTCTCTACCAAAGTTGGAATTCCATTCCATGCAGAACTCTTGTTGCTATGGCAACAAAAAGGAAAACTTTAAAAAATCTCTGAAACCACAAGGCCTAAAGCTTAGATATTTGGCATGTAGCATTGTCTAGTGGACCTCTACCAAGAGTGTTCAAATTATGACCCCAAGATCAAAATTGACCCCGCACGGGGGTCACTTAGTTTTGCATAGGCTTATATAGGAAAAACTTAAAAAATCATTTTCTCTGAAACCACAAGGCCTAGAGCTTAGATATTCGGCATGTAGCATTGTCTAGTGGACTTCTACCAAGATTGTTCCAAATTGACCCCTGTGGTCAGGGAAATAGGGCCAGTTAAATAATTATAAGAAAAAACTTAAAAAATCATCAAATCATCTTAGAGCTTAGATATTTGGCATGAAGCATTGCCTAGTAGACCATTTCAAAGTTGTTCAAATTAAGCCCCTGGGGTCAAAATTGACCTGGCCCGGGGGGCGGGTCACTTGTTTTACAAAGACATAAATAGGAAAGCCTTTTTGGTATATAACATTGTCTAGTGATTTCACCAGGCAAGTGGACTTGTACCAAGGTGAGTGCTATAGGGCCATCTTGGCCCTCTTGTCTTGAAAAATAAACAAAGTTTGTTTTTAGCTCACCTGGGCATGAAGTTGTCCATCATGTGTCTGTCTGCACTTCCATTGTGAACCTACTAGAAATCACATTTTAAGTCCTTAAACTTGATCAGAAAAGTTTAGTCTTGATACAGATAGTCTCTCGGTCAAGTTAGAAACTGGGTCAAGAGGGGGGGGACTAGGTTACCAGGTCAAATGAAAGAAAAACATTCTGAACACTAGAATCCACATGGTCACTTGAAATACCCAATTATCTTGCAAATTAGTCAAAATATTTGTTTTAATGAACTCTAGGTCAAGTTTGAAACTTGATTTCATTGGGTCAAAAACTAGGACACCAGGTCAAATCATTAAAAGTCAATGTATCTGAAGGACATATTTGACACCTAATCATCTTGAAAATTTGTCAGAATGCTATTCTTTATTAACTCTAGCTCAAGATTAAAACTGGTTAACATGGGGTCCAAAATGAGGTCATAGTATGTTGATCTATACTTTTATTCTTTGAAGCTACAGCAATAAAATTTGGGCTGTGTAGGTAGTTTTTAACAGCAGATTACAAGTTTCCTTGGCTGACCTTAATCATGACCTTTGATCTAATTTAATGGTGCTCAGGTGAGTGATACTGGGCCATATTGGCCCTTTTGTTTTAAACTTAGGGCTTCACATGACTGGTTAATTCTTTTTATGCTGCTTAATTTCAGATAAACTTTTTCCAAGACCACACTAAGATCATACTGTGCCCCCTGATGCAGGCAGTGACATACATTGACGAGAAGCGAGAGTCTCGTGTTTTCAAGTACTCCTTGATAGAGAAATTTGGCTGTAATAAAGAACTCTCGAGTCGTATTAGATACGCTAAAACAATGGTAGAGCGTCTAATTACAGCAAAATCTGGATCAGGACGTGTAAGATCAAGTGTGCCTTCTCAGTGACCATAACTAATAGAAATCTCAGTGTATTTTTGTTTTGAATTCTTGTGACCGAAGTGCTTTTTCAAGCAGCATTAAGTGGTGATGGCGTTACTTGCTGTGTCAACTAGTGTTACAAAGACTATACCTTTCATAGGACCTGGATGATGGAAGGGGTGGGTTAATAGGCCAGCAGGGGTGGGATTCAGAGGAAATCTGTCAGGAAGACATTCATGAACATAGCCCAGAACTTTAGATAGTCCTGTTTTTATCATTCGTGTATAACTGCAGTGTGATCCACATAGGTGATATAAATGATTTCTGAATATGTGCACATTTTCATTGAATATGAATTGACCAAAGCACCTCATTAGTAGAATAGAAGCAAAGGTGTGTTTGCTTTGTAAGCATGATTGTGAGTGCCTGCTATAAACTGACTTGTCTTTCATATGAATGGAAAGGATTTAAATGAATTAGGTGTGCTGTTATGGTCCCTGTTTATTGTTGACATTATTTTTCTCATTGGAATCATGATATAAACTGTTATTCAATGAAATATGTTTGTAAATATATTATGTTGCAAGCCCAGCCAGGAGTGTACATACCGTGAATTAAGGACTCCATTCTTCAAAACATGTGAACTATACAATATTTGTTTCCTCTACTGATTTGATGTGTTAGGTCCTCCAACTGTTTACAATGAGGTAGGTTTTAGGCAGTTAAATGAGCAGTAAAAAAAAAAAGCAGATCTTGTCAAACTTTTCAATTCAAAATCAACATGCCAGCATACTATTCTAAAACTGGAGTCTTTAGTTGAATTATTTTGATTTGATTTCCTATTTTTACAAATGTTTCATATATCCTGCTATTAAATTCCCTTAAAACTGCTTCAAATTAAGAAAAAGTTTTTTTTATTGAAAAATTATTCTCACTGTTGTGCTATTTTTTGACAGCAGTTAGAAAAGAAAATTGTTAATAGCTCTAAAAACAAGTGTGACAGTTAAGAAGTTGATGATCACTTCAGTGGTGTATTATTATTTATGAAAAATTGTATATTTGGACATAATGGGAATCTGTGAAATATTTTAGCAGTTCATGAAGAAGTGACAGTGTTACACTTTCAGTTGTATTATTTATAAGTTTGTTTCATTTGGACTTGTGATGCACTGGAAATTTGTGTACAATTTATATGTACACTATTCTGTAATTAGCAGTGCTCAGTGTTTCTTTGCACTTTATTTTTAGTTGTTTTTTTCAGTATAGCTGTATTTAAGGGCAGAGGTGAATGTGTTATATTGAGTATTGGCACAGGTCATCATCATCATCATCATTAGTCTAGTTGCCCTACAGTGTATAAATGCTGATCATCTCATCTTCGCTATACTCTTGCAATATTTGATACATGACTGGCACCGAGGGACTGAGTTGCACTTTTACAAATATTTTAAATATCAAAGCATAGGAATTTGCCACAGCAACCAACTTAAGGTAGAAAGACAAAACATGATACAAAAATACCAGAAATTTTAATTAATAACAGAGAAGTAAAGTTGCCGAATTTTACTATCATGCAGAGAGTTGTATTCCAAGTGGCCAGTTACTCAGTTGAAAAGTTAACATATTAATGGTCATGTTTTATCTACATTTTTTTAGGTTCAAAATAAGAAATTGTAAAAAAGTTGTGAATTAAAGTAAATGCATTTAGTTTCTGAATTACGTAGAATTGAGATGGCATCAATAGATTTACCCAACACAAGTTAAAATTGCTGTGAGATACTGATTTTGTTCTAAAAATAAGTTTAAAATGTTGCCAGCTTCAGAAATGTATCTGGATATGTTGGATAGTAAAACGTACTAGAGTTGGAGATATGTACAGTGCTACTTCCATGTAAATCCATGCCTAGTCCTATTGTTAGACACGTTTCTTCGTTGAATAACCTTTGATATTGGAATAAATGTGTATTATATAACTTGCATCATTGGAACAAGTTCATATTTTGTGATATTGTCAATTAAAATATGAGTTCTTGTAATAAAATTATAAAACAGGTCTTGTTATTTGGTCGGATTCACCATTCAGAGATTTGGTCCATTTATTAAAGAGACAGGTCTTTCAGCCTAAACAAAACTTGCATATTGGCCCCCCCCCCGGGCAAGTCGGCTCACTTTCCCTCTGTTTTTTTAAAAGCACATTTTAAGTTTGTTTTTAATATCTATTTCAAAGGCAAGACGGTATGCAATTTCTTCCATAATACGTTCAGATGGAAATACCGTCATTGACTGTTTCACGGGAACTCGGCAGAGCCTCGTCCCGAATACTTGGGGTGGGTTTTTTTTTTTGAACTGTGCTCATATAAAAACTAATTCCCTACCTGCTTGTGGCTTTGTTTTGTCGGCGAAAAAACGGTCTCCCCCCTCCCCGGGGGCCGCCTCTAATAATAGAAGGCATGGTATAATAAACATTGTGACATCAATTTCCCAAACACAACGTCGGAAAATCGTTTGTTTTTCATGATAATTCATCATTTTGATAAGTTTGCATTTAGAAATCTACTTTAAAGTGCAAGACGGTATGCAAGAAAAAGTTTCCATTGTATATGTAAATATCCATCACCTCGGGAAAGCTAATATAACCATCCAAAGTTCTAATGTTATGGTCCATGTTGTCTGCGACAAACTGCACAAACTTTCCGGGAAAATAATCAGGAATACTTAAATTGTTTGCAGCTTGCAACATTCATTTCAAGTTTTTGTACTTTCTTATATGATGCACTGAAACCAAGTCTATATAATGTGTCTATCAAAAATCTGGAGCCAGAATGATGGTGCATTTGTATGCCGAGACCCAACTGTAATGGATAAATAACGCTTTTTGATGTACAGGCTTGTATAAGTGCTAGACCAGCTGCTGCAATCTTGACAGCCTCTTTTTTACTGAATAATAATTGCAGAAAATTTAATAAACTAGAGCTGGCAACATACGTATATTTTCATCATAAACTGATTGTCTGCAATGAACGGTAAAACTTTCTGGAAGTCTCTGTACAAAGAATATAATTTTTAATTTGCTTTGCTGCAGTAGTAACAATCTTCATCTTTTCCTCATCTGGGTAATTAACTTTCTGAGATTTATGAAACTAATGAATGATACAGGAAGTTGTGAGTTTTAAAATTACAACATTTTTACTGTCAAGCTGACTAAAACAATATCTGAGCCAAAATGATCAATTAGATTGCTTTTCATGTACTTAAACTATACGCCCTCTCACCACATAAGTTTTGCATTCGTTTGACAAGATCATTCAGAGACACTATAATTATCGTCCGATTCTTTCATAAATGATACAATTTCAGCAAATGCAGCGCTCTGACCTAACAGGTCTATCGGGACCTGTTATATCACAAAGTGCCAGAGAGCTATTAGGATCGCATTCCGTCCGTCCGTCCACCGTTTCCTTCAAACGACATCTCTGAAACCACTGGGCCAATGTTGATGAGACTTTGCAGGGATGTTCCTTGCATGAAGCTCTATCAAACTTGTTCAAAGAATTCAATTCCATGCAGAACTCTGGTTGCTATGGCAACAAATAGGAAAAACTTTAAAAATCTTCTTCTCTGAAACCACAAGGCCTAGAGCTTAGATATTTGGCATGTAGCATTGTCTAGTGGACTCTACCAAGAAATAGAGGGGGGGGGGGGGGGACCAGGGGGTGGGATTTAGGATAGGATATATAGGAAAAACTTAAAAATTTGAAACCACAAGGCTTAGAGCTAAGATAGGATGTAGCAGTAGATGACCCCTACCAAGATTGTTCAAATTATGACCCCCGGTCAAAATTGACCCCGCACCGGGGGTCACTTAGTTTTGCATAGGAATATATAGGAAAAACTTTAAAAATCTTCTTCTCTGAAACCAAAAGGCCTAGAGCTAAGATATTTAGCATGTAGCATTGGCTAGTGGACCTCTACCAAGATTGTTCAGATCAAAATTGACCCCGCACAGGGGGTCACTTAGTTTTACATAGGCTTATGTAGGAAAAACTTTAAAAATCTTCTTCTCTGAAACCAAAAGGCCTAGAGCTTAGATATTTGGCATGTAGCAGTGGCTAGTGAACCTCTTCAAAGATTGTTCAAAATATGACCCTCGGATCAAAATTGACCCCGCACCGGGGGTCACTTAGTTTTACATAGGCTTATATAGTAAAAACTTTAAAAATCTTCTTTGAAACCACAAGGCCTAGAGCTTAGATATTTTGCATGGAGCATTGGCTAGTGGACCTCTACCAAGATTGTTCAAATTATGACCCCTGGGTCAAAATTGACCCCGCACAGGGGGTCACTTAGTTTTACATAGGCTTATATAGGGAAAACTTTAAAAATCTTTTTCTCTGAAACCACAAGGCCTAGAGCTTAGATATTTGGCATGTAGCATTGCCTAGTAGACCTCTTCAAAGTTTGTTCAAATTATGCCCCTGGGGTCAAAATTGACCTTGCCTGGGGGGTGGGGATCATTTGTTTTACAAAGGCGTATATTGGAAAACTTATTTGGTATATAACATTATCTAGTGATCTTCCACCAGGCAAGTGGACTTGTACCAAGGTGAGCGATATAGAGCCATCTTGGCCCTCTTGTTTTCTTTTAAAATCATCAGACTGAAAACACTTCGGGACATATTTACCCGTTCTAAAAGTAATGTTACATGTTTGGTGATATATAGCATCTGCTGCAGGCAAATCAATTACGTTTTCCAGCCTACCAAGTACAGAAGTTGCCCATTCGTTACCTCTTTCATTACAATTTTTATTATAGTTTATTATAGTTTTCTGAAAGTCAAGTGTTCTAACAGGAAAAACAGCATAACTACTTTTTCTGCGTCTGATGTACAAAACAAACATTTGTTTCTAAATTCAAACGATTGTGTGGAGCGTTATACTCTGGCTGGTTCAGAACTTATATGTATTACTGTATTTCTGTGATGAATATAATCTCGACGGCATTCCTTGTGAACGGGCTGTCCTGGCTCAATCATGGTTTCATCACCCCTTGTGGTGCTTGTTACGTTTATATTATTGTTCCCCTTCTCACCAATAAATGAAACTGACTGACTTTTTACAACGGCTTTCTTGCAAATTGCACAAGTCTCCATTCCCTGAAATAATTGTGAAAAGTTTGGTGTATATTTGGGTCTGAAGATGGAGAATGTAAGATGATTATGTGCTATATGGTGAGTTTTCAATATAACATATGAACAAACTTTAGATTTCATGCATGTACCACTATGTTAGATTTGTGTCACATTTAAACATACCACATGAACGACGGGAACAATGAAATCGCGTTTCAGACACAAATTTAAATCATACACAAATATTAAATATTTTACCTTCGGCACTAAAAATTTCGAAAACCGTATCAAATTTTGAACTTAAGCTTTGACCATTGGACACATTATCTAACTAAGAAAATAAGTGGTCACACTTACAGGTTTCGTTCGAGAATAAGGAAGTTCTCGCTGTCTTTTTGCATATCAACCAAGGTGAAACATATGCTGGGAAGAAAACTGTAAGATTAACGGAAATTGCTTTTTGAAGGTAAAGTCTTAAACGATAAATACACTAACCGATATTTTGTCGAGCTCACTAGACGTTTCAGCTTTTCGTTGGATGCTACGTAATACGGGTAAGACCTTAGTGTTATCCCAAAATAAGTTCAAGATGTAACGTTATAATCGAGACATGTCGAATTTCTCAAACTCAAACTATAGCATGGATTTGGCGCCACTTCAGTTACCATCCAACACAGCATGCTGGGCGTGTGACAAGATTGAAGTACCGCTCAAA
Source organism: Saxidomus purpurata (assembly GCA_022818135.1). Lineage (NCBI taxonomy): Eukaryota > Metazoa > Mollusca > Bivalvia > Venerida > Veneridae > Saxidomus > Saxidomus purpurata. Next base: position 30,868,474 of record JAFMSR010000010.1, read on the forward strand.
TACAGCGGGTAGTGCAAAGTCACGAGATACTGTAGCAAACATTGTCAACTTTAGGACTGGTCCCGTTTTCATCAGTCGATATGTATATCACCTTTCTCAAAATGAAAATAGTGGCGATGGAAAGCAGGGAAAAATAAGACAAAAGATAGAAAATGAGGTAAGAGGAGGAAAGGTGAGGGGGGGAGGAGGGAAGGAGGAGAGAGGAGGGTAAGATAAGTGAACAATAAGGTCGAACTGATAGATAAGCTGGTAGTAAGTAGGATATATACCTATTTACGTGTGAATATCGATATTATTGCAACGGTGGTTTTTAAACGTCTTAAAGCTTGAGTCTTAAACGATAAATAAACAGAATGACATTTTTTACTTCAGTGATTGCTTGGATGTCAAGAAGTTAAGACGCACACTTGAGAAAAATGGATATATTCGATACAAAAGAAAAGAGAGTAAAGAGGAAGTTTAATAGGAGCGCATCTCGTAAAAGCCATGTGCCTCATTCTGAAATGTATATACGGATGGTCCTCCCAGCGGAGCAGACGACAGCTATAGCTAAGAATATGCTTGATCGTCAGTCCAAACCTAAAGTGACATTAATCGATCTGGAATTGCAACGAATGAAAGAACTCAGTAAAACACGGAAGCGTAAAGGTTCCATAGGGAAGTTAGATGGTATTAGTAACAAGAGTACCAAGAAACTTAGGCAGAGGGCACCATCTGCGAGCAGAAAGCCGAAGCAGACCTCAAAAGAAGATGAAAACATCACTACTATTGGACAGGTATTAAACTGAACACTTACATGACTCTTCCTCATTTGCAGTTTAGCCTTCAAGCGCGATGTTTGAATGTGATATATGTTTCAAAGTCTTTAGAAGACGGGATAATATGTTGCGGCATAAAAGGTCTGCACATCCGGACGAAGATTCAGAGGAAGACGTGATGTCAGACATTTCTGTACAAGAGGACATTTTTGGACCTGTTAATGAAAACAATTCTGATAACAGCGACGACGATATGTCTGTAACATCTGAGAAGAGTTTGGATATTGACCCTTGGGAAACCATTGTAGAGGAAGCGTTTGATAAGTGCCAGTCGCAGTATGAAACCGAAGTGAAGGAGCTTATGGAAGAAGATACCGAGATCAGTGAAAGTGAAGCCAGAGAAAATGTCTTTGAGGACATGAAAAGCACTTACAGGAAAGCCATGATGAACATTTTCGGTAGAAAACTGGTGTGGTTCGATGCTATGAAGAAGGATCCCATCTATAAAGCGATAAAGAAGACAGTCAATCAACTAATTGCAACAGAACACTACGAAGGGGAGGAAGCCTTAAAGTACGCCATTCTTAAACGGAGATTTCTGTTTGATAAAGTGCTGGACAATTACGTCACTCCACAGTTGGAAGAGGAAGAAGATACGGAACAAATGGCAGATACTGAGTGAGAGTGATACATGTATAACAGGACTGTCAAACTTGTTCGGCTAATAGTAAAACGATATTGTCGAAGCTAAAGTGAGCTGCGTGTCTTTTGTATAAAAAAACCTTTATGATCTGTGACATTTCTATCAACGAATTGACTGACTTCATTCATTTGTTCCATCTGGAAAGAGCAAAACTTGTGTCTGTTTTATTAAAACTCACGCTTTTATATTAAAGAAATGTAGATAATTTAGAAGAAAACAATAAATGTAGCTAATAAACACAGATGTTGCTTTGTGACTTCTCTTTCTCGGTCATTTTTCAATAGGTGGTGTTTACCATTTAACTAAGGGTTTATAAAAACGTGTAGCAACAAGCAAGAGTTTAAATCAAGTAATAAGCTTTTATCTAAAACTATTCATTTAAAATATACGCAAGATTAAAATAATGTTTTCCTACAGCGCTCACTCCACTAAAATTAACGCTATTCAAAGAAAAGGCTTGCGGTTTACGGGTCGCAGTGTGTGCTTGGTGTTCTTTCAAAAAATGTAATTTAATCGTGTCACCATGACAATCTCGCTTGTTATTTAATACCCGTTTGTGGTTTTTGGCCTGGGGACTGAAAGCCCAAAGGCCTAAGTTAGTATACCGCATTTCAAACCCTGCAAGAATTTTAGCCGTGCTATGTGCGAATAACAACGTAAACATGCGCTATGCGAAAGTAGTGCAAGACAGACCAGATCAATCTTCTGTTTGAATGCCGCATATGATAAAGAACATGTTACAAATAAAAATAGTACATAAAACTTCAAACGACTGCAGGAAGGTATATAGCTTACGGGCGCATTACACATTTTTCTGTTTCAGAAATTAATGCGCTTTAGCTGATTACGGAAGATAATCATATGCATATCACGGAAAAGTACGGATATTTACGGAAATTTACGAAAACGTACGAAGCTCGATATAAGAGTTTGTAGTTTGATTTTCAAATTCCGATGTTATTTCATTGACAACTTTGTTATTTACGAACGATAACAATATATTTACCTAAAAATAAATGTCTCTAAAAAAGATATAATTTACGTACATTCCCGAGAAGGAACTTACGTGATCAAATTCACCCGCCATTTATCGAGGACGCGCATGTCGAGGCCCAGTGAACGGTTTCACTGATTACAACTACAAGTTAACCCAGAATCATTTTTGGTTTTCTCGTTATACACATTGTACAGTACTGTATTTATATTTCATTGCGGTATTGCTTTGTTTATTTCTGTTTCAAGGTCTTGTCATTGGTACACAATAATTTTCGATCCACATCATGAGATCATATCGCTTGAAGTTGTACAAAGCGCAGATCGAATTATTTGTACTGGCTTAAACATTTTATAATGTTGCTATGTGATTATTTTTCATTTAACGTACATTTCATAATAAAACAAACTTCCCTGTCACCCATATATTTGTGAATCATTCATTCTGTGTCATATATTGAATTTCGTCCTCTGCACATTTCGACCCGCGCTTTAGGTAAGATTCAACGCAGAACACGTAGGTGAAAAGTTGTTTTTCGGGGAGTTAACCTATAGCCCCCAGGCCTTCAGCGCTCACAGCGCTTTGATTATAAGTATGCAGTTGATTCCCTTCCGAAATATATTAGTTAACAACTTTTTTTTGAATATTTGATTAATCTACATGTATGTTGAGAAATATACGCAAAAGTTTGTTTTATTTTCATTGCATTATACGCTTGAATAAACCGTCCTATCATTGTTTCATTTGGAATTTTACAATGGGTAGGTTCCATTTATTGGTCATTGGGGAGCTCATTAAAGTCCAGTATTACTTGTATGATTTCGACGGCATACCCCAAATTTGAAATGAATAATCCGAAATATCAACATACATGTCTCATTTGCAGAAACCAGTGCCATATAGATAGAAATCGAATAAAACATTTTGACACATATAGCCGCAAACATTCAGGAGACCGAACCAAACGACTTTTACCTCCCTTAGATATCCCTAAAAGGTTAGAATCTGTTTGCATTGGTCTGTTTCTCCTCACTACCTCCGAGGCTTTCATTTTCACATGCGTGAGAAATGCCTTACGGTTTTCAAACACGCAGTCGCAGCATACACAGATATTTGAATAGTACTCGCATGTATCGCATGTATGCCATACTCTGAAGTGGTGTAATAGGTTTCTCCAAAGCAAAAAAACGTAACCACATTTCCTACAATGAAATATGATGTTCTTGTCGTTACTCTCCATAGTGAGATAACGGTCTCACTTTATTAGCAACTGACCTCGCCGTCTGTACCAAATCACTATCATATATACCAACACTATAAGCCACAAGAAGTGACCCTCCTCATAACCTCCTCGTACCTCCTCATTACCTCCTCATGCCTCCTTATTACCTCCTCAATACCTCATCATACCTCCTGAATGACTCATCTTGTCACTTCGTGTGGCTTATAGTGTTGATATATATAATAGTGAATTCCTACTATACCCCTGTAGAGATATATTATGTGACCTTTTCTCTGCTACACATCCTATAGAAAACCGACTCATGCATGTAACACACCGGACATTAAGTGCTAATTGAATGGCGGACGCAAAAGCGATGATATGGTCTCCGAACCGGTCGTTATAACCTGAAAAGTCTGCTGCTGTCTCTCAGCGTGCATAAACTATACTCTCTTCAAATGTATCGTTTTAAATATATATTAAAAAATTAGTTTTTCAGAGGTTATTGACATTCATGTTTCTTCTTTTATCGCGATTGGTGGAAACACTTTTTAATACAATATGCGTGTCTCCATTCAAGGGCATCACTCTTGCGATAATAAACCCCCAGTTTCTGTAGCAGTTACTTTCCCTACATCGTTCCTGCGCAAACATATCGTAATAAGCAAAAATATCAGTATGGGCAAATTTCGGGTATGGGCAAATTTCGGTGGGGGGCACACTCAATTTACTACTACTAAACACCTATACAAGTCTATCATATTAGCTATAATGTGATGAGGCACATACCTTAGGCAAAATTCGAACTGATCATTTTATATCATTACAGTTAAATAGCGCTGTTAAACCTTATTCCAAATAAAAACTAAACAATGAAAAGTAGGTCAAATTAATTTTTTGTTTATTTCTTTGAATTTGAATTAAGTGTCAATGAAAAGATATGCTTCACATCAACGGTTTTCCTTTTAGATTTTTCATCGGGCAAAATTCAACATTTCTGATGTTATTTGAACAAGCTGAGAGACTAATCTGCTCAATCTGACCTGATGTTGTTTAAAAAATTATCTACCTTCTGCTCGCATTTGAAGGCCAATCAGTTTATGCTATTCATTTCAGTACAATTGTTATCAACAGCAATCTGTATGTCATCAAAATATAACTTCACACAAAGTTTTAACACCAAGTCTACTATAATGAGTTTGCACAATGCCTCTTGTAATCATTTCAGTAGCTTTTTGCATGAATGGAGTAAGTTGTTTGTTGTACTGAATTTTATATAGAGAAACACTTTGTAACAAAATGTGTTAAAGATTTACATGTGATGAAAACCTGACCGCCTTTAAAAATGTATAACCAGGTGCCATAAAAGCTCACTTTAGCCATTTACATTAGGCTCCAGTTTATTCCCTTGGATTTTTTACCAGCATTCTTCAATATAATTATACCGACACAATAGAGAAAAATCAGGGAATTCAAAAAGTCAATCTTGTCTAACCACCCCGGGTATTCGACTACTTCGAACGCAGATGGGTACTACTGACGACAGATGTATATACATGTACGTCATGACAGGCACGCTGGAATAATCCCGATATTTTTGTTATTTCTCTTTTTAGGTCCGACATTTTGCTTGATATAGGTAGTAATATGTTTAAACTAAGCATGTGTGAAGTTTTATGATAAACTGACGCCTTTTAATTAAAGAATTTCCCTAAAATGTTGAAAACACTACAATTATGTTGCCAAATATGCCATTTATTTGCTTATAATAACAATATATATCAATGTCACACCTTAGACACGTATACAGACAAATGTATAAGGTATCAATACAAACAGCCCTAGACTTTGGAATTAGTGGTATCGTTTTGATATAAGCAAATTTATAGAGGTGGGTGAAGATAAACGGATACGTCTGACGACCGAAGGAGATACGTACGAACAACGCAGATTGTTATGAAATGAGGATACGTATAACGGCAGATGTGTAACAAGTAGTAAGCGTAAATAGATGTTTTCCAATCAGGATAAAAATTGGTTTTAAACTAATTACATTCAGTATGGCAGTTGTTTAGTCTATGTAGAAGGATCTAGCATGTATATACTGATAATAATTATGTATCCCACCTCCGTGAGAGACATATTTATTAGTGATACATGTCTGTCACTGTTTTTGTCATTAAGTATGTCCACGCAGCTCCTCTGATACTACGTGGCGGATTCACACCAAACTTCACATAAGCATAGTTGTGCATATTATCGGCATGTTCCGGTTCAATGATTTTCAGTGGAATAACCGCCCTTGATACATATAATTTTATGATGTAATGGCGAATTCTCTTATAACATTCGGCAAATTTCCATTTAACCTAAGATAATTGAGCAGTGCCAAGCTCAGTTATGCATGGCGCATGCCAGATTTCCACTAAACCTATTAGAACACAATTGTCGTCGACATGTTCCGATTCACTGATTTCAGGGAAGTTGCAACCCTGATGTGTCATATTTCATAATGTCCATACTAATTCTCCTAAACGCTGGATTTGAATTTTACCAAAAGTCACATGAGTGATCATTGTCAAGCGTAGTTGTACATTTCGTCAGCATGTTACAGTTCAATGAATTTTGCGGAACTATGTCTTTTGATGTCTCATATTCTAATATGCTTGTGCTACTAATCCTATATCACTGGTCAGAAAACTACAAAACTACACAGAAGTGATTGGTGCGAAGCCTGAACTTGTGTATATCATCGGATTGTTACAGCTTAGTGGTATGCATTTTCAATTCTACTGAATGATCACTGAATAATAGGTGATGTGTTTTTTTTCGTGAAAGATAATCTCTAGTTTAAAAAATGAATTGATAATGGGGTATCTAAGTCTCCTGCAACGAAGTCTTTAAAATATCGATGTCAAGTTTCCCATTCACTAGTAACTAGTCAATGACCAAGAGACAATGTTACTACATTTTTGTACAAATAATCCACGGGAACAAACATGTTCCAATGCAAAATATTATATGCATTTGTAATTACATTTTTAGCCCGACTGTTCGAAGAATGAGGAGGGTTGTTGTACTCACCCCAGCTTTTGCGTCGATCAAAGACGTGTTATTAATATTACTAACTTCAAAACCGACAAACGTATCCACTTAACACTTGCCATACTTGTTTCTCATGGTAATACACACAAATGCAGCAAGTCACATATATTTTTGCGGAGTAATGCCTCTATTTGTATTATGATTTTGTAACAAAAAGTTAAAAGTCCGGTACCTCATTGATAAAAGATAATTTTACAAAAATCATAATGATACTGAAGTTTTCTATTTAGCCTTGACTTATAATTTACTTTTATTACATAGTTTTTCAGTTTAAGACAAAAACTAAAGTTATAAACAGTATTCCCGTCATAAGACTTATGTTTCATCTTTTACGTATCTGCAGTTCGTATAGCGTTTTACGTATCCACCGTCTGCGTTCATACGTACCCTACAATATTTTCATCTGTCGTCATAAGTACCCTCAAAAAGAACCCCATGCTTGTTTAAGTGTCAATTGCAGCTACAGTATCAGTCATAGCGAAACGAAAATATGTTTTTCTGCTACAGAAAATGCGTAGCTTTACGATTTATGCAGTATTATTAGATTTCCTAAAATTCTGTTAAAAATCCGAAAAATTGCAATTTCTGGTCTGATTTCCGCAATCGTAACAACACGTCGGTCATTTTTCAGCTACACATTTGAGCATTGCCTAGTACAAATATATTGAATCTCATATTGAACGAAAACATTGTGAAAATGAATAAAAAAAGAGAAGATATTAGGTATTTTCCAGCTTACATGTCAGGACGTTCATGTATATACATGTCGTCAGTAGTACCCATCTGCGTTCGAAGTAGTCGAATACCCGGGGTGCTAACTCCTACCCAAGAAAGATAGCAAGTTACCCATGTAAATAAATATATAATATAAACTGTACAAGGTTATGGCCAATCTTGACGTTAACTGATAACAGGCTTTAAATAAACTTTCTAAAAATACATTTTCAGAAAACGATCAATTATAACAAGTAAAAATACATTTTCAGAAAACGATCAATTATAACAAAGTGCGCTCATCAAATTACTTTACACTTTATTGAGGTAGTATTTGTTTTAGAGGGTAAATTCAGTAATAGACAGGACTGCCCTAGAGGTTTTTAAAACATACTAGAAGGTAAAATAATGACTTTTACACTTTTCTTACCAGTTTTACTATGAATTTCATACGTGATTTAATATTAAAATTTAAAAGGCAGTAATATTCTATGGAAGACATAAAAGAATAATGTCTATCATTTCTTTGGTAAATCTGATGGCAATCAAAACGCATACTCAGCAATATTAAACAAAGGACTGTGGGATTTAGTTAAAATTGGATATACATTTTGTATTATAGTCTAAAACTGCGTATAAATCCTTGATATCAACTAATGTCTTCTTCGGTCCTTGAAATGACTACATAAAGCCAATACTTCAATATCGAGGGTCGATTGTGCAACTATTCTATCTACTTCTTTATTTATGTACAGAAACAATAGTTTTAGGATCTATCCTTGACATTATAAAAGAAATTAAAGTAGGAAGCAGTAAGGGATTCAAAAAAGGATTCTATTACGTTCAAACTCTAAGAGTGACCTTGACCTTTTAGCTAGGGAGATGGGTATTGCACACATGTCGTCTTGATGTGCTGAACAATTCTGCCAAGTTATTTTAAAATCCTTCAATGCTTGACAAAGTTACAGCCCGGACAAAAATGACAGGACATACCGACAGACGGACAGATAGACGGACGGACGGTGCGATTTTAATATGCCACCCATCTGGGGCATAATGAAACTAATGACTTTCCTTTAAGCGCTATTTTCTTGTAGCAGTGTATGAATGCACGCATTCATTCATAAAAGAGTTCATTCAAGACGTCATTAAGAGCATGAGAGTCATCTTACACCCCCTCCCCTGTGTAAGACAAGATTTTCCAGCACTGGTAAAAACTGCAGATATCCTGATCTGGGTTTCTGGTTTGCAAGAACAGATTGGCTTTAATGTAATGAGGGCTATCACTTCGGCAAATTTCAATCTGATAATTTTATATCAGTACAGTTAAATAGTGCTGTTAAACCTTATTCCAAATTGAAACTAAACAAAATGGCCCTTTATCGCTCACTTGGCTACCACTGGCTACAATATAAGGTCAACAATGGTGTTTCAGAAAGGGAAAAAAATGACCTGTGGTCCTGATTTGAACAATTTACGTAGCGGTCCACACAATGCTTCATTTTAAAGCTCTAGACCTTCCTGTTCTTAAAAAGAAGATTTTTACAGTTTTTCCTATTTGTTGCCATAGCAACCAGAGTTCTACATTGAACGAAATAATTTGAACAACTATGAGAGGGCTTCATGCAAGGAACATCTCTGCCAAGTTTCATCAACATTGGTCCAGTGGTTTCAGAGGAGATATCGTTTGAAGGAAAATATTAACGGACGTATGACGGATGCCCCTAATAGCTCACTCTGGCAATTTGTGCCAGGTGAGCTAAAACGTAAGTCAAATAAAAAAAGAGTTTTTTTTTAATTTGAACTTTCAACATTTCTGACATAATTTGAACAAGCTGATAGACTGATCTGCTCAATCTGTCTTGGTTCTGTTTAAAAAGTGACCTTCTACTACTCCCATTTGAAGGCCTATTCATTTCGGTGAAATTGATATCAACAGCAATCTATATGTCCCCAAAATAAAACTTCACACAAAGTTTCAACACCAAGTCTACTATTATGGATTACACAATCTCTCTTATAATATCATGTTCAGTAGCTTTTTGTATAAGTGGACCAAGTTCTTTTTTGTACACATTTTTATGTAGAGAAAGAATAATGTGTTGAATATTTACCTGTTATGAAAACCTGAATGCCTTTCAAAAATATAAAACAATATGCCATAAAAGCTCATTGAATTTGAACTATTGAGATTAAGAGGCTCAAGTTTTTAAAAAAAATTTTAAAAAAAATATATGATATAAACTGTACAAGGTATCAAATGGCCACACAATGCATAATTATGAATGCTTGACGTTAACTACTATTGCTTCTACATAAAACGTTTTCCAAAAATACATTTTCAGAAAACGATCAATGATTTCAAAGGACGTGTTCAAATATCGAGTAGTATTTCTTTTAAGACCTATCCTTTATTGGGTAAATTCAGTAATAAACAGGACTGCCTTGGAGATTTTTAAAACATATCAGAAGGTAAAATTATTACGACTTTTACACTTTTCTTATTAGCTTTACTATGAGGTTCATAAGTAATTATAACAATAGCTGTCAGTAGGGCAGCGCTCTCGACTTTTTTCAGTGCTTGCCAATAAAACAAAACTCTGTCAGTAAAACAACCCCAAGTATAAACAAGGGCCACACGTAGCAAGAAATTAAGTCAAGAGTTATCAAATTTAATTGTTTGATATCCTTTAATACTACAGCAAAGTTTTAAATTAATACTTCAAGTGGTTAATGATACATGTGCATGACAGTGCCAGTTGCACAAAATACTTTTACTAGGAATTTCTAAGTACAAATCAAAAAACATTTTTCACAGGGTTATTATTCACGGCGGCCTATTATGGAATAGTTTTTCCGGAAGTACATGGTAGGAGCGGTTATTAGAATGCGAAGAAAAATGGTTTTAACTGTATGCTAAAATAATACGAAATAGACATTAAAATATTGATTATACACATTTCCTTCATTAAAACGTAATTGTTTAATTGTAATGTTCCTTTTCATAACTTTTAGAAAAAAAAGAAAACGTAAAACAACTTCTCCCTTATCGGTTTTGCAAAATTATAATATCAGCTTATTTTTTACCACGTGCTTTAAAGTCCGTGGTGTAGTGGGTAAGCTGATGACCGCCTAATTTTACGAGTGGAGTTCAAATCCCGGTCCAACTCCGTGGTGTAGTGGGTAAGCTGATGACCGCCTAATTTTACGAGTGGAGTTCAAATCCCAGTCAAACCCAATGTTTTAAAATAATTTTTCTTCCGTTTTTTTTTTCAGCTTTAAGACCACCATGATTTTAAATGTTTTCTGCAAATATTCAAAAAATTTTTCATTCAAATCAAACTAATAATGATTGCTTATCAAAAAGCTAATTTTAGCTATTTAACGCCACACATGTACATTACTTGAGAACGTATTGCTACATTGCGATATGCAAAAACCGTATAACTAATAAATGTTGAAATAGAAACTATTTTCGGCGCCCTTTGATGCTTTGCATCAATAGTATTCTTGTCTTCTCTTGCTAACAGACAGTGTCATAGTGGTACTCAAGTATTCCAGTTTTCAAAGTAATATCTCATATGGAAAAGTCAACAAGTGGACAAGTATGAAAATTTTGAAATTTGAATGAAAAATCGAAAAGGGCCATAATTCAAATGAAATCCTTGACAGAGTTACCTTTTCCTGTCTGTGTTTGGGAATCATGATGGTAAAACAAGTATTCTAACTTTCAAAGTAATATCTCAAACAGTTTATTCAAAAAGTGGACTGGTACGAAAAACTTAACCGAGATTCTAAGTCGATAAAAGGCCTTAATTTTCACAAAAATCCTTGACAGAGTTATCTTCTCTTGCCTACAGATGGGGGTAATGATGTAGACAAGCATTCAAAGTTTCAAAGCAACATCTCAAAGGGTCAAGTCAATAAGTGGATTCCCCCCTTTTAAATTTTTTTTAAAAAAAAAGGGGAAAATTCTGTCAAAAACATTGACAGTTATGTACTCTTGTCTGTTGATGGAGGTAATGATGATAAATGAGTATGGTAAGTTTAAAAGCAATATCTGTAACGGTTTTGAAATAAAGTGGGGTGTTACGAAAAACTTAACCAATCTCAATACACTTTCTAAGTAAAAAAGGGCCATAATTCTGACAAAAACTTTGACAGAGTTATGTACTCTTGTCTGTAGATGGAGGTTATGATGGTAAACAAGTATGGTAAGTTTCAAAGCCATATCTGTGTGATCTTATGTTAATCAACGCCTACTCAGCAAAAATTACAGAAAGGGCTGTTGGATTTAGTTTTTCGGCGCAGCCGTATTAAGCTTGCTTTTGACCGGAAGGTTGGAACTCTTCAACCGCCAATTAAATGACGGGTAGAATTTTTAATTTTTTTTTTTTTGGTTTTTTTTTTTTTTTTTTTTTTTGGGGGGGGGGGGGGGGGAAAAAACAAAAAAAAAAGAAAAAGGGGGGGACAAAAAACGTTTTTTTTTTGCAAAAAATTTTTTTTTTAAAGATAATGTATAATTTATTATTTAAGTTTTAAATAAATGAAGGAATTTATAAATAGTGAATAATCAATCAGTACTAGCGATATGATATTATCTTTTGAAAAAAAGTTGTTTTCGGTCGACAGTATTTGTTTTTCGGTCTTTTTTGGTCATTATACTTGATTTGTAATACGATATTCACAAATTTGTTCATTTATCCACGGACCTATAATATTTACTAAAATTGCGCCGACTATCTTTTTTTTTTGGTTACATTACTGTCTAAACTGCATATAAATCCTTGATGTTAGATATTAACTTTTTAGGTCCTTGAAATGACTACGTATAGCCAAAGCTTCTATATATCGATGGTTGATTGTGAAACTATTGTATCTTGCTTCTTTATGTGAAACCATTGTATCTACTTCTTTATTTATGTAACGATACAATAGTTTTAGGATCTATCCTTGATATATGAAAATTCATTTTAAATGCATTATATAATAAAAGAAATTAAAGAAGGAAGCAGTAAGGGAACTATTTTTACCAGTACTTTGTTCTATGCAAGTATGTTATGAGCTCATTAAAAGTAAGCTCCACTGTAGTAAAATGATCATTCAACAAACAATTGCTATTGCATTTACTGGCTATTTTTGAGAGGATTTGTTAAAGCTGCTCGTCCTCAGATTTTGGTGAATAAATAAAGTTCTTCCAACTGCTGGAAATTAACATAATTATTTTAGAAAGAATCATCAAATAAGAAGGTTAAAGTATAAATACCTGTATAGTATTTCTGTATTTTTGAAATTATACACTTAGTCTATTAGATTAAGACGTCGCAAATGCTTTTAAAATCCCAATGAAGTGTACGGTAGTGGTGCAGTCAAACCAAACCCACCAACATTTTCAATACATTTTCTCATAGCTATGTTGATTTTCACTTGTGTGTTGATTCTAACATTTACTTTTACATTTCCAAATATTGTGTTTCAATAAATCATCTTGGAGAAATCTAAATTTTTCACCAGAAACTGTGAGCGATGAGCATTAACAGATCTTGAATCCCTTGAACATTCTGATTTGAGGATCAGCTAAATGATTTGTCTGTGCATTGTTTGATGTCCCTTGTAATATTTTAGTAGTTGCAAAAGTCATTTAACACTTGCAGTTATTGCAATACAAATATTTAAATGGTTGATTCCAGACTCAAACAAAATGGAGCAAAAACATGAACGTCAGTTATCAGAGACTATGCCTGTTGCCTGGCAACAAAACAAGGAGTTGGGAGCATGTATGATAGAGCTGTATGACAAGAGCCTCTGGACAGATGTCAAATTTCACTGCAAGGATCATGATGAAAATGCAAGAATTCATGCACATAAAATAGTTCTGGCAGCAAGAAGTCCCGTCTTCCAGGCAATGTTTTTTGGGCCATGTGCTGACGGTAAAAATGAAGTTGAACTTGACCATGACGAGGCCAAAATACTGGACTTGTTTCTCAGGTATAAAATAAACTTTTTTCTGTGGTCTAGTTGACAGATTTTATGAACACACCGACATTCCTTTGGCCATTCACATGACAGAAGTTCAGCACCACAGCCCTCACAAAATTGTATGAATTTCCTTTTATTCCTGACATTTCCTCAGCCAGATTGAGTTTTACCACTGTAGAAGTGAGAAGTCAATTTACATGAACTGTTCATAAAATAACAACCTGAACTAGTTTAAATAATGATCTTAATGTGAGTTTTGTCACTAAAAGGCAATAATGAATACATTGAATTACCAAGATAAAATGAGGTTACATCCAAAAAGAGACACATCTTTGCTTAAATGCATGAAAGAATTATGGCATTTTTTTTCTTCCAATCTTTATCAATGACTTGTCTGAAGTTTAAGCCCAGTTTCTTAGAGTTTGAAAAAAAAATTAACCGTTATATTTTTGTGTCGCCCTTTCGGAGAAAAGGCGATACATAGGGATCGCTTTGTCCGTCCGTCCGTCCGTCCGTCACACAAACTTAACGTTGGCTATAACTTTGCCATTTCTTAAGATTTCTTCATCAAACTTTACAGTTGTATTGCTTATGACAATAGGGTCATGATGCCACCAAATTTTGTAGGTCAAGGTCATATTTGACAGAGTTATGCCCCTTTTTGTACTTAGATTTTGTCACGAAAACTTAACGTTGACTATAACTTTGCCAATTCTTAAGATTTCTTTATCAAACTTTCAAATTATATTGCTTATGTCAAAAGGGTTGTAATGCCGCCAAATTTTGTAGGTCAATGCCTTATTTGACAGAGTTATGCCCCTTTTTGTACTTAGATTTTGTCACGAAAACCTTATGTTGGCTATAACTTTGCCATTTCTTAAGATTTCTTCATCAAACTTTCAAATTGTATTGCTTATGACATAAGGGTCATGATGCCGCCAAAGTTTGTTGGTCAAGGTCATATTTGACAGAGTTATGCCCCTTTTTACACTTAGATTTTGTCACAAAATTGTTGATTATTCTGACAAAGCATATAGTAGGGTGACTTTCTGGCTTTAAAAAATGGGAACCTGGACCCCCCAGCATAACAAGCGGAGTCATATATCAAAATGTTCGTAATAGATTGTAGTTTATGAAACTGCCGGCATAAATTGGCATAAATGGTGGCGTTCCGAAAAATCCAAGATGGCGTCCAAGATGGCCGCCAAAACTAAAAAGTCCAGTTTTTGTAGTACTGTTGGTCCAAATTATTTTTTAAAGATTGTGTTTTGGTTTAAAACATAGAAATGTGTAAATGCACACTAAATATACAATTTTAGGATGTTTTTTTCATGAATTTAGGGAAATTTATGAAAAAAATGACAATTTTACCCGTAAGTGTATCAATTTTTCGGTTTTGAGAGGTATTTTTTTAACAGCAGTTCATTTTTTTTTTACCAATTTGATACACTTATGTGACAAGAAATAAAATATGACTTATGGCTTATCAAAATAATTATTAAAGCAGTAAAAAGAGAACAAAATGTGAATGCACATGCATTTAAAGGTGGGTGGGGTAATTTCACATGTATTTTCGCTCTAAGTTTACATTGTTTATTTGAATATTTTATTTATTTTACCTTCAATATTTTGTACTCCAACCAGATAGTTTCCAGCTAATATGTATTACTTAGCAAATTTTGATGTGCAGATCATTTAGTAGAATCCAAGATGGCTTCCAAAATGGCCGCCATTTAGACTAAAATATGGTCAAATGTAAGGGTACCGGGCATTTGGAGTGTACTTTTCTTATATTGATATATTTTTTACCAGTTTATATGCACAACTGTTTTTAACAAGACACATTCATTCATTTGACCTCAAATATGAGTAATACTTTTGACTGAAAACTACAGTTTTTAACAACACGGTCGGGTTTTGGAAAGCAAACACCGTTATTGCTTTGTTACACAGAGAATAACTGAGCAGTCGAAACGGTGAAAACTGTTACTTATTTTAGCTTCATTTCTCATACTGTTCTATCATATAATTGTTTTAACAACATTTTCTGATTGCTTTATAAAATATGGAAATAGATAAAAATATAGATAGGACAAAATTGATGAGTAACATTTAACAATATCACCTCTTCAAGTTTAGAAGTGGGAAAATTCAAATATGAAACATGTAAACAATGTAAAACACAGATAATTGTATACATATAAATCATGAATGAAAGGTACACTCTAAGTAAAATTTAGTATACATTTGTACTTAGTATCGCCTCCATGGCTAATGGTTAAGATTGCTGACTTGTAATCATAAAACTTCTCACTGATTGAAAGTCATGGGTCGGAGCCCCGCTATCAGCCATTACTCTTTATTTGAGAAAGTTGGCAGTTTCTTACGGAGGAAAGGGGTCTAGTACTGGTCCTTCCAAGGAACGATGGTTAGGTAGATTGCCTGCCTGCCTGTGACTGAAATACTGTTGAAAAACGGGCAGTAAACTTAAAATCAAACCGAACTTAGTATATGATACAATGTATATTAAACACCATTTAACCTACATGTATTTCAAAAGTCAGTAAGCGTAACAAAATGTTTTAAAAGTGCAATAATAGCAAATGGATACATTAGGTCAGTCTGCCTGCCCAATTGTATCTGACATGGTGTTGTTAACCAAAGCCCTTGGAATTGTTTGGGCCAGACCTATTGAAGTTGGAGGAGTTTTATTTTGCACAGGAGGTATCCGGTTTATGATGTCAGTTTTTGCTTGCATTGGTCAGTTGTATGGTGATGCTGGCTTTAAAGACTTCATGATGGATTCTAGTATTTTTGCAAGATTGACAGCAGACCATATTGTGTGTGGAAGAAATTTTGATAGAGCCATGCGTTCAATTTTGATTATTAATGAGGTACTCAATCACAGGCTCTTTTTTCAGTTTCAGAAATCATCTGATGCAAATTCAAAATCTTTGCCTGCTCTCTAACTTGAGGAATTCAAAGCTATGAATCTCACCTCTGATGTTCAGGAGGAAGTTGTGCAAGAAATGGTAGAAGAAATTGAAAGTTCGTTTCTCCCTATCATTGCTGAACTCAGATCTGCATGAAGATCTACCTCTAACTTGTTTAGATTTCTTGACGACTACGTACAGTAGTTCTCTCTTCCTCTTATACTGTACCTTGCCATCAAGGCATGGATTGTAGAATGTTTCTTGTTTGCTGCAAATCGAACAGTGTACAAAAGTACATGTTATCTTTGGCCAGTATTTTACAAATAGTTTAAAACTCCAGACACGCCAGAAACGTGGTAATAGTTCTTCCACGCCACTGCTGTAATATATATAAATTAACATGCTGATACCAGACTTGGAGAGAGTCTTGGTCAGTAGTAAAAGCAAAATTGAAAATTGCCAGGGTCTACTTGAGAGGGAAGAAATCGTTTTTGTCTTTGGTGGTATGGTTGAAAAGCCTTTTATATTCGCTGTAATGCTGTTATTTTTTAATGACATTTTTACCTATTAGTATGCCATACATGGATGAAACATGTATCATACCTAAATCGATGAATAAGTACTTTACTGTGCAAAAGAACAGATCATAATGCCATAAAGAAGCTGATGGTAGAATAATTATGCAATTGGCATAATAATTTTCTCTGTGGGATCAAGAAAGCCGTTTCTGTTAGTCCAGACAGAGATTGTTTGGTTCTGTTGGTTTATTACTACAATAGTCTTGGTATTGACACACTCTTTCTCAAAACTGGTCGAAAATCTATACATTATATGACCTTAAAAGGTACACGTATATACCAATCCATTATGAGAGTTGCAAATTTGTTGCCTGCCTAGCTAGAAATCTTGTTGTCTGTTTATTTCTTAGGTATGATACATGTTTCATCCATGTATGGCATACTAATAGGTAAAAAGAAAGCAGTCCAGGTACTTTTGAAATATGCAGAGAAACTTGGTTAACTATCCGGCTTTGGCTGTAATCCCAGTATGTCTTCTGCATCTAGGTCTGCGGCCACTGCCTTTGGTGGGTGCCTAACTGTGATTCCCTTAATTCTTTGCGTAGAAGTATTGTTCTTGAAGAGAAACGTGTTAAACCAAGAAAGCTTCCTCCAACTGATGACAGTTTTATGTTGCATTTACTTCGTTGTACTTATCACTTAGTAATTTTGAGAAATTTGACAAAAACAAAATTGTTTCTGCCTAACCCATTAGGTTTTTGTTATGAGGGTGACAAAAATACAATTGGCTTTAGGATAAAGATGATGTCACAACCTGCCGCAGCACCAGAACTTTTAAGTAACCTGGTTCGTCTTTGTTGTGCTGTGATGAATGCATCTGCACAAGAAATCAACAACCTTGTACACAATTCTGTGTGTGTAAAGGAACGAGTCAAAACGTGTTTATGATGTTAGCTTTTACTGGAATCGAGGACTGCTAGACTTATGTCTTACATATCCTTGAAGTTTGCCCTGTTTGCATTTTGATATAATTTACTCTGTTTAACATAATTAAATGAATAAGTACTTTACTGTGCAAAAGAACAGATCATAATGCCACTATTGCAGATTTTTAAGTCTCTGAATGAGATTTGCTGTAACTAACAATTAGCTGAAAATTTCAATTAATACATTGCTTCCTTGGGTTATTTGTTACATACTATATGATTATGTGATGAGTTCTACATGTTGATAATGAGATGCATTATGTTAATGAGCCTTTGTGTCTGTAAAGAATAAGCAACAAACGAAGTTATACACATACCTTCCACTATTGGAGTGGAAAACACGTGTAATATTAGGTAACTCGTGTATTTGAGTTTTATTTCAGACTAAGGTCACTATATACTTTAAGATTATAACTGTTTTAGTTTCAAAGTGTTTCTGCGCATTTTGTTGAAGAGGAAAATGCAGTTGGTTTTTTTTTCTTTTGTTTAAAGGAATTTGCTGCCTGCCTAACATCATATAATTGTTTAACACTTATGAAAGATGGTTTGCAGCTGTATGATGTGTAACACAAGTGAACCCCAAAAACTGATATTTTAATGAGTTGCGTAGCCACGAGTGACAATGTCAGTGTTTTTGGTGTTCACAAGTGAAACAAACAAATTTTCTTTTTATTTCATGTTTTCTTGACAAAATAATCAGGACAATTTGGAATCATAGTATTTTCATTCCCCATGGAGAACCCCATAATAATAAGAACCGCATTACTTCAATCATTACTAATAGAGCAAAAAAAGTAGTTCTAAAGTTTATTTCAGATAAAAGTATTTAAAATGTCATATCTATCTCTATCATCCAATGAAACTGAAACATCAATCTATAAGATATAAATTGAAACAATTGTTAAATAAAAGAAGTCTGCACTTTGTCACGCCATGAATCGCGGAGTAATACTCAATCAGCAAGAACAGTGAAAATAAAAATGGTAATCCACTGTTTCAGAACTGTGGATTCTCACTTTTATTTCACTGAGAAAACTCTATATAATTCACTGGAAAACATAAAATAAAAGTGTATTAATATCAAATACCAAATTGATATTTAATAGGGATTGAATTAAATCAAACTATTTTTACACCTTATTTCTACTCAAAATTATCTATAATTAAAATATGTTTCATTTGCATACACTAACAATTTATGCGATTTACGCTTGAATTCAACAAATATCAGTGTGTTGGACAGCCGGCCATTTTGAAGCCATCATTGATTTTGTAAATAAAAGATTACAATGTATCTGCTAAAATGCAACATTCCTGCAAAAGAATATGCATTAAATTAAACTAAAAATAACAATCATAGTAACTTAAAAGTTGAAATAAAGCTTAAGCATTTACATTGCAAATGTGTGTGAAATTACCCCACCCACTTTTAAATGCTTGTGCATTTATTATTTTATTTTTCTTTATACTGTTATGTAACTATTTTGAGAAGCTTCTTGTCACACATACATGTATCAAATTGGTAAAACAAATGAACTGCTGTAACAAAAATTTCTTTCATGAACGGAAAAGTGTCCACTTTAAAGGGTAAAATTGTCTTTTTTTTCATAAATTTTACTGAACAGGTGATATTGTTAAATGTTACTCATCAATTTTGTCCTATCTATATTTTTTATTAATTTCCACATTTTATAACCAATCAGAAAATGTAGCTAAAAAAATTATATGATGAAACAGTATGAAAAATGAAGCTGAAATTAGTAACAGTTTTCACCGTTTCGACTGCTCAGTTATTCTCTGTGTAACAAGGCAATAACGGTGTTTGCTTTCCAAAAACCCGACCGTGTTGTTAAAAACTGTAGTTTTCAGTCAAAAGTATTACTCATATTTGAGGTTTAATGAATGAATGTGTCTTGTTAAAAACAGTTGTGCATATAAACTGGTAAAGAATATATCAATATAAGAAAAGTACACTCCAAATGCCCAGTACCCTTACATTTGACCATATTTTAGTCTAAATGGCGGCCATTTTGGAAGCCATCTTGGATTCTACTAAATGATCTGCACATCAAAATTTGCTAAATAATACATATTAGCTGGAAACTATCTGTTTGAAGTACAAAATATTGAAGGTAAAATAAATAAAATATTCAAATAAACAATGTAAACTTAGAGCTAAAATACATGTGAAATTACCCCACCCACTTTTAAATCATGTGCATTCACATTTTGTTCTCTTTTTACTGCTTTAATAATTATTTTGATAAGCCATAAGTCATATTTTATTTCTTGTCACATAAGTGTATCAAATTGGTAAAAAAAATGAACTGCTGTTAAAAAAATACCTCTCAAAAACCGAAAAATTGATCACACTTACGGGTAAAATTGTTATTTTTTTTAAATTTCCCTAAATTCGTGAAAAAAACATCCTAAAATTGTATATTTAGTGTGCATTTACACATTTCTATGTTTTAAACCAAAACACAATCTTTAAAAAAATCTGGACCACCAGTACTACAAAAACTGGATTTTTCAGATTTGGCGGCCATCTTGGACGCCATCTTGGATTTTTCGGAACGCCACCATTTATGCCAATTTATGCCGGCAGTTTTATAAACTACAATCTATTACAAACATTTTGATATATGACTCCGCTTGTTATGCTGGGGGGTCCAGGTTACTTAAAAAATAGAGCCCTTTTGGACTGATTGTCACCCAACTAATAAGAGGGCGACACAAGTGTTCTACTGAACACCCATCTAGTTGTTCAAGTAATTGCCTATGATGCAATTTCTAATGTGTGAATTCAAGTTATAAATTTATTCTTAAGAACTGAGGGTGATTTAAAGTGAATGAACGCCTAAGCTATCACTTATGCATAAAAACTGTACTAGAAATGTAGGAAAGATGCATTTTTTAAGTCAAAGGGTCACATGCTACCAGGGCCCAGTGTTCACAACCTTATTTCAAATCTTTGAAAAATAATTATTCAAAAATAAAAAGTCTACACAAAGTATTATATCAGTTAAAACATTTTCAACAGGTATATGTACAGCGACACTGCCAGTTTGGATGAAGAAACTGCTCCCTCAGTTCTGAAAATGGCTCACTACTACCAAGTATTAAACCTAATACAGTTATGTGCTGACTACCTGGCTACCAATCTCACAACTGAGAATGCCTGCCAAATTCTAACATTGGCCATGCTTCATCATGTAACACCTCTCCAAGATGCTTGCTGTTCCTTTATTGACAAAAACGCAAATTAAATCCTGAACTCTGAGGACTTCCTAGAATTATCAGAAGAATGTCTGAGATACATACTAAAGGGAGACACTTTCTATGCAGAAGAAGACGAGATATTTGGGAAGGCAGAGGAATGGGCCACAAGAAAACTTAGACAGGAAGACTTGGAATCCACTGGCCCAAATATTAAAAATGCTCTTGGCATGTCATTTTACTACCTGAGATTGCCAACTATGACGTACAAAACCATGATGGCTTGCACACGCAGGAAAGGTCTTTTCTCTGCTGATGAATATGAAGACATTATTGACTTTATCAACAAAATTCCTGTTTCATCAGTACAGAGCAATTCATGTGTAGAAAGGCTACTACCAGAAGAAACAATAATAATAAATGAAGAAGATGGTGATCTGCTTGATGCAAGTGATAATATATCAACATGTTTTGAAATTTTTGTAACAAGGGATGTTACTCTGTCTTATATTGTTCTCTCAGAAATACATAAATATTTCAAGACTGACAAAAAGTACTA
This sequence comes from Saxidomus purpurata, assembly GCA_022818135.1. Lineage (NCBI taxonomy): Eukaryota > Metazoa > Mollusca > Bivalvia > Venerida > Veneridae > Saxidomus > Saxidomus purpurata. The sequence goes on from JAFMSR010000010.1 coordinate 30,890,164, forward strand.
TTCTTTAAATTCATTTAATAAACGCACCAAAGTAAATAAAAATGACATTTCAGAGTTCTTTTCAGAATATAATGAAAAGGTCCTGTACTTGTCAAGAGCAAATTGGAGCAATGAAATACGGAAACTGACAAAAGTTGCTATTGAGGAAGAGCTATCACATGAACTTGAAATAGTGATATCTGGTTCCTTAGAAATTGAGCGGCAAAGGGCTAAATTGCAAAAACAGATTGGAAAGGTGGCTGTTGAGGATGCTAATGAAGCAGAAGAAGAGATTTTAAACAGAGATCTGGAAGGAGCTTTTGAAGTTGAGGAATCGGCAACTATTGAGGAATCAGTACATGAATATCATTCTGAAGACATCGAAGAAAGTTTATATTTCAAACAAAATTTTCAGCTACAGTCTTCAGAAATTTCACAGAGAACCATTAAACTTAAGGAGCCTTTGACAATGACTTCGGCTAATTCACCTTACACAGTTACGGTACAGATGAATTACAGCTGTGACAGCGATGTCAAAATGAAGGCTTTTCTTAGTGAAACTGATACTGTCAAAAGTCCGTATGGTCACCTGCAAGTGGATAATGTGTATGGTTCATTTGCAGGTGTCAAAAGCCTAGGATTTGAAAATAGTTCCAACCGGAAGAAAAACAATGGAGCTGAAACCAATGTGGCTTCTAAAAATGCCACGAGTCTGCTGTTTTGAGATTGCAATTGAAGTCCATGTGTAATATGAATTGATAACACCAAGACTAGGATGATTTGATCACTCACTTTCTTAACGATTTAAAAAAAATTACATGGAATTGGAAATACATACTTCCTTGCAGAATCTTTTATGAAACAACATACAGGTATTCCTATAAAGAGTATAGACTTCAAGCAAAGACAAACCACAATAAGCATCATCAAATAAGTATCATATCCAAATGGAAAAAAACACTATTGTTCCGCATGAAACAGGTGATAGTAGGGTAAAGAGATTAACACTCAATTGACTCAAAAAGGCTTCTGACAGTGTATCAAGCTTTATAGCAGTATGTTTCTGTATGACAAATGAAGACAGAATTAAGGAGTCATATAACTTATAAGGACTTACATTTAAAATTGACCATTAATAATACACATTTGCAAAACGTTGGTGTTCATAAGGTGCTGGGTATTTATGTAAATAATTCTTTATCTTGTACAGCTTTCCATATTATCCTCCAAAATCAGTTCCAATCTTCATGTACCTCTAGCACGCATGTGCTTTACAAATTACAACTCTGGCGCTTCTATCATGCGGCTGTACTTATTTACAAAAAACTCGAAACAATCTTGCTTCAGAATACATACTTGAGTTACTTAACTTTTCCAGCAATAATACATACAGTCTTCGATCAGTAAGCAACACTAATATTGTGATACCAAAACAACGCACTATGTACATAAAAAATTCTTTTACTAATACTTCTGCGCACACTTGGAACAAAATACCAGTAGATTTTCGTTTCAGTCAATCATTGAGTTCATTTAAAAAATCATTGAAAAAAAAAATTATTGATGAAATATAACAATTCTACAGAAAGTATGTGTGCCGGGTGAATATCTTTATCTACAGTCAAACTTGTGAATAAATGTCACTAGCTGGAAAATTGATTAACATGTATGACTGAGGTCATCATTAACACCTTTAGTTCATTTACATACGTTCTTAACTGATATTTTCTCTCCCTCCTGATTTTTTTTATTTTACTACTAGCGGTCTGTAACATAGGTTTGACTGTATATGGAGTTCAACTGTCTTGAAATGTTTGTTATGAATTATTGAGTGAGTGTCATACTGACATACTGATGTCATACTGGTGTATAACTTAGTGAGTATTGTTGGAATTTAAGTTTTCTTATGTACTTTTCATGTATTGTTTTTTCAGAATGCCGTGTTTAAACTTAGTTTTATGAATATTCGTTCAGATTTCTGTACATGTTAACTTCTTAAAGTAAAGAATTATTATCATTATTATTGTTATTATTATTATTATTATTATAATTATTATTACACAAAGATTTAACACCACACTACTTTCCTGTCAGTGTTCCTCGACACGTTTTAATTTTTGAAACCAATTTCATTCACAAACTGATACGTAGAGCTACATCAGCAGCAGAACGTCGAATGCTTGAATAAATCAAAGCACTGAAAGTGCTGACAACAAGGAGTCCTCTGCAAATTGGGCACAAGGGGATTTTTCTTACAGACAATGAGTGATCATTTGTGTCAATACTTCGCTAATAGTACTTGATTTTGGTTACTATCCGTTTATTTTAATCATAGACCTGCATTTTATTGATAACACATCATGTTGCTGTTGTTTTATTTTTTTCAAAAACATAGTTATGCTTGAGACTTTTTAACGAAGTAAATACAGTACTTATAAATTGTTTATGACACATCCTTCAGGAAAACGTGACACGACCTTCTCAGCACTTAAAAGCTGCTCGCTCTCAGATTTTGGTAAAATAATAATAATTCCAAACTGTACAGAAATAACATGTTTTAGAGCATATAGTCATATAAAAAGGTTCCAGTATACATTTATGTCAATTTTATCTATAGATTTGAAATAATACGCTACCAAATGATATTTAGCGTTGCAAACGCTTTTGAAATTCCAGTATAAACATATAGTGTGGCGGTGCCTTAATAACAGCATATTCATTCGATTTTCGCAAACTCCTACCAAGATTTTTTACTTGAATGGTTGATTTCAGCCTTTACTTTTATATTTATGTATTAGTATGTCATTTTTTAGAAACAAAATGTTCAAAGGCAGCTGAAAGCGAGCAGCTTTAAACGAAATCGTCTAATAGTTCACGAAATTTTCATGTAACCTAAAATTTAAGTTATGCTGTATTATGTTTCCGTAAGGGACATATGCTAACACCATAAAGCATATAATACAGGTCATTATTTTCATAATGCTGTCCAACCAGATCCGCCTCCGTGGTCTAGTGGTTAGAGAAGCTGACTTGAAATCACTGTAACCTCCGACTTTATCTCTTTAAGTAGGGAAGTTGGCAGTGGGTTGCAAAGATTCGGAGCCTAGTACTGGAACTTTCTAGGACGATGTTAGGGAAACTAGCTGCCTATTAAACTAACCAAATGCATGTACTTTTGAAGTGGACGTTTAACGTCTACAGCAACAATATCCGATCAAAAATCATAAAAGAGAGCTAATGCAGCATTTTTTACTTAAAGAGACATACCCTATAACTGATGCCAAACGAAATAACCTCCAAAAATAACATAAAAATAGAATCTGCGGAAGTACATGTATTATAACTTAACCTAAAAGTTTCAGTCTATTTTTGAAAGTATTTCATTAAAAAAACTTTAAGAAAAATTAAGAAAATTTACAAAATTGTTGATTTTTCACAATCACACCACATCAGGAGTTCGCGCCCCACAGTATCATTTCATCACATTTTGTGTTGGTAAGGAGAGATAACACCCGTGTAAGTAGTCTATTAGCCTTTACATAATTTACTTAAAGAAATCCATTGAAAAGCTAAATATTAAACCCAGGCTTATTCTTAGAGTCTATAATACTTTGAAACTTAAGTAGGCTACACACAATATTTAGTGTTCTCTTATTATTTTTCATCGGTTTGCACCATTCAAATTCTATGAATGGAAGCGTTGTGAATGAAATGCCTTCATGTCGTAGTAATAAATATATTATGGATTTTGCCTCTGCACACCGTATTACCCGCTGCAATGATGACAGATTACTGACTGGATGACAGACTTCGAGAATTTTTGTCGACCAACAGGCAGGTAAGATATCTAGCTGTGATAACGTTCTAATGAAAGCAATGGCATTTTCGTCTAAACGAACATGTTTTGCAATAAATGAAGGTGTTATTAGGTAGTTTTGGACTCGATTTTCCAATTATTAACATATTTATGACGAGTTAAATATCACATCTTTGATCCAGAACGTGAAAATGTTTGTTTTCGCTTCAAAATATCTTTTAATTGAAAGAATTCGAGTAATTTTGTGTTATACACGAATACATTCATCCCTCAGGAGCATGTATACCAAATATAAGCCGCACACGTCTTTTCTGGAAGAAGTTACAGGCTTCCAAACTAGTCCGGGTAGAGACAAATTGCTGCCTTGATGGGCAGAAACGTTTTTTAAAGGCTGTATTGTATGACAGAAACGCTCAGAGATCGGCTAACAATTTGACAGAAATACGAAATCGCTCTTTCACTGATTTCTCTAATTTTTACATTCTTTGATATGGAATAGAAGAGTCTAACTATCATTTGTTACATCTTCTCGGGTTAGAAAGTATAAATACTGCATAATTGACACCGAATAGGTGTTTCATTGACAATTTGTTTTAACAACAAAATATATAAGATATATGTGGTAAATTGTTATTTCATAAACGGTACAGCGTCTAAGCTCCTGTTTCTAAGTTCATGTTATTCTTTTTTATACGCCCGAAGGGACGTATTATATTATACCCCCTGTCGGCCGTCTGTCTGTCCTTAAATTAATTTTTGTGCTGATAACTCCTCATTCATGATTGAACGGAATGTTTTCTAGCTTCATCCCCAAATGGGCATGTTTATTAATGAATAAAATGAATTGAAGCAAAGGTTTACTAATGTGGTTTCTAGCAAAAAAAATGTCTTAACTTTTGCATGACCACCAGAATGCAGCATCAAGAAGAATTAAGGATGGGACTGGACAAAGACACTCACTTTTAAATTTCGACAGTATAAGTCTCGGTGATGTTGTTTCAAGTGTTGAAGCAAAAGAAAACAGATAACAACAGACATCCAGCAATCATAGAAGCTCACCATGAGCTCAGGAGAGCTTAAAAAAAGAGTATTCTTTAAAGATTTACTTTTATTAATATCAAATCAAATAGCATACAATAATAATACTTTATACAAAACAAGACCTAGAAACATCTGCAAAATTTAACTTATTTATAACATTTCTATCATAATGTCAATTTTCATCATAACTTGAACAATTTAACGGAGTCATAAAAGATAGGCAAACAATTCAAAAGAGCCAACATACTACGTATATAACATTTGTCCTCAGACTAAATTTATATGATGATAGAAACAAATCCTCAAAATATTCTTTCTCAACTATGTCTTCAACAAGTTCAAGAATTAAAAAACTTTTTAACTAATTATAACTGTAATATAAAAAGCATAGGTTAGATAAAGTTTGAAAATATAGCCTAAAAGTGCCACGGTAATAATGAATAGGGTTGTCCTCAAGACTTTGGATTAATATGAATAAAGAAAGCATTCAATACATTACTTGGGCGGATCCAAAAATCATCTCCCATAGCACAGTTTTCATGTCAATGAAAGCCAAATTTAACAAATTCCTTTCAATTGAATGTGGAGTTACAAATATATTAATCTGCTAACATAGGACGAATGCATGTTCAGATATCCGACAGGGGGTTTCTAATACGCCCTTTGGCTATAAAAAAATATTCCGTTGAACTAATGAAAGAGGGGTTAGACGCAGTAGATTGGCTTATGAAATAACAATTTACCACATATGTCTATAATTTCGTTGTTAAAACAAAGGCAAGATTTCGGTGTAAATTATGCAGTATTTATACTTTCTAACCTGAGAAGATGTAACAAATGATAGTTAGACTCTTCTATTCCATATCAAAGAATGTAAAAATTAGAGAAATCAGTGAAAGAGCGATTTTGTATTTCTGTCAAATTGTTAGCCGATCTCTGAGCGTTTCTGTCATACAATACAGCCTTCAAAAAACGTTTCTGCCCATCAAGGCAGCAATTTTTCTCTACCCGGACTAGTTTGGAAGCCTGTAACTTCTTTCAGAAAAGACGTGTGCGGCTTATATTTGGTATACATGCTCTTGAGGGATGAATGTATTCGTGTATAACACAACATTACTCGAATTCTTTCAATTAAAAGATACTTTAAAGCGAAAACAAACATTTTCACGTTCTGGATCAAAGATGTGATATTTAACTCGTCATAAATATGTTAATAATTGGAAAATCGAGTCCAAAACTACCTAATAACACATTCATTTATTGCAAAACATGTTCGTTTATACGAAAATGCCATTGCTTTCATTAGAACGTTATCACAGCTAGATATCTTACCTGCCTGTTGGTCGACAAAAATTCTTGAAGTCTGTCATCCAGTCAGTAATCTGTCATCACTGCAGCGGGTAATACGGTGTGTCTGTTAGTATTACAATGATTTACAGCATCAACACATTTAAGGCAACGGAAATGACTTTTAACCAATTTTTAAGCCGAGTTCGCAAACACGGTCCCAACGCGTTTCAGCAAAAGCCGATCTACTTTGCAGACGAAAGGGGAAGCCTTTAGCTGTTCAAACCGCTGAGTCGTTTTCAAAATTGCCTTACTAAAGCAAGGAGTCACGTCACGTCACGTGACTCCTTGTTAAAAAGCCGTATCAGTGTTTCCTTCGAAGCTATTGACTGAATTGTCAATCACTAGTAATTTTGAATCCAATGATCTTTTTTACCTTGTACATACGATCTACCACAGACGCAAAGAAAGGTTTGAATTTAAGTGCATGTACTTACGACGGGAACGTACTAATGACACCCCTAATTTAAGCGGTAATTCTATAATGGATTCTTCCACTTGATGTATCGGTTTTTTTTTGTCAGAACGAAAGGTGTATAGACGTAGTTAAACTAATGTGAAATGCGACAGGATTATGACCACGGCTGTACATAAATTAATATAGCTTCCTGTGGTATAGGAATCACTTGTGTGTCGTCAAACATTGGCCAACGCATAAATTAGAAGAGAACTATTGTAATTAAACATGGGAAAAACAGCTTGATATGCATTTGATGTTATCAGTTTTCAACAAAAGATCAGGAGATTATTTCCAAAATCCCTTCAAGGAATCCTCGATATATGTAAAAGGTGTTGTAAACACGCGGCATGTAAATGATGAATATGCGCATCGTTTGATAATTAGATAATGGCGACATTCGAGTTAGATAATTAGTGGATGTTTGTGTGGCGGCCGAGACGAGTAAGATGATTTTAAAACGTGTATGTGAATTGTCTTGAGTTTAAATTAATTGTAAGAGCGTATTTATTTTGACTTAATAAGATGTTCAAAGTTTAGCTTGCAAATTGATATAGATGTAACTTTCACTCTGCTAATCGGGGACATTCTGCGGCGGCCTCCATGAGCCTTAGTTTTCAATCCCGCATGAAAAACTTATGATATGGAAAGATAACATAAAATAATAATCTTCATAGATTCGTGTTAAATAACCTTCAGTACTGTATTTGTTAATTCCAATAAAATCGCAAAAAAGACGAAAATCGCGAACATGCGAGGTCGCGAAAATATGTGACAAACGGAAAACAACGTACATTTTAGCCTGGGAAAGGGATTAGCAGCTAGATCTAGCTAATTTAAGAATATTTCGAAAAACAACAGCAAAGCTTCAGAACACAAACTGAAAAATATGATGTTCAAACCTAGAGTACAAGGCTGGAAACTCTATGACCAATGGTTTGACCCTTGAAAATTTAGGCTGAAGAGTCAATGACCCTTGAGTTTTAAAGCCTACCGGACACCCTGAGTATTTTTGGCTGGACTATTCAAAGAATTAATAGATAGGCTATTTCACTCGCGTCTGCGTTGGTTTAATTTTTTTTATAAATGCTAATAACCTCGATGCCATGAAACAAATTTACTTCAAACTAGGCATAGTTGTTTCTAATGGCAATATAGACAACTGATTCTGTCAACCATATTTGCATAGTAATGCCCTTTATTTTGTCTTGTGTCCGTCGTCTGTCAGCACCCTACCTTGTGTATGCAATAGAGGTTGCATTTTTCATTGGATCTTCATGAAACTTAGTGAGAAGGACTGTCTTGCTAAAATCTAGATGGAGTTTGTATATGGGTAATCTGGGGTCAAAAACTAGGTCACGGGGCTTAAATTATAGACCTAGATGGGTGTTCAGTAGTCTGTAGAACACTTGTGTCGCCCCTCTTACACTTTGTCAGAATAACCAATAACGTCATGACAAAATCTAAGTTCAAAAAGGAGTATAACTCTGTCAAATATGACCTTGACCATCACAATTTGGCTTCATGACCCTTTTGTCCTAAGCAGAGCAATTTAAAAATTTGATGAAGAAATCTTAAGAAATGGCAAAGTTGTAGCCAACGTGAAGTTTTTGGACAAAATCTAAGTACAAAAAAAGGGTATAACTCTGTCAAATATGACCTTGGCCTACTAAGTTTGGTGGCATAATGACCCTTTTGTCATAAGCAATACAATTTGAAAGTTTGATGAAGAAGTCTTAAGAAATGGCAAAGTTATAGCCAAAAGGTAAGTACAAAAGGGGCATTACTCTGTCAAATATGAATTTGACCTACAACATTTGGCGACATAACATCCCTTTTGTCATAAGCAATAGAATGATTATTGTAAAGTTGATGAAGAAATCTTAAAACATGGCAAGGTAATAGCCAACGTTACTTTGTTGTGACCGACGTACAAAGAAATCCCTATGTATCGCCTTTTTTCTCCGAAAGGGCGACTCAAAAACCTTGTGTATGCAATATAGGTTGCATTTTTCATTGGATTTTGCGAAACTTGGTTAGTATGATTACCTTGATGAGTCTAGGTCAAATTTGAATATGGGTCATCTGTGGTCAAAAACAAGGTCCCCATCAACTGTAAACAGCATGGTTTCCATCAGAATTCTGGCCCTTTTTCGACTTAGAAAATACATTTAATCTGGGTAAATTCAACTTAATTACTACGTTTTGAGATATTGGCTGTGAAACATGGAATACTTGTTTGCATTAAGATCCATCTGTCAAGGTTATTTTTTGTGAATTAAGGCCCTTTTTTAACCTAGAATCTCGTTTTTTTGTACTTTTTTTACCAACATAACGCCCACATGTAGGCAAGAGAAGGTACCTCTGTCAATGATTTCTTTTTATCCATCTTGAATACAAAGTGTAAGGATGGGTATATTGGATTCAGCTAGTCCGTCTGTCTGTAGACAGAATCTTGTGGCACTAAATTTCATAAACCCCTGGTCAAATTTTAATGATACTTCACTGAAGTGATAAGTACAATGTCTAGTTGTGCATGATCTGTGTTTTGGGTCACTAGGTCAAAGGTCAAGGTAACAGTGACTCGAGATAGTAAAATCTTGTGGACGCTAAATCTCCATAAACCCTGGTCAGAATTTAATGATAATTCACAGAAGTGATAACTAACTTATGTAGTTGTGCATGATTCATGTTTTGACTCTTAGGGTTAAAGGTCAAGGTCATATGGGCTCGAGATAGTAAAATATTGTGGACGCTTAATCTCCACATTCCCTTGTCAGAGTGTGATAAGTACCATGCTTAGTTGTGCATGGTCCAAAGCAAAAAAAGCAAAAATACATGCAATGTCTCTAAGAAACTGGTGGTCCAAAATTAGGTAGAACAGACTAGGTCAAGGTCACAGAGGCTCTTGACAGTAAAATCTTGTGCGCTCTTAATCTCATAAACCTCTGGTCACAATTTAATGATAGTTAACAGAAGTGATAAGTACCATGCCTAGTTGTGCATGGTCCATGTTTGGGGACACTAGGTCAAGGTCATAGGGGCTCGACATAATAAAATCTTATGCGCTCTTAATCTCCACTCGTGTTAATATCAGCTTTTGATGTTCACTTGTGAAATAAAATTGATTTTTCACTGAAACAAACAAAGATCCTCTATATTATCATGATGAACTATTATACTAACATATGAGTAATGCTTGCTCTTCCGGTTACCGGACGACTAGAACAAATTATAATACTTTCTGGACGAGCAGCCATTTCCTTTACAATATGCCCTATAGTAGCTAAAAAAATAGAGGATAATTGTTGGTTTCGGTATAATATCGCTGTATAATTTCACCGAGTGGGCACCAAAAAGTGATATTTTCACGAGTGTCGCAGCCACGAGTGAAAATAACTACTTTTGGTGTTCACGAGTGAAATTATCGCGATATTACATCGATTGCAACAATTTTTCTGTTTATTTATGTTGATAACTCTACTTTTGTTGAGTTTGTTTCAATAAAATGTCAAAAATCGCGGGAAACGTCATCAGAAAGCATAACAAACATTAACGACGTCATGGTCGTATGATTTCCTGCGTTCGTTACGCTCGGTATATATTATGACGTTAAGGTAGTGGGGGTCTAATGGACACTATTCCAAAACACATTAAACTTAACATTTATATGATCTACATCTGTTAACCGACTAGTGTGCAAAATTTAAAGACATTTCACCGTTTAATTAAAAATTAATTCCTTTTTTGTTGCCCTACCCCACTTTAGAAATACTGACCATATTAAAAAGTACCATAAAAGTTAAAATAGGTATGTTTGCAAGTATATATTTACATTTAAAAAAATTTCCACGTTCAAAAAGTACTACAAGCAATGTAGAATTACAAAACATGAATTATAATTCTACAAGCTTAACATGTGTAACAAAAAATATGCAATAATGCAAAAAACGAGGGTATACAATTTTCCTAATTTTGCCACGAGATATATCACACATGTACATATACACGGCTTTAGCAAAAGATTCGAAGTAGGGCCATCACTATTGATTATAAAACTTTTATAAGTAGTATATGAATTGAAATATAAGAAAAAATAAAAATGTTTTACCGGTACTTTTTGAGATATTCAACTTTTAAAAATGAGCACGGTCTATTTTTGTATTTTCAAGTAACTGTACAGCTTGATAAAATCAAGGAAAATTAAGATACAGTTTTCAAATCTTGTAAAATGGCTTAATTTTTCATGTTATTCAGTTTGATAACTAAAAAAGAAAAAATAACGAAAAAAAGTTTTGGCTCCTTCGGGGATTGAACTCAGGACCTCTTGATCTCAAAGCAGACGCTCTAACCACTGCACCACAGTACAAAATAGGTACTGCTATAAAATCCAAAGTATTCCAAATGATCCTTAAACAGGAAGTACTCATTACACATCCACTACCTTAAACCGGGTAGAAACTTTTGATAATTTTCACTGAGTGGACAGTGAGTTTATCGGGATATAATTCACCGTTATATTTCGATAAACCACCGAAACATTAAATAATGATAACTTTTCTTGTGTTGATGGCTACTTTATTATGTGTGTGAAAACAGAAACAATATCATATGTGTTAAATACCAGTTGATATTTGGAGAGATCGCCGTGACGTCAATAGATAATGTATCAGAGAGGATTTTTTTTGATAACTTGCTATTCAAAGGATTTTTAATTTAAAAATTAAAACAGTTCTGAAATGGGCTTGATACTTATATTTTCACATTAAAAATTTTAATGTGAAAATTAATGTGAAACATTAAAATTTTTAATGTGAAAATATAAGTATCAAAAGCATTTCATCAAGACATGCTGCTGCTACAACCATTGATGAAAACAGTGCAAGTTATGCGTTTGCGAGTTTTTCATTTTGAATTTTAACTATAATTGTTAACATAATTATAAATTAAGTGTGAGCGTTATTAGCTTTCATAAATATAAAACGTGTTGAAATATCTTTAGTTGTAAGAAAGTTACGGCCGTTACACAATACTACTAACAACGCAAAAGTATGGACTACCAGCTTGTGCCCACCCGAGTGATATGTCTTATCAGTAGAAAAAATGGCGTTCAACTGCGTTTTGTTTGCAAACACGATCTCTCATTGGAACTTATTTAGTTCACGAGATTACTTTACTTTGAAACATATTCAGTAAGTTTAGGCATTCAGTTTTCCCAAATGCAGAACTACGGCAAACTTAGAACATTCGCGAAAGGTTGCAAAATATCTTGTACAAGCTTATGTTAAAAGAAGAAATGTAATTTTTAAAAGATGAATGTATTATAACTTACTGTATTGATTTATATAATGAGTATTACTTTATTAATTTTATTGAAGATTTACTTTATTGAGAACAGCTGAGACTATTGATTGAATTCTTCAATCGTTAATAAATAACAGGTATTCTTGAAACAAATTTAATAGTACTCATGTACAGTATTGTATTTGTGTTAAGATAGATGTCATGATGAACTTACTTTTGTACTGTTGTTAAAAAACTCGATGAAATTATAACGTGATCTTACACCGAAACCAACAATTATCCTTAGACTATATAATTTCGCCGAGTGGGCACCAAAAGTGATATTTTCACGAGTGGCTGCGCCACTCGTGAAAATAACTTTTGATGTTCACGAGTGAAATTAACGTGATATTACACCGAAGCCAACATTTTTTCTGTTTATTTTATGGTTAAAACTCTACTTTTATTGAGTTTGTTTCTATTATATATCGAAAATCGCGGGAAACGTCAAAGCTGTGGATTATCACTTTTATTTCACCGAGAAAACTCTATAATTCACTGCAAAACATAAAATAAATAAACTCATTCATCTCAGGACATCATACATTTCACTATGAAATTTATTTACAGGTGACATATAGGCCCATTGGACCGGGTGTTGTGTATATTGATTATTTATAGTAATAAGTATGTACTGTATAACCCATGTCACGTTAATAAACAATTTACTTACTTATACATTGCCAAGTGATAATCATTGAAATAATAATTGATGAGTTTGTTAATCATCGTCTACTTATGAAATAACATCCGTTCCAGCGTTGTTAGTCGTTTAATAAACAATGATTTGGAGTACTGATACGTAGTGATTAGCCACGAAGGCCGAAGGCCAGAGTGGTTTATATCTGCGCATCAGTACGACAAATTATTGTTTATTAAACGATAACAACGATGAAAAGGATGTTATTTCGATTCTAACATGACCAGATATTACAAAAGGTGAATAAATGCAAAGCTTTATTTCCTACGCGAACGCTCATTTAACACCATGCGGCGCAATATGACGTCATGTTTACAGCATATCGGTTCCCGCGTTGTATATGATTTAATATAACATAATTTTTCTACTCTTTGTATTTAGAGACAAAATCGTAAGTCATGTTAGAATTATGAAATAACATCCGTTCCAGCGGAGTTAGTCGTTTAATAAACAATGATTTGGAGTACTGATACGCAGTAATTAGCCACGAAGGTCGAAGGCCTGAGTGGTTAATAACTGCGCATCAGTACGACAAATTCTGTCATTTCGATTCTAACATGACCAGATTTTACAAAAGGTGAATAAATGCAAAGCTTTATTTTCTACGCGAACGCTCATTTAACATCATGCGGCCCAATTTGACGTCATGTTTACAGCATATCGGTTCCCGCGTTGTTTATGGTTTAATATAACATAATTTTTCTACTCTTTGTATATAGAGACAAAATCGTGAGTCATGTTAGAATAGTAGGCTAATTATTTTACGACTAACTGTAAATATTAGAACGGAATAACACAATTAGAACAAAAATCCAACCAAAACCAGTCAATCCTGTTTTCAAGAGAATAATTATCTTTGTTTTATATGTCTTCGGTGTACCTTAAACAGACCAAAATATCGGTCGTAGAAAAAAAAACAGATACACGCTTTTTTAACATTACATACCGTTTTCAACATTGCATTAGATTTTGCTATCGACCGTATGCAATATTTAGTAAATCGATTACTCTACGTCGCTTTTAAAATCCCTTGGTAAACTGCCAGCTTGTAAAATGATAAAAATACGGACGGAATTGGTGTTAAACTAGTATTGAAATATCGAAGACAATGGCAGTCGCTGTTTTAGAAACTTTAAGCTGGAAGAAGTTGATTATTTTAGGATTCTTATTATTGTTCCTTTTGATATCATTCTTCCTGGTTGGAGGTTTAGTAGGTAAGTTTAAAATCAATAAGTATTCCTCGTAGTTGGTTAATCATAGGCAATTATGTTGGTGGGTATATGCACCGAGTCACAGTCACGAGTAATGACAGATTTTGTACTAAATGTGACACCAATTCTTTAGGTGACAAGTTTCATTACCTTTTTGATTGTAATTTCTTTACAAATAGCAGAAATAACTTTGTTCCTAAATATTACATAAATCACCCAAATTCATTTAATCTAGAAAAACTTATGAATAGTCAGGCTGAAACAAAACTGACTAAATTGGCATTATTCTCTAAAATTATTATTTCAAAATTCAAATAATTTCATTCTCCATAATATACTTGAAATTACAAAATTTTCAAATTTTATTTCATATTTTTGAAACTTTTTTACAACTCTTTAGAAGTTAGTATTTATACTGGTAAGCATTATTAACTATGTGCCACTGTGTCTAGTCAAAAAAACAAAAATAATATCAAACAGGGAATTCTATTCTATTGTTTTACATTGTTTATTGTTCATGTCAGCATCACATGCATGTAACATGCCATGATGAATAAAGAATTGAATTGAATTGAAATGAAAATGAATACCTCTGGTGTTCACGAGTGAAATTTACGTGATATTACATCTGTGGTGGTTTTGGTCTATTTTATATCAACCAGACTCAGTTACCTCCTTTTATTATGAAAATTTAGCGCAAGATGATCTCTATCATGTTGATTATTAAATTGTACAATATTATTGCACATATTTTCGTAAAAGGTACATGTAAGATCTTAATAACAAATATGAGTCGTTGGTTTTATTTAAAAGGTATTTATTTGGTGAATAAATTTACTATAGGCCTAATAAATTCTGATTTAATTATGGTCGTGGTCGAACCGCCTCCGTGGTCGAGTGGTCAGAGTCGCTGACTTGAGATCACTGTGACTTCTCATATATATATTGAAGTTCATGGGATTGCGCCCTGCTATCGAGCACGTCTCTTTATGTATGAAAATTGGCAGTTTCGTACGGTGGACCGGAATCTACGACTGGTTATACGTGGGTCCAGGAACGATTGCTAGGTAGACTGTCCGCCTGTTAAAATGACCAAGGTTGGAACGGGTGTTAAACAACAATAACAACAACTGGTCGTGGGCCTTCTTCCAGTACGTATTGTTTTTCTTGCATTGGTACAGGTAGCACTTTCCCGTCTTTGTCTATTACAAACAATTCTCTCAGCATTTTCTCGAGAGTGCTAAGGGGAGGTTTCCTTGTTGGATCCCCGTATTAAGTAGGGCTGATAATTGTGTTGTGTTATTTCAATAATTAAATTTTGTTTGTCATAAAACAGTTTGAATAAATATATAGGCTTTATATACATTAAAGATTGGAAACCGTGACTCAGCTTGGTTGTTTATTTGTCCATAGATATTCCCAGAGTACGAATCTAGAGGCGGTAGCTGCACCGTTAAGTGACCTTGTATTGAGAGTTTAACTAAATATATGAATGTAACTCCCAGTACAGCTTTGGCTGCACTTGCACGATCTTGAGTCGAGCCTCAGGGTTGTATGCACTACATCTTATGGGATCGACTTGGGACGGAGCTATTCTCCTACATTAAGGGTTCGCGATTTAGAACGGCTACACATCGCTATCAACATTTTTTTTGTTTATTTTATGTTTAAAACTCTACTTTTGTTGACTTCGTTCCTATAAAATGTCGAAAACCACGGAAAACGTCACCAGAAAGCATAGCGCACATGACGAATATATCAATTTTATTTCACTGATATATTACAGTATTTCACTGAAAAGCATGAAATGAAAAAATCTTCTTTGTTTCATTTTTTTTTCAATTTTATTTTATTACTTTGAGGGAGTGCAAATTATGAACCTGTAACTCGAGTTTCACAAATGCGTATGCGCTTATTACTCTTGTATATTGAAAAAGAGCCTTGAGTGGTTTTAGCTCTAGCCTTGTTGTCTTCGGATCTATTGTTTTTGGTACCCATTTTATGGACCTTATATTTTAAAGTTGTCAATCCTCTGTGAAAAAAAAAACTGTCCAAAGACTATCCTGCTGACTTCTACAATTAAATTAAGGCTAAAATTTTGTACTGAAACACCTAATTTTACAAATTTATGTAGAATGGCCTTTTTATAACCCAAAACACAACACAATTTTAAGATGGGGGTATTGTAGTGATTAATTGTCCCATAATTGGCTTGTCTTGTTATGACTGGTACAGACTGTCAGTATTCTAATTGCTGTTATCTTGGAGACTGATTAGACAGTGATACTTGTAGTTTTGGTTGTCTTTAGTGGTTATATTGTATAGGGGGGGGGGGGTTACTGGAATTGTGTCACTGTCGCGGGGCTTGGCTGGACATGACTGGTACAGTGTAATTCTATTCTGAGTAGTTTGTGACAATTTGTTATGTTTCATTTCAGCACCAAACCCTTCCAATGTTATACATGTACTTAGTACAAAATGTGTGAATAAGGGTGGAATTGGTAATAAGAAATGGTTCATACCAAGAGGATCAGGACCAGAAAAATGCATCCAGTATGACAATCTGGATGGTCCAGAGATTGAGGATGACAGGGTCTCAGCTAACCAGGTAAATTGAAGATTGATAACAGCTCAGCGGCTAGCGTTAGCCAAGCCTGTGTAAGAGTTACATATGCATAATACAGGTGTTATGGACCCGTCTGCTATAGACTCTCATGCCTTTCAAGTTTATTTACAGAATTTGTCTAGTTAGTTGTATCAAGTATTTTACAGGAGGCAGTATGACAATGTATCATATTGTTAAATGCATACATGTATGACATAGCATGTGCCGGTAGTTAAAAAAGTTCCAGTGTGACATGAGACTATGTATGATAGATCCCAGCAAGTGAAATGAATGTTACTACGGAGTCAGAGAGAAGTCCAGAAGTGACTCGCTGATGTAGTCAAGTGATTAAGGTCGCAATATTTAAAATCAATTTAACATTCAGCTTAGTATGAAGATATATAGGTTTTACAGTCTTCGTATTATAAGAAATTTGGCAGTTTCTTATAGAGAATTGGGAGTCCATTACTGGTCCTTCCCAGGAATAATTGTAAGGTAACAGGCTGTAGATAACTGAATCATGAAACACTGTACAAAAGGTTGTTAAACAGTTTAGAACATTAACTTAATGACTAACAAATATTTGGTTATTTCATGTTCCTATAATTTATTTCAAGAGTTGAAAATGTCAGATGAAGTGTTTTGATGTCAATGTATGTTTGTTCTACTTAAACATTGTACGCTTACTTGGAGTAAAAAAGAAACATTTAAGAAGTAACTGAATGATGTTACCTTTTGTAAAATAGATGTAAAAACCTGTTACAGCAAGAAAACATACATGTATTATTGACCAAATGAAACTTACAAAGAAACTCGTCACCACTTAAAATTGTGATTTACTTTTGATAAGTGGTTGCCATTGTACTATCTTATATTTCATGAGAACGCCCATCTAGTGTACCTTTTGTAGAATAGATGTAAAAACCTGTTACAGCAAACAAACATACATGAATTATTGACCAAATGAAACTTACAAAAAAACTCGTCACCACTTAAAATTGTGATTTTCCTATGATAAATGGTTGCCATGGTACTATATTATATTTGTTAATCAAGTATTGTAATTGCCTAACGATGCAGCTGACATATAATTTCTCATTTCAAGATTGTGTTTTCATTCTGGAGCCTCTAGTAGAGATGGACGGCAATGATCAGTCGTTGGCAACAAACGATGATAGCTGTGCTCCAGCTTGAAATTATATATGATGAAAAAGTTCAAGTGGGTATGTTGCATTTGGTAATGAGTTGCATACTCCCATATATGCTGTTTATGTTATGAGTTGTAATTTTATTTGGAAACCAAAATTAACTGACCGTTGTCGCGCGAAAATGTACCTTCGGACATGTGTTACATTATTCGACAATAATTGAATGCAAACAACATAAAATTCACATTTTTGTCACCCACTTTAAATGCAAAACCAATGTTAAAAACTGAAAGCCATTATATTTACCATCATAGAAACATACTAGTTGCTTCAAAATCATTCAAGACCATTACTATGGCAACAGCGATTCGAATTTTTTTTTTTTATTTTGCCTATTCCCTATGAAAAGAGCATATCTTGGAAAGACAACATGGACTATTTCACCAGATATGATATATGGCAAAAGAGGATATAATGTTGCACAAATGTTGATGCTGTTAGGAAATGATTACTGCAATAATTTACTTCCCATGTAAATTGAAGTGAGTTTTGACGTCAGATTGTGGTATGTGATGTCATTTTTAGAATGAACAATGACGCCCTAAGTTTACTTTTTCAGAATGTTGTAATTTTGTATCTACTGGGCGTAGGTCACTGAAAATTTTCAATACTGGTAGAAAGTATTTTGTCCGAAGGCCCATTTTCCCGTGTCGCAGGTCAACTCCATTAGATATAATCAGGAACACAGTCATTTGGAAATACCAAATTGATGATACCTTGTAAATTTACAGTCACTTCCAAGATTTAAACAGCATGGAAGTTACAATTTGAATAACAAGTCCACCTTTTGAAGTGATTATTAGGTGTTGATCTTTTGTACAATTTGATTTTGAGTGGGACTCTATATTAAGCAGTTTCTTATTTCTATTTTTCAAAATGCATTATTTTGTAATTACGGTTGAATGCTAGGTACTAGTTGTATATATAGTTATTTTTAGAAGTGTGCTTTTTAAAATCTTCAAAATAATTATGTTGTTTTCTTTCTTTTATTTTCTTCTGTATCAAATCCTATCTTTTTTCTGCAGTTTATTGTCATACACTGAACTTGCTTTGAGAAGTTTACAATATAAAACAAGCTTACGCGCGGTTGTGGAATTAAGCCACACGGACATCAAAGTTTAGTCTCAACATATCATTAGTTCGTTTTTTTTTATTTCAGAGGAAGATGCTACTATTCAGTTTGATGCAAGGATAGGGTACAGGAATAAAGATGAAGATGTTAATGATTGGAAGGAACTAGCAAGCTCTCTGGAAGAACGACAACTAAACTGTAGAATGGAAGGAAAGGTGTGTTAAAATTATAACAATTTATTGTATTGGACTTATTGCTGACTTCGTTGCTGTACAATGAATTTATAATATCCAAAATAGCAGGAAATAAATTGAATTGTGAAATTATGAGTAAAAGTGTAAATTGCCATTTATGTTTATGAGGGGTAGTCATGCAAATGTCAGTTTTATGTATACATGTACAGGATAATGCTGTTCTCTCCAATATTTAAATGATCAGAAATTATATACATGTCGAAAATAGATGATTGCATTGTATATAATCAAAAATTATGTTATATAATACATGTGGTAGAAAATTACTACATTTTATATACGTATGCAATAACAATAGTTTCAGTTACAGGATGAAAAAGTAGATACATGTACTCTGTCATACAAGGCATATGTGGACACTATTGGGCCCAATGTTTATACGTTGTAATGTAGAACAATGTGTATAATATTTGCATTGTCAAAGACTGCATCCTCATTGTCAAAGACTGTATCACTCATGTATTTCAGAAAGAGAATGGTTATGCCTATAACTGTGATTTTCTGTCATTCTTTGAGCTTGGCAGCATCCACTATGACTACTACTTGATAAATCTCAAAGTACCAGTAGAACCATACAAGGGTACCAACATGGGAATCGGAAAGTTAAGGGACATCACTATGCTTGTGAGTTTACATAGAGCTATAATTATTGATATATATCAAGCTTTGAAAGTAAAAGTTAGAAGTACTCCCAGCAAGCAACATAATCAACACAGTCAGTAACTCCAAACTACACACATGTACCCAGCAATGACAAGATATATTGTACCCATTATCACGAACATAAATTAGACATACAGATGAACATATGGTTACTGACTTTGATGTTTGGTAAGCCACCTGATTTGATGGCAACATCAAATGGAAGTTTGAGAGTATAAATTTAGGGCCGTTGACTTGATCTACTTGCACTTCAGATTACTTGATCTACTTGCACTTCAGATTACTTGATCTACTTGCACTTCAGATTACTTGATCTACTTGCACTTCAGATTACTTGATCTACTTGCACTTCATATTACTTGATCTACTTGCACTTCAGATTACTTGATCTACTTGCACTTCAGATTACTTGATCTACTTGCTGAATGCACTTCAATTACTGATCTACTTGCACTCAGATTACTGATCTACTGCACTTCATTGATCTCGCACTTCAGATACGATCTACTGCACTCAATACTGATCCTGCACTTCAATTAGGATCTACTTGCACTTCATATTACTGACCTGCACTTCAATTACTGATCTACTTGTCCTTCACTATCTACTTGCACTTCAGATTAATCTTTGTCAGAGTGAGACCCAACTTATATTGTGAATGTCTTAACAGTGATACATATTGACAATTTATTTGATATTTTGATTAAAGACATTTACAGATATATAGGTTGTCTGTCACAAAAAGTTAAATGGAGATTTAAAGGTATCCAAATGCCTTGGTTAGAAGAGTGCTACAGAGAAACAGACACAAATGTGAAGATTGTGAATACAAAATGTTCTACCTATAATTATATCTGCCATAGTTTCTGGTCCATTCAGTATACTGTAGTTTGGAGTCCTACTTTTACTAAAGATGTTCTGTTTCTACAGGCGATACATCAGAATGGCGGTTTTACGAAGGTGTGGTTGCTTATCCAGACAGTCATGTTTCCAATGATACTGGTAGTGTTGATATGGTACTGGAGGAGGATTTCTCTGCTTACACGACCTGGCAACTTGCTGGAAAGGTACGAAAATACATGTAACCTTTAACAGGGTATTTAAACAATAACAGTTATTAGTAAGGCATATGTGTAAGGGTGGGCAGGGTAATTTTTGTTTCAATCAAAAAACATCTGCCAGCCGGAATATTAACATCAAACTATAATTATAAAGAAAGACTAATTGAGATATTTTAGTAAGGAAAAACTGAATGTTTATCTTTTACTTTCTTTGAAATTACGTACTGGACAAAGTTTCTTGAAATTCCTTGTATCGGACTGGTAGAAAAAAAACCTGCCACGAACTAAGTACATGACTTTTGTCATCTAGCAAACCACAAAATAAGTCATTCAGTTATTATAAAGTAATTTCAAAGACACTGTTACATTTTTTGAGGTATTTCTGAACAGGAAGTGAAACCAGTGTGACCTATCATAAATAGCACATTGAAGGTTTTACCATTTACAGACACTAGTATTTATTTATCAGGTGAGGAAAAAATGACATGTACAATGTATTTTGGTTTCAGAACACTGTTTTCTCTGGGTGTTGCCATGTCAGTTTTAAATTGTAAGTATGGCTATAATATGTTTAGCTCCATCTTTCTTCTTCTGTTATTATAAGGGTTATTTGTTCGCTATTTTTTTTCAAAATGAAACCGATCGCGGTTTATTGAATTCGTGCATTTTTGCAAAACGCGAATTGTAATTTTCGCGGAAGTACGTACTTTTAAAAAGTGTTCTTGTTTGAGTATGGGATTCCCCAAATTCCGCAATTTAAGCCAAAATAGACATCAAATCGGGACATCAATCACTGATACTCAAACGCTATTGTATTGTTTTTTAAAGTTTTATCTTTGTTTTATCGTTGATACCGGATAATCCATATAACCAACGCCCCCAGAAGAGTTTAATTATTTAAGGTTTTGGGAGATAGTGCAAGATACAAAACGTGTCCCGTTCCATAGGCACCTTTGGTTCTTTAACATGCCCGGCGTACATCACCGATACATGGGACCTCGGTTTTTAGGTCTCATCCGAAAGACCATTACTTATGTTAGTGGAAGAGCGGGGAATCGAACCTTAGCAAACGCATCAAATACATGTACTTACATTTTATACTAGTACACTGTTGAAAACGCCGAAGGGTTATTATGATTGAAGGGTAATTTTCAAATTAGTGGATATATCGGATTTGAGAATCAACAGTAAAATAATGTCATAACCAGTGGGTAGTTAAATTAGCTCTTTTGTTATACTGTCAAAACGAACTGAAATGAAGTCATTCCAGCTGGCTGAAATGTAAACACATGTTTTGTGTAAAACTGTCAAAATCCTTTGTTATCGGAGACTTTGATTGTGCGGATTAATTGTAAGTTATACAATACCCTTTTATGCGTGTTTGCTACTCTAAATACAGTGTCCAAATATCTTTATTCACTCAAGACATGTAAACATGACAACATGAGGTATAAAGAACATAGTAATACGAGGCATAGTCAATACTAATGGAAATAATCTAACACAATTAAATATCGGAAGATAGTAGAAACAATTTACTATATAACCAAAGTACATAAACTTCTACATACATATTTAAAAAGATTACCGTTCTATTCTTCTATTCTGTGGGAGAAAAACCAATTCAAAGTACAGACAGAGTATATGTATATTCAATTAAACACACATAATATATGTTTAACAAACTCGCAGAATTTCCTGCATTCGGTCTTATTTGATATTGTCATAGTCATTGCTTTTCTAAAGGTAATGATATTTGGTCTAATGTAATAGTCAATTTTAAGTAACTCTTTTCTTTTATTTTTAAAAAAATTACAACGTAAAAGATAATGAAATTCGTCACCTAATCCGGAATTACATTTAGTGCATATTCGTTCATTTAAAGGGGTGCGATTACAAGTTCCAGTCTCTATCGGTAACCTGTGACCACGTGTCCTAAATTTGATAAGGTAAAACAAATATTTTGGTGGAGTGTTTATTAGATAATTTTCAAAACAAAATTCGCTTTTAAACAATTTATAATTCATACATTTGCTTGAGTTAACGAGTGTTTTGTACCATTCATTGAGAAATAGGTCAGACAGTTTTTGTTGGACGGTGAGCTTTAACCATTTCGCATTAGAGAACTCGTGTGTCGACCATATGCCAGAAAGGCCACACTCGATAAGAATATTTTTAACATTGTTAAGCCAAGGAAAATGTTTACGATTATTATTTACTTGGTTGAATCGGTTCAATAAAATGCAGTATAATTTAAAAAGTAAGCTTTATTGTTGTTGGAGCAATTGTAGTTGCCCAAAAAGATATAATTCGTGTTTTTATGTCAATAATTAAAGGTTTGACACCAGTTTCTCCGTAAACCATACAATTTGGCGTACTGTTTTTCAATTTTAATATCAATTTCAAAAATTTTAGTTGGACCCTTTCAATAATATCTACATTTCCGTATCCCCATATTTCGCAACCATAGAGGAGAATTGGTTTAACTGTTTTTATAAAAAGCTCAATTTGCATATCTATCGGTAGGGCAAGGTCTCTTGATTTTTTAACAAGTGAATACATTGCTTTAGTAGCTTGCCGGGCTATTGCACGTTTTGCATTAAGAAATGAACCACTTTTACTAAATAATATGCCCAGATATTTGTAATCTTTCGCTATTTCAAGCACTTCATTTTTATATGTAAATCTGTATTGTCTTTTGCCTACCTTTTGAAAAAATAACAACATTAGATTTAGTAATGTTCACTTTTAACTTCCAGAGATCACAATACTGTTCATAGATATTTAAAGCATTTTGCAAGTCTTCGGCTGACTCTGATAGGATAACAGTGTCGTCAGCATACAAAAAGTATAAATAACTTAACATAATTCAAAATCGAGTTGTTCGTTTCTTGATTTTTACAGGTAACTCCATTAACTGTTTGGGCAGAATTAAAAAAACTCATGAAGGTCATTCAAATACAGGGAAAATAAAATTGGGGACAAATTCTCCCCTTGACGCACGCCAATGTTACATATAAAAAGTTAGATTTTTGGCCATTTACCATTACACATGACTTTGCATGATCATACATATTTTTAATAACATTTAGAAATTTTCCTTGTACGTTATAAGAAATAAGTTTGCCCCAAAGACCGTCGCGCCAAACTGTATCAAAAGCAGCTTTCAGGTCGAGAAATGCACAAAATAAAAGATTTTTTAATATTGCCTAGATATTCTATCAGACATGACAAAACGAACATGTTATCTAATGTAGAGTGATGCTTCCTGAAACCTGCTTGGAACTGGTTAATGATATCATTTTTATCCGAAAAAGTTTTTAGTCTAGTATTTAATATTGCCGTAAAAAGCTTTCCTAGACAGCTAAGAAGTGTAATTGGTCGGTAGTTGGATGGGTCGGTTGGAGAGCCTTTATTTTTATATATAGGTTGTATTACCCCAATTGTCCAAGATTTTGGTATAACCCCTGTCGTAAAAACAATATTGAAAAGTTTTACATATATATCTTTCATCAAAGGCAACGATATTTTGATATGTTCATTCAAAATTTGGTCTAGACCATTGGCTTTATTGTTTTTTAGAGATTTTACAGCAAAATCTATTTCTTCGTAGGAAATCGGTCTATTTAGTTCAGTGTTTAAATTGTTAAGAATTTCTACAGGTATTTCGTAATTTTCATCGTTTTCATTGTCCAAATTTATGTTTTTAAAATGATTATAAAAGTACATTTAAATCAGCTTCTATGTTTGATTTTTTCTACCACTTAAAGCTCTCCAGAATTGTTTTGGAGAAGACTTCTTTAATTTTTTAATTCTCAAAATATTCTTACGTTTATACTCTAAGTTTGTTTTATTAAGTATTTTCTTGTAATGCTTACTCTTTGTATTTAAATTTATTCTGTTTTGATCTGTTTTTCTTAATTTGTATTGAAATTTTGCCCGATGAAAATCTCTCCTAGAGTTTTTACATTCTAAATTTAACCATCTAGGTGTATTTCTTTTACTAGAATTGGTAGGAGCTTTTCGATGTAAATAACCAAAACTTGCTTTTGCACTTTCAATAAAAACATTAGAAATACTGTCTACAAAACCTTCCAAATTTTCAATATTAGCAAAATTATTCCTTTCTATGTCATGTAGAGACTCATACATTTGATTGATTTTGTCTAAGTCAATATTTTCTACAAAAAGAATTTAATTTTTCTGAATTCCAAAGATTGACAGAGTCCACATGGTCACTGACAACAATTTTACTAGCTACATTGTTTAAGTTTAGGTTCAGTTTAATAGGGTTGTGAACATCAGAATACAAGGGGCAAAACTCTAAAACTTCTAACAAATTTACATGTTTAAAAAGAGAATTTGAACATACAATAAAATCAACACAACTTGTACCTCTACATGTTGTTTTGCCTTCTAAGTCACCTTTAGTGCGCCCATTTAGAATAAAAAAATTGTTAAATTGAACAAAATCAATAAATTTATAACCATAATTATTACAACCTTTATCTAAAGATTTTCTCTCTAGAGAAATATTTGTATTTTTGAGATGATCAAACTCAGATTGAAATTCATAAAATAAATCATCTAAGTCATTTTCATGTAAAAATTCAAAGTCAGGGCATGTATAGTCCTTTAAATCTTTAATTCGAGAATTCCAATCTCCAATCAGACAAATAGATGAGTACTTATTATTAAAAAGAATCCAATTCATTTTGAATTTCTGTAAAAGGATCTTCAACAGAAAAATCAGAATTTTCCGGTGGCACATAAACTACACCGTATAAAAATATCGTTCGTCTTGGTAAATTTCTTAGATAAAACGAACCAAAGAACAAGTTTACTTGGTGTTTCTATAGTACATACATACGGCTTAAGATAATTTTTTATACCAATACAAAGGCCACCTGAACGCCGTTTCATTATCTCTTTCCTATGCTTAAAAAATAGATCAAAATTTTCTAAATTCATTGTACAAAGAGAATCAAGTTTTGTCTCCTGAAATAAAATAATATCAAAATTTTGAACAAAATCGCAAAATTCAGGACAAATTTGTTTACTTAGTAAACCACACGTATTCAGTGACAAAATAGAAATACCTTCATATAAGAAGTCAC
Organism: Saxidomus purpurata; assembly: GCA_022818135.1. Taxonomy (NCBI): domain Eukaryota; kingdom Metazoa; phylum Mollusca; class Bivalvia; order Venerida; family Veneridae; genus Saxidomus; species Saxidomus purpurata. Next base: position 30,916,039 of record JAFMSR010000010.1, read on the forward strand.
AATTTGATATTGATTGGTTATCTAATAGCGAGTCATTCGTTCCGCTTTTAACTTCATGGTCAACAATATCGCTGACCGATAAACAATTACACTGTGTAAAACTATAATGTTCTACAGGTAAATCTCCCAACCTGTCCTAGAAATTGACATCGGTAGGATCTACTGAACTGACTGTCGTCTGCTGAGGAGGCCCTGCAACAGAATATATGTCAAGAGTTTTAGCAAAAGTTTGTTCACTTGCAGAATTTTGAAAATTTGAATCAACTTCACAAACACGTTTTACTTGGGTGTCCATGCTATTTTCAAGTGGGGAATTTGCCTTGTGTTTATTCTGTTGCTCAGTTTGGCGCAGTGGTGCATATCTGTTTGGCGTGGTAAAGTCAACTGATCGCTGCGTCTTGTCCCTAGATCGTTCAAATTCGGCCATGGTTTTGGTTGGGTGTTGTGCACCAGCTTTTCCGGAATTTGTAGCCCATGCAGCTCTCGAAGTAAATTTTGCATTAGCGGTCGAACCAACCGATTCTGTAACAGAGTTTGTGTTGGAGTTTGGGTTAACGAAACTCGTATCAAACCACTTCTCGTTATCAGGGTCATAAGTTAATCCATTAACTTTAAGAGTGTCATTCTTAAGAAATGTTTTATATCCAGGTTTCCCTTTGAATTGTCGCAAAACAGGAAAAAGCTTACGACGCCTCAGCTCGACATCTTGAGGGAAATATTCATTCACAAAGAATTTGCCTTTCCTGGAATTTAGTTTGACACCTGCCTCGCGAATGCTTTCTTTTTGGTCAGTGTTCGAGAATGTTGCCAGTATCGGACGGGGTTTGTTTGGTTTATTGTATTTTCCGGGACTCCTGGCAGGGCCTAAACGTGTAGCGTGCGAAATTACAACCTCGCCTGTTTTGATACCATTTTTAAAATTTAGGTCATCGTCTGTGATGATTTTGTTTTCAATAAAAAATTTTAATAGTTTCAATACAATTTTCATTTGCATTTTCTCGTGATGGTATATGTTCATCAATGCCGTAGAAAACTAAATTATTCTGTAGTTCTTTGCACCTTATGTCGTTCAGCTGACTTTTGAACTCAAGACTCTGTATTTTCAAATTTGTATTTTTCAAACGAAGATCGTCAACTTTCGAACTTAATTCTTTGTTCATTTTTTGTAGGTCACATATTGATTTAGAACAAGACTGTTTATGACTACTAAAATCATCAACCATATCACTCATAGCTTGGCATGAATCTTCTACAGTGGATAATCTGTTACTTATGTGCTCATTTTCATCCCTTAGTAATTTAAGCTGTAACTTAACATCTGATACATTTTCTCAATCACTGACAGCTTGTTAATGCCATGTTCAATGTTATTTAGTCTACTACCAAGATTATGAATCATACCAATAAGAATGCTTGAGTTAGGGTCAGCTGGGGGGTAGGGTGGAAAGTATGGCCGCCATCCAGCTGGTGATGTTGATGATGTTGTTCCGGTGTGTATATTTGGTGGTAACGGTGGTCGTTGTGGGGTTTGATGTGCACATGAGTCATTTCCAGGTTTGATTAGATTTTTAATAGCAAAGTCTTTCTTTGAGGATTCAGTGTCAACACTCACCATACATGGATATTATAATGAAAACAGTCGATAAATGAATAAGCAGAAACATAGAATGGTTTGGATACATGGATCCCTTTAAGACACCCCTTATCAGATAAGATACTGTCTGATCAGGTGTCTTTAGACTTGACATTTAGTCCAATAAACACACCACACATTTTATTGACATATACAGATAATTGATTTATAGCTTATTTCCTGTTGTTTTTCTTTAAAGAAATTAGTTATATCCAATAATGAAAATAAGTGTTTTTATTACAATAAAGCATTTACTTCAATAAAGCATTTACTTCAAAATTTTAGATATGACTTATTAGGCATATTTAGCAAGGTTAAATACCTCAAACGTTTTGTAAAAAATATTTGTTTTTTTTTAAAGAAAATTGAATAGGAATGTGATATATGTTACCATAGGGATCCAGACAGACCTATAGTAGGGGTGTTAGCCAATGATAGACTAGCTTCTATTTTTCATTATCAGCTATTTTTCATTATCAGCTACTGTATAGCTGCTATTGCAGTAGATAAAAGTTGATAGATAAAAGTTAAGGAAATTGTTCATTTAATTTATGCTAATAAATAGCATCTACGCATACTTAACATGCTGAAGGCCTCAGGCCCATGACATGTAGATACAAAATAGCATACATGTACAACTTGGGGGGGTTTTTTTGGGGGGGTTTGCTTTTTTTAACAAAACTTCATCCACCAAAAAAAAACCCCCCTTAAAATCACATAAAGATATCCCCAATATAACAATGAGATTTTTTATTGTACATTGAAACTATATAAATATATAACAAAACCGCTCTCATATTATACAATTTGTAAAATTGTTTTTCAAATCTTTATCTTAATCTCTCGTATTGACAAACGATATTTTATTCTAATAAGTGATTCATTTTAAAATAGCATGTAAGATATCGTCTGCCGTGTGTCTTAAACAAATCCTTATTCGTCGAATTAATGCAACACTTTTATAGAAAGAACATACAATGCCATTGTATACACGTAGCTATATATAAACCGATCACAAAATTAATTTTAGTAACTTTTGGTAAATTTGTAAACACATATCTATCGAATTAAAAAAAAATAGGTCATTCAATAATGATTTATTTAAGTTAGCGTGTAAAAAATAGCTTACAATGTATCAAAAAAGACAATAATGTTTCGTTGCAAATATACAATAAGTTTGTGAATAGAACAATATAATGACATTATTATAGTTTATCTTTTACCAATCACTACACAAATTTATGGTAAACTCCTAACAAATTTTTCATTTGTATTTTTTAAGTTAAGTGTTGGAAATATAGCTTACATTGTATCATAAAATACTCATTTTCTATGCAGAACTACAAGAAGTTTCATGAATACAACGATGTACTGACATTGTTAAGGTTTGCAATATACAATGTACTTTCTCCTTTGCAAAAATACAACAAATTTGTGAATAGAGCAATACAATGACATTGTTAGCATTTATAAACACTACAATTTATAATAAACCCCTTTGTAAATTTTTTACAAACATTTACCAAATATCATATAACAGCAAGAGATGCCATTCTAACAAGGATTTACTTTTTTTGGTTAGCATGGTAGATAAAGTTTGCAACATTTCTTATAAGAGTTTCATTTTTCGATGCAAATAATACAGCAAATTTATTCATAGATGGCACACTATATTTCAAAGGAATATTTTTTTTTCTTAAATCATCATAAACTGGACATTTTAATATATAATGCAATTCATCTCCCACTTCAATCCCACATAGTTCTGTTTTCTCTTGGCATACTTGTATACCTTCCTTTTTCAATTTCAAGGCCATGTACACCAGTCCTGAACTGAGCCAACGCATGGCGATACTCTCTTACCATCAAACAGACTAACTAAACGTCATGTTCTACTTAAGTTTTAAACATCTTGTAAAAATTAAGTTTGGGCGAACTATCCACCGTGTATTTCCAGTGCGGAAAATACTGATCCTTTAAACGACATTGTAAAGAATTAGTAAAACTTGGTTGACTTAAAACTGCCTGTTCATTCTATATATAGCCAAATCCATTTCTACTAAGAATGTCCCTGACTTTGGTAACCCAGTTTATATTTCCGATTCTATCAAAGTGACATTGCATTAAATAACATTTCTTTACATATTTAGTGTCAGGCATCTTGATGATTTTTAGCCAATACTTTATCACGCGTTTTGTAGTTTCAATTCATAACGGTAGCCTTCCACAATCTCCAAGAACTGCTGCATTTCAGGCAATTGAAGCCACAAACATATAACGTTTACATGCGCATTTGTGCACAAGTTCTGTTTTATCTCTTGGCTCAAACCCCCATATTTCCGAACCATATAGTAATATTTGTAGAATTTTACTTTCAAAAAGTTTGAAATATATTGACTTCGGCATTTTTCCACATTTATAAAGAGATTCGAGTATTGTTTCCCTTTGGCAGCGATTTCAGATGACATTATATTAAAGGACAAACTCATACTCAAAGTGACACCGACATAAGTACTAAATAAGTTTACACAATTAAGCTGAATACCATCGTAATACCATTTCTCTTTACTTGATAGACGACCACCATTTTTAAAAGCCATGCCCTTACTTTTATCAACATTTACTCTCAAACAACTATTTTTACAAAGCTGGTGGAGTAGATCCAGTTGACGTTGTAAACCAATAACTGTATCCGATATAAGCGCAACGTCGTCTGCAAATATTAGTATTATTAGTTTCTTATATGAGCACGAGGTTCAGATCGAAATATCCGTCACTGAGGGTAACTGTTTTAGCGGGAACGAGGCTCTGCCGAGTTCCCGCGAAACAGTTACCCGAAGTGACGGATATTTCCATCTGAACCAAGTATCTCATGGAAGAAACTTTTTCTTGCATACCGTCTTGCACTTTGAAATAGATATTTAAAAACAAACTTACCGAAATGATGCATTTTGATATAAAAACAAACATTCTTTAGATGTTATGTATGGGAAAGTGACGTCAGATTGTTTATAACGTGACGTCACATTGTTTATAACGTTACGTCACAAGTAAGCACGTAAGTCGTCTTACACGGGGGGGTGTAAGATGAGATTTTCCAGCACTGGTAAAAACTGCAGATATCCCCATCTGGTATGCAAGAAAATAATTTCTGTAATGTCCGGGAACAACTGAATACCCTTCATGTTACTGGACTGCAATAATTCAGCTAGTTCATTTATAAAGACAGTAAAAAGGATCGGTGATGCCATGCAGTCCTGTATATATACTGCAGGCTCTTATTTCTAAGTATCTTTCAAAAGAGGGTGGAAAATTATACGTGGTATTTATAGACTTCAATACTGCATTTCACACTTTTCAAAATTTCCTCGTCTGTAATACCAGAATTGAAAATGAGATTCTTTAGCTCATCTAAATTTACCTCGTCCTCTGTTACGACAACGTTATCAAGTTCGTTATCCGTGCCAGGGCTAAAGAGATTTTCAAAATGTCACTTCCAGTCTTCAATTGAGATATTATTTTGAACAGACTGAATTTAACTTAAACATTTTAATTTCTTCCAAAACGGCTTTGGGTTATGTGCAGACTCTATCAAGTAATCCAATCTTTTATTGTAATACGCAGTCTTCTTCGTTTTACACATATTCTTGAACTCATATCGAGCCAATTTACAATAGGTTAGACTTTGCTCCGAGCGTTACTTCCTGTACAGCCGTAGATTGATATGTTTACGATGTTTTAACTTCAAACATTATCTGTCGAACCAAGGAGTTGTTGTGATGCATGTGGTGTTTTAGAAACTGTATAACAGCTTAGACTATCTGTGAGGATATCTGTTAGTTTTAACATATATCATTTACTTCGCTACACTCGTGTGCAATCAGGGCTATTAGTTCATGTGTTTTAGCATTAGAAAAGTTATTTCTCACTGACTCGACGAAGTCTGTCCTAGTTTGACCTTCAAGATTATATGATACTTTTGGTTGCGTAGGTCGTGCTATATTTGGTTGTAAATGGTTACTAGAACGTCAAATTGATACTTCAACTGGGAAGTGATACGACTCTATTCTATCGCCAATTTTGATGTTTATATTCTGTAGAACTTCCCATGGACATATAAAGTAGTCTATAACACTATTTCCCATCGGACCGACGAAGGTAAATTCACTGATGTTTTTATCAGGAGTCGCAAGTCCATTTGCGATGAGTAATGAGTAAGCCTTGCAGAAGTTCAATAACTTTTCCCCAGATTTGTTGTACTGTCTGTCACAGGATAATCTAAGTAGGTATTTGTCATTTAGGACATCACTGTACTGTTAAAGGTCGGGGGGTAAATTTTCCGCCTTAATGTAATCAAGATTGACGGCTGTTCTCGCGTTAAAATCACCATACAAACAAATAAGGTACTCGTTCAATTTAATGTCTAGATCATGAAGTGCATCTTCAAAGAGATCCATCCCTTTATTATGCTCGTATTTGTAAGAGGGTGATGACTCAGGTGGGAGATGTGTGATACATAAAAGTATACCCTTTTCTGTACTTAACAAAGACTCTTATCAAATCTTAGATACAATTGAACTTAAAACATTTCACATATTTACGTAAATGTCAGTGTCAATGTAATACCATATTTACAAACCCAATGCTAATATGATCTGTTGCCAAAAACTGTTGCAAAATTTTAGACCGTCGTAAATTGTATTTGTGTAAATAATCTTATATAATATTTAGATGTTTAACAACATAAGATTAGTTTTAATCATTTTGAAATGCCATGATGGTAAAGTTCTTTGGGAGGTAGGTATTAATCAGTGACTCAGGTTGCACCAGATCTGATCCGAAGTAATATCCGTTCTCTTAAAATGTGTTTTAATTAATGCACATTTGTGATGTTTTTCTGTTGTCAAAGTTTATATGAATTCTTTTTGAGCAGTTTTTAGGCTTAAACTAGTCAGGATTAATGCCAGCTTCGCAAATTTTATTCTTGTATATAAATGGTTTTTAGTACCAACTGTGATGCTAAATGCGTATCACTTTTAGAGTACTGGTTATGAAAAGGTTTTTAGTATATAATAGATATCGTCGATACATATCTGTGATGGTCATTTATAAGTCTGAAAAGACTGACTGCGTACAAAAGTTTTATGTCTTTGTATACAAATGCATTGTATGTATGTATGCAGATTTGACTCTAAATAAATAAATACATATCAACTTTTACCTACTGTAATAGTAGCTTATGGAAAACAGAAGCTAGTCCACCATAGTTTGAAAACACCAGTCTGCCTGGACCCCTGAGACCACATATCTTATATCTTTAAATACATTGTATAAAGAAACACAGTTGTTATTATATTAAGAGCGTTGTTCTTAATTTTAAGTTACGGGGAATTTTGAATAAGGATCAAGTGGTTGAGTTCTTTTAATTAGTTTCAAGTAAGACGCTATGCAAATTATGACAATCCTTTATTTCATTTAAACATCAGTTCAATTATTCACTAAGAATATCACATAGATTTCCCCAAAGTCCAGATATGGCTTTTTTAGTCACAAAGAATCAGGAATGTCCAGTTTTTCACTAAGAACACAGAGTTTAGATCACAGAGTAAGTTAAATAATTTAAATATTTTTTAATTTGAATTTCTGAGGTTTATGTATTTCTGTGAGATTAGATCTGTCACATAGGAAGTTATTAACACATTTTACAATAAAATTTAACAATAAATCAAACAAAATCGAAGATTTAACTTCAAAGTGATTGCATGGCAGCCTCGATAAGCCTTGAGCTAGTAAAGTCATTGTTTGAGAATGGTGCCCAATCAGTGATGTAAATAAAAAGGTTTCATAATTAATACCTGACCAATTAAACTATTTCCTTGAGCAGAAATGGTATACGGCTTTGAGTTACTTAACACCATCTGAAAAGATTTGACATTTAGCAAAAAGTACAAGTTTGAATAAATGAATTTTTCTTTAAATATTGAATTAAAATGCATAAAACAAAACCTAAAATACTACATAGAAAATCTACTGTAAATTCTGAACATTTTGATACCAAAACCGACATACATGTGTATTTGTTAAACAAAAACCATTTCTTAATTTTGAACAATTTGACTCCAAAATTCTCATCATAATATTTGTATTATCTGTACCGATACTTGTTTGATGTTATAACGGTAAGAGTAACTTCCCTATCTTTCACGTTACAAGAAAAGATTAATTTTCACTTAATACTTGAGGACAGGTCCATTGTTAACAATGGCCCTGTAATTCGCATAAATGAGAACGGTTTAAAACGGCACGTGAATCTTCCCTTTAACACACGTTTTTCCTCCTGTTAAAACACTGGCAAAATGGGCAAAACAGCACATTTTATGCTAGAATTTATATTATAGGTCCTCTAGAATGGCTTACATTAGCTTTCAACATGCCATACATGTTACTGATAACTGACATCAGACAAGTAGGATTCTACGCCATGTTGTTTAGTTTCTGGATCATATTTACTGGAGAACATATGGTAAGTTTGTTGTAAACTATGTTTACATTTTGCTTTTGATGAATTGTTTGCAGTATAATTCGGTATGTTTTGTGCAAATATACATAAGTAGTTTAGACCAATTTGCAGTAAGAAATATTTTAACATACATTCTAGGACCAGACAGAAAGAAACAGACTGGTTCTATACTGGAAACATCTACTGCCTGTTGTGATTGGCTGCTTCTTTCTGCTGCTTTTTGAAGTCTCTGAAAGGTAACCAGTCTTATTTTCTCTTTGAATCCCAACAGCAACCCTTTGAATCTAAAAGGCAATGTAAGTTGAAAGCAGAAGAGTATATAATTCTGTCCCATTAGATAAAAGATGCTGTATCAGTGGTGTATGTCATTTTTAGATTTGTTACGGCTTTATTTATTACAACTTTTGACTATAAAAAACCTTTTCCTGTCCAGTGGTACTTCAGTAGTTAGTGGTATAATTGATTTCTAATATTAATTAACTGGCAAAATACTCAGACGTTTTGCAGGTGTAAATGTGCGTTGGTAAGGCCTGGAAACGATAACAAGCTGTTTCTGCAGTCAGTAACACAATGAATTTGAATGAAAGTCATATTGAAGTAGTTTACAAAATTTTGTTTATACATGCACATAGAGATGAATATTAGAAGACACAGTATATTGTACAGGTCCTGAACAATTCATTTGCTTCTGAGGAAATTACGCTATTGCCTGGCTTTTTCTTGTTTCAAAAATATGTTTCCACTTTTTCGCCAAAGCAGTTGTATGTAACATGGTTGGCTTAAATTTTGTATGACCTATTCCAAATGACTTTCAATACTCTACTGAATATGTTGCCATGGCAGATTCAGCGGATGTCACATGTTGTATTAATTTGTAAAAATGTAATTATCAAAAGTCTGACATTCAGAAATATGCAATATTTGACGAAATACTACAATCTTTTTGTTCCAGAGGTATACAGTTAGCCAACCCATTCTTCAGTTTCTGTGTGACTGGAGTGGGATCGAAACTGGCTGTATCCTTGACATACATTTTAGTCGGGTTTATATTACGCTGCTGGGCATTCTGAACTTCACAGTCTTGTCATTTACTGTCAGTATTATATAAGTTACTAGTTTCCCACATTTATTTCTGTGCAAATGAAGTTTGAAGTTCTATGTAGAAGTCATCTTAGTTCATTTGATGTCATAGACAGAAACCTGTCTTATTTTTAAGAAGGCCTATTTATAAGAATACATCCCGGTGGTTGGTCGGTCGGGCGGGCGGTCTGTTGCATTTTCCTTGTCCGGAGCATTAACTTGAAAACTACTAGTTAGAATTCAATACAACTTCATACAATGGTCAAGCACAATGAGAGGAAATGCAGTGTACACGAACCATAACTATATCTTGAGTGATTACAGAGTTATTGCCCTGCCCTTTGTTACTTTTCCTTGTTCGGAGCATTACTTGAAAATTGCTGGTTGGAATTCAATACAACTTCATACACTGGTCAAACACAATGAGAGAAAATGCAGTGTACACGAACCATAACTCTATCTTGAGTGATTACAGACTTATTGCCCTTTGTTACTTTTACTTGTCCGGAGCACAACTTGAAAACTACAGGTTGGAATTCAATACAACTTCATACAGTGGTCAAGTACATTAAGAGAAAGTGCAGTGCACAGGAACCATAACTCTCTTTTGACTAATTACAGAGTGATTGCCCTTTGTTACTTTTCCTTGTCCGGAGCATAACTTGAAAACTACCGGTTGGAACTCAATACAACTTCATACAATGGTCAAGCACAATAAGAGGAAGAACCATAACTCCATATTGACTAATTACAGACTTATTGCCCTTTGTTACTTTTCCTTGTCCGGAGCATAACTTGAAAACTACTGGTTGGAATTCAATACAACTTTATACAATGGTCAAGCACAATGAGAGAAAGTGCAGGGCACTAGAACCATAACTCCATCTTGACTAATTACAGAGTTATTGCCCTTTGTTACTTTTCCTTGTCCAGAGCATAACTTGAAAACTATTGGTTGGAATATAATACAACTTTATACAATGGTCCAGCACAATGAGAGGAAGTGCAGTGTACAAGAACCATAACTCCTTCTTGACAAGTTATTGCCAAGAACAATATCTCTATATTAGTTTTTTTTTTGCAAAGTATTCTGTTACTACAAACTTCCTCAGTTTATAAAGTCTTTCGGGGGTATTAATTACATTTAGTGATAGGTCTAGTTTCATTTGATGTCATTGACAGAAACCTGTCTCATTTTTAAGGGAACTCTTTTGTTTTAATAACGTATAAATTGTCACATTATAATTATGTTTATTTTATAGGCAAGAAATGTCATTATTGTTTGGTAAACACTTTCTGACCGTAAAATATTTGAAGTCCTTAACACGCCCTCAGCTATCATTTATTATCATAGTATCTATAGCAGCAGCAATCTATTTCTTCTTCCTGTGTTACATGATCTTCCAAGTGTTCAGAAACACCAAGAAAACAACTCTAACGTCACTAAACAGTGGAAGAAGGTTGTCCTATATGGTAAGCTAGGATAATTATTTGCTGAAATATAACATGTACAGTAAGGAAACTTGATTGTAATGACATTCGTGTCGTAACGACACAATTCCACAGTCCTGTTCTTATACATATATTTTTCATATAATCTGGACCCGACTGTGAAACATCTGCTTTATCCATAAGTCGACATGTTTGAGCGGTCCTGATGCACTTAATTACATATTATTCCCGGCCAAAGGCGGAGGGATATTGCTTTGGCGTTGTCCGTCCGTCACTCAATAACATCTTATTGACATCGCTATATCTGACACATGAAACAAGTGCAACCGTCAATTAAATTAGCATCAAATTTAAGAAAAAAAATGTTTGATTACAGTCATTTCGGGTCATGTGTTTGGGAGTTTGTGCGAAAAGGAGTATAAATATATTTAATACTCCAGTACTATATTTGGGGACTTTAAAAAGAAGTAAGTAAACAGAGAGTCAAACTAAAGGAAAGTTTATGGTGAAGATATATTTTGTTTTTATACTTTTCACTATTTTACAATTAAAGGGTTTGATGTACCGATTCAAGTTTGTGATGCTGACCACTCTGGTATGTGCAGCACTGACTGTTGTGTTCTTCATTATAAGTCAGTTGAGTGAGGGACAGTGGAAATGGGGAGATGAAGATCCAAACCTGGAGTACACAAGTGCTTTCTTCACTGGTAAGTCCCATTAGAAAGCTCTGTCAAAAAAATGGTAGTCGCCTATAGATACCGTATTTCAGTGCTGTATATTGTATTTGACTTTACCTTCATGGGATTTGTTCAGAACTTGAAAAGTCTTGAATTTGAGCCAATTTGAAAATGTGAACAAAATGTAAAACATGTCTTGCTTGATTTAGGGTTTACATTTGTATTGCATCATGAAATTTGTGTATCCAAGAATCATACTGACATATTTTTCATGGAAAGATTCAATGGCAACATGTATAGTATTCGGGGAACCACTAGCAAGATTATGATATAATTTCCTTTTACACCTGTAGATTAACTGTAATAATGTGTATATGTTTTTCGTGCTGCAGGTGTGTATGGTATGTGGAATGTATATGTTATTGGACTGCTGTGTCTGTATGCACCATCCCATAAACAGTTTACACCTGAATGTAAGTACTTTTTTCATTAGATGTGTCACTTATTATTAGATTGATATAAAATTAAACACTTCAAATGATTTATCTTGGTTCAATACAAAAACAAGGTTCAGTGTGAAAGTCTTGTCCCTTCCCATATCCTTTGTCCTTGTCTCCTATACCTTCCCTCCATTTTCTGTCCTTCTGTCATCCCCGATCTCCTATCCCCTCACCCCCTGTACATCTCTCATTCTCTGGAACAGATCGATAGTGTCGATAAGTATGTTTATTATTGGTAAAGCAATGTTTTGCACAATCCCAGTCAGAACTGTATTTAAGTCTTTGTGATTATAATAGTTTACTGAGTCATTATGGGACTTAAAGGGATATCCTTTGTTTTAGTATATTTTATATACAAATGTAATGTATGCTCACATTTGGTTGACTAAACCTTTATGCTTCATTTGCAATTTTATATATTTCTTTTTTATTCTTTCGTGTTCATGTGATATAAATGTGCTATTTTTTAATGTATTGATGCCATGAAGAATAATAAATAAATAATTCCATATACTGGTTGATAAGTATATTCAGATAGGAGTTACAGTAGTAATCATTTTTCTTGGGTCACTTAAAACTTCGTTACACTGGAATTTACCAGTCTGAAAAAGCAGTGATCACAAATACTGTGAAACAAGTAAAGGTCAAGGAACTTCCGCAATGATACAAATGAGTTTTAAATGAACAGGGTATATTTTGATTGTAACACCCTTGATTTCAGCAGTGAAGACACCACTATTAAAGATGTACCAGTAAAAGTTGTATTACCTTGATCATATAACAAAGCCTTGTATACTGATTCTTATGTACAGGTCTCATATAGATATGTGTGTATGTATTTTGCAGCTACAAGTGACAACAGTGAAGCTAAGTCCAACGTTGCCGAAATTTGCCACCTACAATCAGCGGCTGATTGAATCAAGGCCCAGCAGCGCATTGCAGTCCCAACTAGTTTAAGTGTGTATATACAGTGCTGCATATAAAATGGTGTGCACTTAAAGGAATGTTTTAAATATTAACATCATATTGTTGATATTCTGACTTTAAATTTCCATTTAAAAGGGAAGAGCTGTTGGAATAGGCATGGATTTCTTTAATATACTAGTATATATGTTATATGTAGATACAGTATACATGCATGTTTGAGGTTACTTCTATTAATATGGTCTAGTAAATTGTTTATTGCGCATATTGTGCTCTTTGTAAAATCATTTAGTGTGATGTAAGGAGTGCATACTGGATTAAGCTTGTCTGTCTGTCTGTCCGTCCGTCTGTCCATCCGCATGCTGGCCACTCTAATGATCTAGAACAATGGAAATACCACCTTATACCATCTACACAGGTGTGTCTGTCTGTACGTCTGTAGACGCACTCTTGTGGTCAGAATTTAATGATACCTCATAGAAATTATAAGTACCATGTCTAGTTGTGCATGGTCCATGTTTCGGGTGACAAGGTCAAAGGTCAAGGTCACTGGGGCTCGAGATAGTAAACTATTGTGCGCTTTTAATTTCCAAAACACCTGGTCAGAATTTAATGATACTTAATAGAAAAGATAAGTACTAAACCTAGTTGTGCATGTTCCATGTTTCGGGTCACTAAGTCAAAGGTCAATGTCTCAGGGACTCGAGATAGTAAACTCTTGTGCGCTCTTAATATCCAAAAGCCTGGTCTGAATTTAAAAATACTTTACAGAAATGATAAGTACTAAACCTAGTTGTGGATGGTCCATGTTTCGGGTCACTTGGTCAAAGGGAAATGTCACAGAAGTGAAGAGTAATATACATAGTTGTGCATGTCCATGTTTCAGGTCACAATGTCTCAGAAGGTCGAGATAATAAGATCTTGTGCGCTCTGATTCTCCAAAACCCTTGGTCAGATTTAGTTGATACTTCACAGAAGTACCATGCCTAGTTGTGTTTAGTCCGATAATTAAAGCATAAATTTTATATACTGTGTCATTGCGATGTTCGGGGGATATTCATCAGCGTCAGTGATAGTTCTAGTTTCTTTTATTATGTGCAGTCAAGAACATAAATGCCAGATAAAAATTATGGTAATTAAAACAAAATATTCTTTACAGTCTCTCAGAACCAAAACTTACATATCTTTTAAAGTGTAAATTATTGTGCTGTTTATGTATACAAAAAATAATATTCTATGTAAAGGGTTTGTGAACCTGAAGGTCTCATTTTCATTTTAAGATATTCACAGAAGTACCATGCCTAGTTTTTTGGGGGATATTTATCACCTTCGGTGTTAGTTCTAGTTTCTTTTAGTATGTGCAGTCAAGAAATTAAATGCCAGATAAAAACAATGGTTACTACAACAAAACATTCTTTAGTCTTTCAAGTACATTGCTGGACATGTACTTACCATATTTTACATCAAACTGCCTCAGCATGGGTATTGCTTTGTGCAGGCAAGAAATCAAAATGTTCCACCAATATCATTGCTTTTAGAATTTACAGGGTTTTCATTGTTGTGATTTATTTTCAGAGTTGTTTACTTTTTGTATATAAACCATAACTTACATATCTTTTAAAGTGTGAATTATTGTACTGTTTATATGTACACAAAAAGAGATATTAATACTATGTAAAAGGGTTAGTGACCTCCCAAGGTCTCATTTTCATTTAGAAATATTCTACATTTCTGTTAAGTATAATTATATTTTTTGTAAAATGTCCAATTTGTTGTGTAAGTTTGGACTGAATATTTTTTGTGTCACCTTTGACAGTTTCACTCTGTAGGCACCTGCTGATTTATCAAAGAAATTGTCCTCCAAGTTTTGATGTTATGTTACATAATGTGTATAATAAGAAATCTCACAACAAAGCCCTACTTGTACAATGGGTGTGTTTCAAATGTTCTTTTAGAGAATAGATTACTATAAAGATAGGTTACATTGTAGTAGTGGATGAAAGTGAATTTGATACTGCTTTTAATTACTTCCCTGTTTCTGTTTAAATTTATTTTGAACTTTACATCAAAGGCAGGATTTTATTAAAATAGATCAGGCCACGATTTTACGAAAATACTTAAGTAATTGCTCAGCTGAGTACATTATTGTCACTTAAAATAATGATATTTCTTGTTGTCATTTTTAACAATAGTCTATTTTTTTTATGAAATTAACATGTTGAAAGAAAAAAAACGTTGTATAATACTAAATGCAAGTCAGATATAGCGAAAATTTCATTTGAGTACAACTCAAGAATTTTAAGAATTTATTGATATAAGTTACTTGCTATAAAACAACATTTCCTGCACAAATACTGATAAGTCTATATAAATGTAATAAATGGGTAAATACAATTCTGACAAAATTGAATCCTTTAAAGGAATAAACATGTGTAACAGGCCTCTTACCCACCCTGTGTATTTACAAGTTGTCCGTACATGTTACGAGCATTTCATGTATTTGTTAAATTGTCCACGTACTTATTATTTCACTTTTGTGATTTGCGTGGTTGTATTTGATTGGTTTGCGCACCAGCCGACTTCAGCGTTACGTCTTTCTGATTGGTCTTTAAGTTCCGTGGCGGGAATATGTTCCTATATATCTGACCATTCCGCCTTGGAGCGGGGAAGAATGGCAATTCACTGTCCGCTAAACATATGCAGACCATAGATTAATTAATAATTAACCAAAAACAACTCCGAATAATTCTTTAATGGATCACAAAACAGCTGAGGTAAATACTGAGTCCGTCAGGCCCTGCCTCAGCATCATATCATGGAATATTCGGGGTATGAGATCTGAATCATATAGTAAATGTAATGAATTACAAAACTTTCTCATAGACCAAAGAGAACCTATAGATGTTATTTGTTTACAAGAAACTCATTTGGCAGAAAAACATAATCCTTTCAAATTCAAGGATTATCAAAAACCAGTTATGTTTTACAACAAAGAAACCCCCACCTCAGGCGGATTATGTATATATGTCCGCAACGGACTTTCATACTTAACAAAACAAACGGACTATAATACTGTTAATCAAAACATTGCAATAGAGATCATTGGCAAAGATAGTAACGTATCGATTTATAATTATTACACAAACAGTAAAGAAAACAACAACATAAATGTCTTTAGGAATATCTTCAAAAACTTAGGACAGTCTAATGTAATAGTAGGAGACTTTAACTTAAAACATCCACTTTGGAACCCCGAAAATGATTTTAGGCGCGATGCTGGGGCAGAGGATCTGATAGACTTTATGAATGAGTCAGATCTCAATTGCATCAATGATGGCCAATGCACCCGTCTCGCCGAGCAGGCAAACCAGACAGACTCAGCCCTGGATCTGTCTATAGTCTCCTCAGGTCTGCACCATAGGGCAACGTTCCTTGTAGTCGACAATAGCTTCAGTAGTGACCATCTTCCTGTAATAACAATAATAGAAACACCAATAAGGTTTGAAAATGCAATAATAAATGAAAAATGGCTCATAGACAAGGCATCCACTGCCCAGTGGATGGAATTTCACCATTTATGCATTACAGAATTGAATTATAAGATTAAAGAACAAACAGTTGAACAAAATTTCAAAGAATTTTTAGATATACTCAATAGTATTTTAGAAAAAACAATTCCAAAATCCAAACCAAAAATTGTAAAAACTAGAGTCAAAAAAGTATGGTGGACACAGGAATGCCACGAAGCCATACGAAGTAGAGAAATTAGGCGTAAAATTCATAAAAGGGAAAAAACTCCCATAACTCTCATACTATTCAAAATGGCCCGAGCAAGAGCAGTAAGAGTAGTAAAAAAAAGCGAAGCAAGACAGTTGGCGCAATTTCTGCTCAACTATAACAAGCAATACCTCATCTAAAGAAGTTTGGAATTTTGTAAACAAAGTAAAAGGCAGCGTACCAAAAAGCAATCCAGTTTTTAAAATAGGCCAGCAAATTATCACTGAGCCAACAGAAAAAGCTAACGCATTAGTCCAACAGTATGCTGAAGCCAGTAGTAATAACGGATACACTAGAGAATTTTTATCAAACAAAAGAATTATTAACAGAGCAGTTAATGAACATATCAATAATAGGAATAATGACAACTCCCAAGAATACAACCAAGAATTTACTATATTCGAATTTAATAAAGCTTTGTCGAACTGCAAGGACGGTGCACCGGGAGAAGATCTGATACATTACAAAATACTTAAAAAATTACCACAGGAAAGTAGAAATACATTATTACAAATATTTAATCAATCATGGGTAGAGGGCACCACACCAGAAAGCTGGAATCATGCAGTTATCATTCCATTACTAAAACCTAATAAAGACAAAAATGAACCTGCCTCGTACAGACCAATTTCTTTAACATCAACGTTTACAAAATTAATGCAAAAAATGATAAAACCCAGACTGTGCGCATATTTGGAAAAAAACAATATAATGTCTAAATACCAATCAGGATGCAGAACACATCATTCATGTGACGACAATATCACACGATTAGAGTCAGATGGCAAAATAGCACAGGCAGAACATAAATATCTCATAGCTATATTTTTAGACCTTAGTAATGCTTTTGATAAAATGTGGAACGAAGGAGCACTCTTGCAACTCCATAACTCTGGTATACAAGGACGCATGATAAAATGGTTAAGGTGCTTTCTACAAAACAGACAGATTAAGGTAAAATACAATGGAGCTCTCTCAGAGGTAGTGGAAACAGTAAATGGGTGCCCCCAGGGAGCGGTATTATCTCCCATAATTTTCAGCCTCATGATGAATACCTTTGAAACACAAATTAATGGATTAAACAGAGAAAAACCAACTATAAATGCTAAAATATCTCAATTTGTAGATGATTCAGCCACATGGCTAACCTCATATAGTCCGGTACAGGCAGTTAAAAAAGCTCAAACTGTTTTGAATACAATAGAAAAATGGAGCAAATCATGGGGCTTCATAATTAACCCAGCTAAAACTCAAGTTTTATTAATACATAGACAGTCCGTAAAACCTCCGGAAAGAGCCACCAACTTTCCGAAATTAACGTTATGTGGTACGAACCTCACATACAATGAACACGCAAAATTCCTGGGAATGTATTTTGACAAAACACTTTCTTGGAAAATGCATATAGAATATATGACAAAAAGATGTCTTAAAGATCTCAATATCATAAGAGCAGTAAAGGGAAAATCTTGGGGTACAGACAAAAAATGCCTTCTAAACATTTACAAGGCCCTCATCCTTAGCAAAATCAATTATGGCAGCATAGTATACGCCTCCGCAAAAGAATCACAACTAAAAAAGGTTCAAAGAATACAAAATAGGGCACTAAAAACCATACTAGGATGTCCGAGGCATACCTCTACTCTCCCATTACATACCGAAACAGCTATGATCCCACTACCTCTACAGAGAGAACTTCAAGCACTAAAATATTGGGCCAGAAGCTCCAGACTGGGCCCAAACTTACCTATCAATGACGATATATGCGACCACCCGGCATATTTTTACAAAATCAAAAGTAACAAAAATTTAAAGAAACCTTACACACAACACATCAGAACTCTAATTACAGAATACGGCCTAGGCGATACCCAAATTCAAGAACCGTGCTATGAACAACTAATCAATATTGAAATGCCTGAGATCAATTTAGATCTAGTAGGAAAAATTAACAAATCTGAAAACGCTGAAAGAAACAAAATGATTGCAAATCTAAACATTATTCGACACTTTAGAGACTTTACCCAAATTTATACAGATGGAAGTAAGGACCCGTCAAAACAAATAGCAGGGGCGGGCATAGTAGTTATAGGAGAAGACGGAACAATCTTACACAACAAGAGTTTAAAGCTTCAACATCAAGTTTCAATATTTACATGCGAATTAGCAGCAATAGATTATGCGATAACTTACTGTAAAGAAAATCATATTACAAAATCAGTCATTATTAGTGATAGTCTTAGTTCCTTAATGGCAATAAAATCAGGACAATCTCACAGACAAGAAATGATCTTTAATATACTAAAAACAATCACAGATATAAAACATAGAGGGGACGAAATTCAGTTAATGTGGGTACCAAGTCATGTGGGCATAAACGGAAATGAATTAGCAGACGACAAAGCAAAATACGGCAGCACTTCCGGTACAGAAATTCATATTAAGCTCAGCGTACCGGAAGTCTACAGCATCATAAAAGATAAAGTAAAACAAAAATATCTACAGCAATGGGAAACGTACTGCTCAACACATAACATAGAAATTAATATTAAACCGCCTAGCAAATTACAAACGTACCATCATGATAGAAAAATAGACACAATGTATACTAGACTTAAACTAAAAAGTAGCTATCTTAAAGGGGACCGATACATAGAAGACAAAAACTGCCAACACTGTAACGAAATAGAAAATTTTGGCCATCTAATGTTTCACTGCCCATTATATTCGGAAGAAAGGAAAATATTTGAAACAAAACTTTTGAAATTAGAACTAATAACTATTACGGAAAAAACTCTGTTAGATCCACCAAAAGAAATAGCACAAGATATTCGCCTGGCCGTATTCGAATTTATCAAAAATATAGGATACAATGAAAAAGTATAGATTAGGACCGATTACATAATGGACTGCTTGGCAAAACACCAGAACAAACATACACACTACTGAAAACACAAACTTTTACGGAGTGTTAATGCCGCCCGGCAATCACTCGAACCCACACACCCACACGGTCGTACCAAAAGACCAAGGGGAAGTATGATGTAGTACACGGACTGCGCAAGTGTAGATCGACTAAAAACCGTATCTTACCCTTTATTTGGGACTCCCACCTTAACGAAATAATGCGTAACTCGCAATGGGGGAAACACGGTACTTGGACTCTGCAGGAGCATGGTGCGCGGAATGCATGGTGCTAGCCCTGAGCTCTAGGACCCTATATACAGAACACAGCACACAACTCACACAACTCTATATTTGATAAAAGTACATAGGGGTAGATATGGCAAGTCTATTATAGATTGTAGATATGTTATTTCGTAGATTAGATTAGAATAGCCAAGCCAGTATCGCATTTTAGTGACATAAAACAAATATTTCCACACTAAGAAACCCCTAACACACTCTCTGTAAACCAGGGGTGTCCTGTAATTTACCTTTAAGCAGTTTAGTATACTTAATTATACATGTATATATGTTAACAAGAATGAGCTTCCGGTACAGAAAGGTCAAGGACATCAAACCCCCACCTCAGGTGAATCTTTGAGACAAAACACATATCTAAAACACTGAATTCATATACCTCCGGACAACATGAAAATTTTATAACAAAAAACTTTAGAACTAGATAAGGGCTACCCAACACCCTAGCCATAACTATAAAGCACGATTTAGTAAAGATTTGAAATGAAAATAGAAAAGATTGAAAACATTAGACAATTTTATTACAGATAATTTATTCCGCGATTTTCCAAAATTTTGTAGCATAAAAGACAATTTATAAAGGATACAAAACATTGACAGTTTATATTTCGACCAAATTATATTTAGAATAACAAGGACCAAAGATATAACACAAAAAAACGTAAGAAAAAAGCTTTATTTAAACAAAATCGACAAAAAATCCTTTTTTCTTTATCTAAATATATAAAAAACACATGTATAGAATAATTACTACAAATACCTATCACGTGACAAACCCGGTATAAAGCCGACATCTTGACATGTGACGGAAGCTCAGTAGATTAGATAGTTATTAGTCATTTTATAGAAATATGTGAAATTAACAAATTTTTACTTTTCAGCGGTTCTAGTGTCTGAGTAAGAAATTTGATACCTACATAGGAAAAAATAGTGTCTGTGGCGACATACCATTATAACCCACGCATATACAAACCCCTGGTGATTACAAAAACAAACATACAACTAATAAATGTCCAAAATAATCACCAGGACAATGACTGGAAAAACGTAGAAAATAAAAATAATCACAATTAATGACTGCTTAAACAAGAAAATGCATACTTAATGCCCATATAAAAAGTCATAACTAACCAAAAACAGTGATTGATCCTATAACTAGATACCCCAGACATTGCAGAAAATGCATAAAACACTACTAATTTCCTAAATGGAAGCAGTAATCTACTGTCAAAAAATAGCCGGATCCAAAAAAGCCAAACGCGCACCTGTTATAACTCCATCCGGTTCGTGCGCACTAAAAGTCGCAGTAGGTCACCCAAAACCAACAAGTAGGTCAGGTCAAGTAGTACGAACAGCAATGTTAATCTTGAAAAGCATATCTAACTTTCGCAATTATATTTTCGAACCAATAAAGATGTGTAATATAAGATCAAAACTACATTAAGAACAATCTTACTCAGGCACGAAAAACCCAATCACTCACAACAAAGAAGATGTGAAAAGTACTGGTTAGTCAACCAGGATCAGGAATAGTAGTTCACCAGCATCTGTCCGAGGACCGAATCGCCGATCATGCAAATCATGATCTACACTTACTTCTTTTATTATTTATAAGTAAAAAATAAAACAGATTAACAGATTAAAATTAAAATTTCCTTTTGAAACAATTAAAAAGAATTTCTCACCAAAATTCCACAAAATTTGAATAAAATTTCTATTTTACGAACTCATGATCTACAGCAACATTCATATATTTAAAGACAAATTTTGGCATTTTATCTAATTTATGATACAAATGATTCAAATAATTACATTAATGACTGTGCTTTTTCAACAGTAGTAGACCGAACTGGCGGCCATTAGCACCCTGCTGATTGGTTAATCATTTTTGTCTCTCCTGGCTCCGATTTTTGCTTCTAGCTCCGGTAGTAAACAACCAACTAGTACAAGTCTCTTTATAATTTTCTATTGTACACCATTATAATTAAAGAAGTAAAGTTAACAAGTAGCCTGTGCGGTTGCTGGCTTATTTGGGTTTTAAGGGGTTTTTATATTTTCAAAATTTCAGAGTAGAAACATAAGTCAAACTTTCATGCATACTTTTTAACTTGTTCAAATAAGTAAAACCATCTTTTCGGACAACATTTTATTCTATCATTCAGGACAATTAAAATCTTTATCATCACAAAAGCTAAGCAAAATAAAAATAGGATAACACTTTATTAAAGGGGATTTTTACTTTACAAAACAAACACATATAACATCTAGTATCAAAATTTTCTAAAAACTGTTAGGCTACCACGATCCAGACATACAAACTAGGTCAATCACACTTAGATCTCATTGGTCGCCGTGATTGGCCTACTATTTGGTAACCAATCAAATACAAACTTTGGCTATACTGGCTGGAAATTGCAGTCAGGTAAATTTCTCCTATTTTCTGGCTTCAAAATTTTATTTTTTAGGCATGACGGGAGACATGCCGGGGTCTCATCCAAATATCAAGCTAACATAAGTGCTCTTTTGGACGGACCTTGATAAAATTCTCATCAAATCAAATCAAATCAAATGGAGCGGGGAAGTCGAACTGTTGTCAAAGACGGTACTACTTCCATTTCTTTACTTTTTTGTTATGTCGTGGATACAAGTACATTTTTCGTACTTGGTAGCCGCTGGGGATTTCTGGTATATTTATGTACAGAGTTCATTAAATAAATGATGTAGAAAGAATTTGTTTTTCATTTGAGTAAAGAATTCCATTCTCTGTGGAATTAGTATTTCCATATTTACAAGAGACTTTTAATAAAAACCCCTTCACGGCCGTTACACATGCAAGGGGCTAATAAGTGTTGAAATAAGTTGAGCATGTTACTGAGTAAATACTTAAATATTTTCGTGAAACCGGGGCCAGGAGTTATAGATATGGATTATTCATTATACAATCATCATGATGTTCTTTTCATTTGGATTTATTAATCTTAAAAAACTGAACCTTTTATACTGTATTTGTTTTTAAATTACTTCTATTTACTTTGTCTTGCAGTAGACAGTGTTATATATACCACAGTAATGGAAATAAATGTTTTCAATCACAACAGTTTTGCATGATATTTGTATTTAAATATATGTTGTACAGTTTGTATGTTTGCAGCTTCAGAATTAATTAAATGATTTAGATCTGTGATGCAATATTTTCTAGATTTATACAGATTTTATACTTTAGTGATACTTCTTTAACTTGTTATTTTAAAACTACACTTTTTCAGATTTTTGGGAAATAGCGTTGAAAGTTATGATGATATCTTATCACAAATAATTTTGTAAATGTTCAGAGAAGTGTTTTTTTATGCCCCCGAAGGGAGGCATATTAAAATCGCACCGTCCATCTGTCCGTCTGTCTGTCTGTCCGTCCGTCTGTGCGTCCCCACTTACAATTCGTGTCCGGACTGTAACTCTGTCATGCATTGAAGGATTTTAAAATAACTTGGCACACATGTCTAGCACATCAAGACGACGTGTCACGTGCAAGACCCACATCCCTACCTCAAAGGTCAAGGTCACACTTGGAGTATGTAGGTTATGGAATCCTCTATTCGTGTCCGGACTGTAACTTTGTCATGCATTAAAGGATTTTAAAATAACTTGGCACAAATGTCTAGCACATCAAGACGACGTGTCGCGTACAAGACCCACGTCCCTAGCTCAAAGGTCAAGGTCATACTTAGAGTTTGAAGGTAATGGATTCCTCTATATATGCATATATGCACACATTCGTGTCCGGACTGTAACTTTGTCATGCATTGAAGGATTTTAAAATAACTTGGCACAAATGTCTAGCACATCAAGATGACGTGTCGTGTACAAGACCGACGTCCCTAGCTCAAAGGTCAAGGTCATACTTAGAGTTTGAAGGTAATGGATTCCTCTATATATGCATATATGCACACATTCGTGTCCGGACTGTAACTTTGTCATGCATTGAAGGATTTTAAAATAATTTGGCACAAATGTCTAGCACATCAAGATGACGTGTCGCGTGCAAGACCCACATCCCTACCACAAATGTCAAGGTCACACTTTGAGTTTATAGGTAATGGAATCCAGTATATATGCATACATTTGTGTCCGGACTATAAATTTATCATGCTTTGAAGGATTTTAAAATAACTTGGCACAAATGTCTAGCACATCAAGCGGATGTGTCGCGTGCAAGACCCAAGTCCCTACCTCAAAGTGCAAGGTCACACTTAGTGTTTAAAGTAATGAAAAACTGTATGCATGGTTACTCTGTCATGCATGGAAGGATTTTAAAATTACATAGCACATTTATTGAGCACATGGAGAGGACACAGACTGTGAGGCACCTCTTTCGGGGGCATTCGTCACTTGTGAGGGACAGCTCTTGTTTATTTATACTTATTTATCTTTTTAAAAAAGAAAAGAAGAGAAGTGTTGTTAATGACAGAGTCCTCAAATTTGGAAATCCTGTTACGCGAGAAATGCATAACGCACATTTTCACATGCTAGATCTGTAAAGAAATAATAGAGCTGTATGCTATTGTCACTATTAATTTCGTGTCCATTATTCTGAGACAGTCGAGGAACAGAATCTATTTACTTACTTTGTACATGTGTACACCATGTACATAAAAATGAAATAATTGATTTATAAAATTATGTTAATTAAATAATCAGTCATAAGTAATTGCGTATCAGTTGAGGTGTTTGCATTAAGGTTTTAATATATGTGGTAATACAATGTGTATTGTTGGATTCTGTAACCAACAGCTTCATGTTTCACCTGACTCAACATGTCTTACTGTGCTTTTCTTTGCAGCGGAAGTATATATTGTAAAAACAAGCCAATGTTCTTCAGAAGCATTTAATGCAAAGTAAACTTTGTTGATACTTTAATATATGAAATAAGTCTATAACAACAAAACATTTTGTAAATGATCTGTTAGCAAATACAGTTTTTGGTTGTGAATAATGATATTATTTATGAAATGAGTAGTGGCATTAACTGTGCAGACAATGGTCAAACTGTACAAATATGCAGGACACACAGTCCAACAATAATTTGTACTGTCTATAAAGTCGGAATCAACTTGTTCTGTCTGGAAAGGAATTTGGCATTGTTAATAGCCCACCACTCTGTTACACAGAGGAGAGTAAGAGTGAAGGGGGTTAGGTGTGGGCTGCTCAACCTAAAGGTTCTAGGCTTAACTATTCAACGGTTTAGAAGGCAGAAAATAGAATATTACCGTGTTCAAAATGCAACGACCTGCCGACTATTTATTGATATTTACATCGCGGATTACTACCCGCGACGCTCATTGATAAAGATTTTTTGTTAAAAACTGTAGTCTACAACTATTATTGCTAGAATCCTGATACTACGAACACGATTTCCTCGTGCATGAATAATGAATTTTCATGGGTTAATTCATCCATGTTATAATAAATTGAAATTCGCACTGCCAGATTAAAGAAATCCACCCCCAACAAAAATGGTAACGGGATATTTAAGAAATAATAAATGTGTCCCTGTATTTTATCGTTTAATAAAATACAGTCAGGAATTCGGATGTGTAGTAATTAAATCACGAGTGCGTAGCACGAGTGATTTAATTTTTCGCATCCGAATGGCTGACTGTATTTTATTAAACGATAAAATACAGAGATGCATTTATTATTTCGATTCTAACACGAAATAGTCTTTGAAAAATACCACGAACTATGTTCGACGCGTAGCAACATTCCCTAGTCACTTACAAGCACGGAATGCGATTGGACGCTTCGATATTTACCCCTCGTTTTGCACGTGGAAAACATGATCTGTATTTTATCGTTAAATAATGTATAGCTTCTTTCCCTCTGTATCTATATACGAAAAATTGCGGATCGTGTTAGAATTTCTATTATAAATTGGAAGTATTTGCATGAAAAAGCACATTCTCATCTTTGTCTAATCTGTATGGGCTACAAATATGCAACAAAATACAGTTTTATTACAGTTAGCATACTTAAATATTGGTATAATAGTAAACTGGATATGTTAATGAAGATCTTCATCTCTGTCCAATATTTCATTATCATCTGTATGGGCTCAAAGGGGTCTGTAACATTGTCTACTCGTTTGTTAACATTACATGTATATAATAAGTACAAGGGAAAGAACTGCCACGCTCATACGGATTAATATCACATCGTTTGATTTATTGTTACTTGAAAAAGAACCGTTATACAACGCTCAAATATGCCTCAGTTTGCTGATAAGACAATTAACTTTCCAAAAATTGTACTTTATGTACTCAA
Organism: Saxidomus purpurata; assembly: GCA_022818135.1. Taxonomy (NCBI): domain Eukaryota; kingdom Metazoa; phylum Mollusca; class Bivalvia; order Venerida; family Veneridae; genus Saxidomus; species Saxidomus purpurata. The sequence goes on from JAFMSR010000010.1 coordinate 30,942,124, forward strand.
AGTGTAGCAACAATACACAGATTTGTTTTATTTCTCACAAATCATGCGTTTTTCCGTAGGTTTTAAACGAAGTCGTAAAACAAAAACAAACGGGGTTTTGTGAAAGCATTCGCTGTATTGCATGAATACTGAAGGAAGCGGGCAACTCTGAATGCACATTTTAAGAACAACAGTAATCTCACCGAATGCATGCAATATTCTGCCGCTATCGTCTCCAACAATTCTTTAATCTGACGTTCCGTCGTTTGTTTGTAAATTTATTTCTCTATGTGCCATGATGTATCACGTGACAAAAACAGAACTGCGTATTAAAAAAGATGTTCCGATTGGATGGCGAAAATTTTGTTTGGTTCTGGCTTTGTGTACGCACGGGTATAAAGTGAACGCTAAGGATAGTGGTGCCAGAAAATATCAACAACGTCATATGATATTTTCGTAGGTGTTTCACCTAAGGTATTTTTATCAACCAATCAAATTTGTCATTACACAAAATTACGTATGTAATGACAATAATGGAGAACTTCTTCAACTTTTATCACTGTCAACAAATATAATTGTAGACTTTTACATCGTATGAGGCGATAGCGGCGGAATATTGCATGCAATCGGTGCGTTTACTGTTATTTTATAAATGTGCATTTACATTAGGCCCGGTTCCTTCATTATTTATCAATACTGCGAATGTTTTCGCTAAACCTCGTTTGTTTTGGTTTTACGACTTCGTTTAAAACCAACGGAAAAACGCATGATTTGTGAGAAATAAAAGAAACCTGTGTGTTATAGCTCAAGTAAGGGTAGACTAAGTATACATGTTTTGAAAGTTTAATGTCTAATGGACAAAGCCAGGTATGTTAGAGCGTTGTATATCGATTCTGTTGCAAGTAACAATATATGAAACGATATGATAGTAAGCCCTATGCTAGTCACAGTTCTTTCCCTTGTACTTATTATATACATGTAATGTTAACAAACGAGTAGACAATGTTACAGACCCCTTTGTATGGGCTACAAATATGAAACAACTTACACTACAATATTCACTTCAGCATTTACCTGATGGCATTGGTGATTGTGATATACTTTATTAATAGCAAGAAACTTTAATTACCTGCCAAACTGTAATGGGAAGTACTTAGATCCTGAGATTCTACAGTACAGTTTATCACCTGTTGGTTACTCGCCATAAAAGTAAGGTACCCCTACCTGCACTATCTGAAATCAGTGAGAAATACTCAGCAAACATCGTAAATAAAACCAGAGATCATAAACTTTTCTTCTAAGACCATTCTATGGCTGTTTGACCTATGAGTGGCTAGAACTGAGTCTGGTCAGAAACTATCCAATCTGAGGTCGCAGATCTGTGACTGGGATCTGAAGATTTATTAAGTCTGCTACTAAAGATAATTTTCAAGGTAGGGCAAGTATACTTGTTTAAGCTTACTTAAATCGGCTGGAGTTACTAGTATGCAAAAGAATTGAATGTTTAACCATGATGTGATGAGCAGATAATTGAAAGGCAAGAAAGCAGAAAAACAAACACACATAGTGCTTAATTCGTGCAGTAACCATATCTCTAAGCGTCTTTTCATTTAAATACCCTCAATGATGTAAGCCACACGTATTTACCAAGATACACATAAGAAGGTACCTGTCTGATATCTAAATGTACAGGACATTGAGTTCAACTGAATCACCCTTGCCGGCACATTCCATAAATGTATCTTTTATTTCCTGAATACTGTCTTGAAGAATGTGCATAGCCTGAAATATCAACATTCAAAAATTAAATCGAGAATATTTCCAACTTAATAGTTTAATCCAAACTTCAAGGCTACATTTCATGGGATAGGTGTAAAACAGATATATTTCAATTAAGGTCGTGCATTCGAATCGCAAAAGGAACAAAAACATTGATGGTGTTTAGTCGGTTTCCATAGTGATAAAAGCGGTTGATTTGAATTCGGTTTTTTAGCTCGACTATTCGAAGAATAAGGAGATTATTGCACTCGCCCCAGCGTCGGCGTCGGCGTCGGCGTCGGCGTCGGCGTCTGCGTTGGTTAAAGTTTTTTAAAAAGTCAAATATCTTGAATACTATCAAAGGTATTGACTTGAAACTCAAACTATATGTTTACCATCAACATCTACACTTGAGGAAACAATCCCCATAACTCTGTTTTGATTTTTGACAGATTTATGTCCCTTTTTTTACTTATAATTTTTTGTTAAAGATTTTTATAAATTCAAATATCTTGAATACTATCAAAGGTATTGACTTGAAACTCAAAGTATGTGTCTACCATGAATATATACACCTGAGGAAACAATCCCCATAACTCTATTTTGATTTTTGACAGATTTATGCCCCTTTTTTTACTTATAATTTTTTGTTAAAGATTTTTATAAATTCAAATATCTTGAATACTATCAAAGGTATTGACTTGAAACTCAAAATATATGTTTACCATCAATATTTACACTAGAGGAAACAATCCCCATAACTCTGTTTTGATTTTTGACAGATTTATGCCCCTTTTTAACTTAGAATTTTTGGTAAAAGATTTTATAAAGTCAAATATTTTGAATTCTTTCAAAGATATCGAATTGAAACTCAAATTATGTGTCCACCATTAACATCTTCACTTGAGGAAACAATCCCCATAACTCTGTTTTGATTTTTGTTAGATTTAACTTAGAATTTTTAGTTAATGATTTTTATAGAGTCAAATATCTTGAATACTATCAAACATATTGACTTGAAACTTAAAAGGTATGTTTACTATCAACATCTTCACCTATGTGTTTGATTTTTGACATATTTATGCCCCTTTTTAACTTAGATGTTTGTCACACTTTTTACCAGACTATTATATGGAAATACTCAAAATGGCTTACTTTTGAAATGTCATAGAATAGTTATGCAGCATGCAGTGGTCATGCTTTTTCAATTTTATACACATCAATTTTGAAATGTTACAAAGTTATTCATGATGAAATATACAAGGTCATGTATTTCTTTGAAATTATCCCCCCCCCCCCTCCCTTCTCCCCCAAGTTGGCTTACAGAATCCAGGGTAAGGCTTTGCACGTAATGACGTACATTTACAAAGGTCTTTGAACAAGTTTCATATCTTTTACCTTAATTCTTATAGACAGTTACCCAAATACACCTGTTCTTAGACAAAAAAAACTATTTTACCGACAAGCTTTCGAATAGTCGAGCGTGCTGTCATGAGACAGCTCTTGTTTTAAATTACTTTTAAAATCTCCATGCAGTTTGCATTACTTTATTTCTGGTGTAAAATACCTTACTTGTAGTTGTAAATGCTGAGTTCTAAAGTTTCTTTCAAAGAAAACAACTGCTTTCTCCTGTTTCTTCATGCATTTCTTTATTGCCTTTTTGTATGTGATGAAAGTTAAGGAATTCAGAAAGTTGGTTTAAGTATTGGATAAGGATGTTTCAGTATTAATTTTACTTTCAAATACATTTTTGTATTTCGAAATGACACTTACTTTTGATGATTTTTTTACCAATTTTATATTTTCACCATTTCTGAAGACAGACACATCCGCACAAGTTAGTAACAAGGAATACATATACATTTTTTGTATGTAAATTGGTTTTATTTCAGCTTTTAACTTCAATTTTCTTCTCAATCTTTAGCAGTATAACTTTTAAAGTTACCAGTAATGTTGTTGTTTGCGTTTAGCGCCAGTTCCAACCGTATATCGGTCATTTTTACGGGCGGACAGTTTACATAATCATTCTTCCTGGAAAGAACCAGTACTAGACCCTATCCGCCGTATGGAACAGTTTTGATGCAAAAATTACACTGAGCCTTCTGACATCCCATCTTGCATTGTTACGTGTGTATTTGTCCATCTGGTATTACATGTTTCTTTTTGATATGCTCTATGCTTTAAACTGGAGAAATGATTACTGTAATTGTCTAAATGGCAAGTGCCATTGTGCAATTGATTTGTGCCTACTTATAATTGACTACTGCATCGTGCAACTTTTAGTTGCCTTCCATTAATTGCTTAATGATAATTGCCTACGTTAAACTGAAAAGTACATACGCATTAATTAATACTAAGTGTCTATGTGTTCATACGCTTTGTGATTACGTTTACTTTCATTGACTACTGTGTTTGTGTATATATCTATACATAATAGCAGTAAGCATAATGACGAATGCAACTTGTAAGAATGAAATAGAAAGGGAACCAATAATACTTATACCCTGCGACTGCATAAATCAACCAAAACGGGCACCAATAATACTGGTACCCTTTTAAACCGCGAACGAGAACTCTTACGAATATTTCTTTTGCCATTGGTATGAAGTCTGGAGTAACTACCCCTACCATTATGTTAGTAAACTTAAGTAAATATGTTACAATTCACATTTGACATAACTGATAAATCTATTAGCTAAAATAAATAATCGCTTATATTCGGACAGTCATGTAAATATTTCGTCGTTTTGAGCTATTTTTGTGTTTGGGCACAAACTAAAGGCTGTACGTACAGTTTAGATGTAAGGAGATGTATCTCATACAGGAAGATATATATGAGCCGCGCCAAGCAAAAAAGGTCCTTATCGTAATTTGCGCGTAATCGAAAAATATGATGTGCTCCGGGGCTGGGGTGTACTCCCCCTGATTAATAGGAGCTTTGGTGTCATCCTGATTAATGGGAGCTGGGATGTATTCCTCATTAATAGGAGCTAGGCTGTGCTCCCCCTGAGTAATAGGGGCTGGGAAGTAATCCCCCTCATTAATATGAGCTTTGGTGTCATCATGATTAATGGGAGCTGGGGTGTAATCTCCCTCATTAATAGGAGCTGAGATATGCTCCCCTTGATTAATAGGGGCTGGGATGTATTTTCCCCGATCAACAGAAGCTTTGGTGCCCTCCCTCTGATAAATACTAGTGACCGGGATGAACTTCCTTTGACTGCCACCCCCAGCCCCTGCTACCCCTCCTGAACGTACTGGCGGCACCATAGACTGGATATCATTTCCTTCAGAGAAGGTCATGGGTTGTGTTTGATCGGCATTAAGTGTCCCCAACCTCTGGCGACACCCTGGTCTGACCCTGTGTGTTTTCCCTGGGATGAGGTAAGTGACACTTGAGCAGACCCATGCAGAGGGGTGCCACAGGGATCAGCTTGATGAACATCTGACAATGCAATGTTTGACAGGGGTTGGCCCCTCAACATGTTGATAAGCCGCGGTAAAAACTTGATTCTCCCAGGGTGTCAAATCATACCCCGAGGCGGGGGCATCCCAAATTCCCCCGTGTCTCAATCACCCGATCGACCCCCTTGGGAGCTGATGTCTCCCCATCCCCTCCAAAACTGACATGCTTACGCCTCAACCCCCTGGCTATTTATTTAAGCGAATAGATTAATCGGTTATGTTAAATGTGAATTATATAATACATTTACTAAAAACTATATACCTGTTTACAAACTCACTTCTTTTTTCGTCTGTTATCGGCGTGATAGTGGGGTAGTTGCTCCCTTTTTCGTCTGTAATCAGCGTGATAGTGGGGTAGTTGCTCCAAGTTTCAAGTTTTATTTCTGATCAATGCTTATTACAAGCATGTGATCATACAAACATGTACATTTGTTATATTCTAGCTACAATTAACATGTAATATTTTGAGGAAACATAACACAATTCTGTATATTACAGATATATCAAAATGTAGATTTCTGTGCGATACCTTTATTAGGTACAGAAAATTTAGGAGAATGAGTCAATTTTTGAAGTGAGATAAAATAATTTTACAAAAGGAGGCAAGTTTTACCAGTTTAGTTTTGTTATTGGTACACATTAAATCTCTCAATTTAATCATACTGGCAGAAGAATTATTCTCGTTCGTGGTTTAAAAGGGTACCAGTATTATTGGTGCCCGTTTTGGTTAATTTATGCAGTCGCAGGGTATAAGTATTATTGGTTCCCTTTCTATTTCATTCTTACAAGTCCGTTCATTTAGTTGCATTCGTCTATATGCTTACTGCTATTGATTATGTATAGATATATACACTTTACATTTTCACGTAATCACATTATAGCGTATACACACAGACACTAGTTATTTTAAAATGCGTATGTACTTTTCAGTTTAACGTAGGCAATTACCATTATAAGCAATGAATGGAAGGCAACTAAAAGTTGTACGCATACACGATGCAGTAGTCAATTATAAGTAGGCACAAATCAATTGCACAATGGCACTTGCCATTTAGACAAATGCAGTAATCATTTCTCCAGTTTTAAGCATAGAGCATATCAAAAAGAAACATGTAATATCAGATGGACAAACACACACGTAACAATGCAAAATGGGATGTCAGAAGGCTCAGTGTAATTTTTGCATCAAAACTGTTCCATATACAACCCTCGTGCTATTATTCTCCCTGCGGGCCGATTATCATCATCACGGCCCGGCCCGGCCCAGCCGCGTATTATCCTCTAAGTACACTTGAACCCACGATTGTGACTGAGATTATATACCGTCCTGCATTATGGCCGAATACGGTGTTCATAACACGCTAAATGCGTTTGAAGCATTGTGGAAATAGCAAAATTTATTTGGCATGGACATTAAAAGAACCTTATTTCAATCTTAGCCGGTGCGATTCTTGGATTGACAGTTCGAGCAATATATAAAAGTACATCTTACAAAACATGTATTCTTTATTGACATAGGTCTATGTAATGAAAGTAGCAAACAGATTTTCCTCAAATTGACAGGCTGGCCTTTACATGTACAATGCAGAGCACAACATAAAAGTAAGTCTTTATATAAACAGGTATACCTTTTAGAGTGTTCGCAATGACATATGGAAATAATGGACAACTTTTCTTCAAAGTGTTAGGAGGTGATAAGACGACTGCGAGAAACAAGTTAGCTGCTTAAAAAAGCATCAAATGGGTTATGCCGGATGGGTAGGAATCAGGGTCCGTATATTACAATGTAATATACGGACCCTGGTAGAATACATGAACATAGCATGAGAGCCACGATATCCCTATAAGGTCACCATTCGAACCAATTTCGGAGCTTGCAGGCAGATTCTTTTCCATTTGAAAAGTGTTGATGGTGATGGATCCCGTGAGAAGTTGATGCTGAGAGATTAATGCAAATGAAGATTAGATTAAGCTGAATATACTGTGACAGGACCAAACGTACATACAAAAGGAGGCGCAAAGTATGTAGTTCATGAGGTAATCTAAAAAATACTGAGTTAAGTTCTTTTTAAAACTTTAAAACGAGATTACATAACCATTGATCGAATTAATAATTGATAAGTTTTATAATCATCTACTATAATTAGGCTAATTATTTTAAGACTAAACGGAATAACGCCATTAAAAAAATCCAACAAAAACGTTTCACTCCTTACACATGTTTTCAAACAGATCAACATATCGGTCGTACAAAATAACAGATGATAACTTAGAACATTTTCAACATGCGATATCACCGACCGAATGCAATATTTAGTAAATCGATTGCTCTACGTGCAATTTTGGTTTTGTTGTTCTCTGCGTCGCTTTATAAATTAAGGAACCAGCAAGTAAATTTTGCTATTTCCGGTCGCAATAAAAGTTAATTTTCAGTGAAGTAATAAAGACAATGGCAGGCGTAGTTTTAGAGACTTTAAGCTGGAAGAAGTTGATTATGTTAGGATTTTTATTGTTGTTCCTTTTGATATCATTCTTCCTGATTGGAGGTTTAGTAGGTAAGTTTAAAATCAATAAGTTTTCCTCGTAATTGGTAAATCAAAGGCAATTATGTGGGTGGGGTATACATGTATATGTACTGAGTCACATATAAGATTCTTCTTTGTTAGATATTTTTCTTCTCAGTGTTATTTAAAAGTTTGATTACTTCGAGGGAGTGCAAATTATGAACATGTACCTCTAAAATACACGGTCCAAATTTATGTAGATAATACTAGATTTATCTTTTTAAAACCCGAAACTCGACACAATTTTAACAGTTTAAGATGGTTATATTATAGTGATATTACTGGAATTGTGTCACTGTCCGCGTGGCGTGTGTAGATGTGGTCTACTAAATAACTTGACTGGACATGACTGGTACAGTTGTAATTACTGTATTTAGCTCGAGTAGTTTGTGACAATTTGTTATGTTTCATTTCAGCACCAAACCCTTCCAATGTTGTACATGTTCTTGGTACAAAATGTGTGAATAAGGGTGGAATTGGTAATAAGGAATGGTTCATACCAAGAGGATCAGGACCAGAAAAATGCATCCAGTATGACAATCTGGATGATCCAGAGATTGAGGATGACAGGGTCTCAGCTAATCAGGTAAATTGAAGATAACAGCTCAGTGGCTAGGTTTTTCTTTACACAATAAGCCAAGCCTGTGTAAGATGTACATAACCTGAAAACTACTGGCTGGAATTCAATACAACTTCATACAATGGTCAAGCACAATGAAAGGAAGTGGACTGTTACTGTAGAAGAACCATAACTCTATTTTAACTCGTTACATAGTTATTGCCATGAACCATAACTCTATTTAAGTGTTTTTGACAAATCAGTCTTGCTGGGGTATTAATCATATTAAATTTTAGTGATAGGCCTAGTTTGGAGTTGGAATTAAACAATTTTTGTGTCACCCTTTCGGAGAAAAGGCAATACATAGGGATCACTTTGACCGTCAGTCCGTCCGTCCGTCACAAAAACACGTTGGCTATAACTTTGCTATTTCTTAGATTTGTTAACCAAACTTTCAAATTGCATCAATTGCTTATGAAATGAGGGTTGTGATGCCACCAAATGTTTTAGGTCAAGGTCATATTTGACAGAGTTATGCCCCTTTTTTGTACTTAGATTTTGGCTATAACTTTGCCATTTCTCAAGATTTCTTCATCAAACTTTCAAATCGTATTGCTTATGACAAAATGATTGTGATGCTGCCAAGGTTTTAGAGTCAATGTCATATTTAACAGAGTTATGCCCCTTTTTGTACTTGGTTTTCATCACGAAAACTTTAAGTTGGCTATAACTTTGCCGTTCCTTAAGATTTCTTCATCAAACTTTTAAATTGCTTTGCTTATAACTAAGGTCATGATGCTGCCAATTTTTGTAGATCAAGGTCATATTTGACAGAGTTATGCCCCTTTTTTTATCCCCCTGCCGAAGGCGAAGGGGATATTAATAATGGTCTCCATCCGTCCGTCCGTGTTTCCGTCCCAATTTTGTCTGGAGCATAACTCCACGAGTACTGGCGGGTTTTTCTTCAAACTTAATGCACTGACAGAGCACATTGGGAGGAAGTGCAGTGTGTAAGAACAATAACTCTACCTTGCCTTCTTTTCGAGTTATTCCCCTTTATCAGATTTACTTTAAAAGTTTTGTCCAGAGCATAACTCCAAAAGTACTTGAGGGATTTTCTTCAAACTTAATACACTGATAAAGCACATTGGTAGGAAGTGCATTGTGCAAGAACAATAACTCTACCTTGCCTACTTTTAGAGTTATTCCCCTTTATCAGTTTTACTTTAAAAGTTTTGTCCAGAGCATAACTCCAAAAGTACTTGAGGGATTTACTTCAAACTTAATACACTGACATAGCACATTGGTAGGAAGTGCAGTGTGCAAGAACAATAACTCTACCTTGCCTACTTTTAGAGTTATTCCCCTTTATCAGATTTACTTGAAACAAAAATTCCAGAGCATAACTCCAAAAGTACTCGAGGGATTTACTTCAAACTTAATACACTGATAAAGCACGTTGGTAGGAAGTGCAGTGTGCAAGAACAATAACTCTACCTTGCCTACTTTTAGAGTTATTCCCCTTTATCAGTTTTACTTTAAAAGTTTTGACCAGAGCATAACTCCAAAAGTACTTGAGGGATTTACTTCAAACTTAATGCACTGACATAGCACATTGGTAGGAAGTGCAGTGTGCAAGAACAATAACTCTACCTTGCCTACTTTTAGAGTTATTCCCCTTTATCAGATTTACTTGAAACAAAAATTCCAGAGCATAACTCCAAAAGTACTTGAGGGATTTTCTTCAAACTTAATACACTGACATAGCACATTGGTAGGAAGTGCAGTGTGTAAGAACAATAACTCTACCTTGCCTACTTTTAGAGTTATTCCCCTTTATCAGATTTACTTGAAAAACAATTTCCGGAGCATAACTCCAAAAGTACTTGAGGGATTTTCTTCAAACTTAATACACTGACATAGCACATTGGTAGGAAGTGCAGTGTGCAAAAACAATAACTCTACCTTGCCTACTTTTAGTCAAATAGAAAAATATCATACCTATACTGATAATGAACATTAATATAATTTTGCAAACCTTCTCTTCATTGCCTTATTCTTTTTCCACTTATTTGAAAACTACTCAGCATGACCATAACTATACGGCCTTTTAAGGATTTCCTTTCACCAAGTAAAATGCTTGCATAGACTAAGGTTCATGGTGCATGTAACTTCTTCCCAGATCAGGGATTAACATGTGAAAGTTATGGCCCTTGTTGTACTTGGATTTTGTCACGAAATCATTTGTTATTCTGACAAAATGTAAGAGGGCGACACAAGTGTTCTACTGAACACCCATCTAGTTTACCTTTCATAGAATAGATGTCAAGACCTGTTGCAGCAAGCAACCATACATGTATTACGGACCAAATAAAACTGACAAACTCATCATCACGTCAAATTGAGATTTACCTTTGATAAACAGTTGCCATGGTACTACATTTGTATATTATATTTGTTAATACAATGTAATTGCCTAACGATGCAGCTGACATATAATTTATGATTTCAAGATTGTGTTTTCATTCTGGATGCCTCACGTGAGGGATGGACGGCAACTGGACTTCAGTCGTTGGCAACAGACGATGATAGCTGTGCTCCAGCTTGAAATTATTTTTGATGAAAAGGTTCAAGTGGGTAAGTAAGTTTTTTTTCTGGTTAATGAATTTTCATATAGTTATGGAATACTGTATCCATGGTACTTCGGTCATGCATGGAAGGATTTTAAAATTACATGGCACAACTGTTGAGCACATGGAGAGGACACAGACTGTGAAACACCTCTTTCAAGGGCATTTGTCACTTGTGAGGGACAGGTCCTTGTAGTGCTAGGTACATTTGTACTAGGTGTATATATAATAAGTTTTAGAATAATGCTGTTTAAAAAAGCCTTCAGAATTTGTTGTTACCTCTTCCTTTTTTTCCTGCAGTTTATTGTCATACACTGAACTTGCTCTGAGAAGTTTACAATATAAAACAACCTTGCCCACAAGAACGTCAAAGTTTGGTCTCAACATATCATCAGTTCGTTCTTTTATTTCAGAGGAAGATGCTACTATTCAGTTAGATGCAAGGATAGGGTACAGGAATAAAGATGAAGATGTTAATGATTGGAAGGAACTAGCAAGCTCTCTGGAGGAACGACAACTAAACTGTAGAATGGAAGGAAAGGTGTGTTTAAAGACAAACGCTACAGTTTCATAATTTTTTTCAAGCATTGAGAATTTTATGAAATTTGGTTTGTTGTTAGGATAAAACCTGATAAGTCAGAATATAAAATAAAAAAGTTAAGTCACCAGCATTATTTATAAGTAATGGACATTTAATGGAGTTTACCTTCAAAAGCAGTGAAAATGACCCTCATGTTTATCAGTAATACAACTCTGGAATCACCATTGTCTTATTATATTTGGCAAGAATTCACTTAGTTGTGTGGGTGGGGTATATCATATATATCTTTCAACAAGACAGAGAGAAAAAGGTTCTAAAATTATATTATAAGGTTGACAACCTTTGGACCCAATCAGTTTGTACAGTGTAATATAACAGGCGAATGTTTAGTGTAATATAGTATATGCTACTTGCATTGTCAAAGACTGCATCTCTCATGTATTTCAGAAAGAGAATGGCTACGCCTATGACTGTGATTTGCTGTCATTCTTTGAGCTTGGCAGCATCCACTATGACTATTACTTGATAAATCTCAAAGTACCAGTGGAACCATACAAGGGTATCAACATGGGAATTGGAAAGTTAAGGGATGTCACTATGGTTGTGAGTTTGTTTTGTTTATATACATAGAGCTAATACTATGATTATTGATTTCTAAATAGTAAAAATTAAAAGCAATCCCAGCAAGCAACATAATCAACACAGTCAGCAGTGTTAAACTCCAAACTACCCACATGTATTGAAATGTACCCAGTATCACAAACGGCACAAATTCAAAACCTAAATAATGCACGCAAACACACAGCAGATACATGCGCTAACATAGGGTTACTGACTAGATGTTGGTCAGCTACCTATGGGGAGGGTGGGGGGGGGGGGGGGGGTTTTTGTGTGGGGGGGTGGGTTTTATTTATTTAATTTTGGCAGTGAATGGTGGGGGCAATTGTTATAACGGTTTAAACCAAACAAGACAGTTATTGATATTTAGATTAAAGACATTTACAGACAAGAGTTTATACTAATTGATTTTAGCTCGATTGTAAAGAAAGCTTGTAGCTTATCGAGTCACTCTCGAGTCTGCTTCCTGGAAAAACCAGCACTGTTGTCATATGAGAAGGTACGGTTGTGACCCTAGCCAGGCTTGAACCCTTAACCTCTGGGATAAGTGGCAGACACTTAAACTTTTACACCACCCTTCCTTACAGTTGATATAGGTTGTCTGTCACAAAATGTTAAATGGAGATTTAAAGGTATTCTATAGAACAACAGTTACAAACATAAAGGATTTGAATACAAAATGTACTAGATATCTGCCATAGTGTTTGGTCCCTTCAGTATACTGTAGTTTGGAGTCCTACTTTTACTAAAGATGTTCTGTTTCTACAGGCGATACATCAGAATGGAGGCTTTACGAAGGTATGGTTGTCTATCAAGACAGTCATGTTCCCAATGATACTGGCAGTGTTGATATGGTACTGGAGGAGGATTTCTCTGCTTACACGACCTGCCAATTTGCTGGAAAGGTATGCAAATACAATTCATGTAACCAGTTATAAACCTGGTTTTACAAAAAAAAACGCACAAAACATAACGGTTATTAATAAGGCATATGTGTGAGGATGGGCTTGGAACTTTATGTTTCAAAAACAAATATCATTCTGCCAGCTGGAGTGTCAATGTTCAAATTATTTAGGATAAAGAAAGAGTAATTTAGATGTTTTAAAATGGAAAAAACTGAATTTTTATCTTTATTTGCTTTAAAACTACCAAGTTCAGCACTGGACAATATTTCCTGCAATTGCTAGTATCTAACTAGGGGAGTTTTGACAGGGACCACAGAATAAAGAAGAAAAAACTTACCATGTGTCATCAGGCAAACCACAAAATAGGCCCTTCAGTCAATATGAAATAATTCTTAAGACACTGTTACAGTTTTTGAGGTATTTCAGAACAGGAAGTGAAATCAATGTGACCTATAAATAGCACATTGAAATCTCTATCATTTATTGACACTGGTATTTTGGTTTCAGAACACTGTTCTCCCTGGGTATTGCCATGTCAGTTTTAAATTGTAAGTATAGCTGTATTAAGAAATGCTTCTGTTTTATTCTGCTTAGTTGTTGTCGTAAGGGTTAATATTTAAAAAAAATGGCTTCTGTCTTGAAAGAAATTGTAAAATGGCATCAGCCGCATGTTTGACAGATTTCATGTTACTCAATAACCAGTTCATTTTAAATATTATGGGTAGAAAGTTTTTGCTTTTGCTGCCTTGACCCAGTTCAGATAGGTTGTAAATTCAGGGTTCTTTTGGCGATGTATTTTTGACACAGTAGGATTTGAACTTTTGTTATAAATCGGAAAATTACTAAACAGAGAGGTTCTCTCATATGAGCATTGGGAATTTTATATTATAGGTCCTCTAGAATGGTTTACATTAGTTTTTAACATGCCGTACATGTTACTGATAACTGACATTAGACAAGGAGGATTCTACGCCATGTTACTAAGTTTCTGGATCATATTCACTGGAGAACATATCATGGTAAGTTAGAAGTTTGTTGCTAGTTTCTGATGAAATAAAGTAATCTTTTGAAAAACTCAGCAGAAGGGGGCGGGGGGGCTTGAAACTGGGTACTACACTTGAACATAATGTATTGAATAACTATGTTATATACCTATAAATATTCTGTCAAAATTACAGCCATTATTGAACCATCAAATACGGCCTACCAGAAAGAAAAATCTGTATTGTATGTGAGTGCAATACGGACGGTGCGGCATTATTTGTAAGAATGCATTCAATTGGCCCTAAAATACACATGGCGTTAATAACGTTGCTTTTGACTGGGTCGTTACTGCTTGTTAATAAGATGACGTCAATAAATTGACGCACACGTATATTTCACGCTAAAAAGAGTTTTTCTTCAATTTTAAGCTTAAAATGTCAATTTAATTTGGTATAATCGCACAAACAAGTGTCAAAATGTATATAATAAAAGGGTCATTAGAATAGAAACGTCATCCATAAGCCGGATTGGCTTTCGTTGAGGTCGGATCTTACTTGTGCTAAGCAACTCGAGCAAATCCAGCATGCTGGATCACACTACTATACTAATAACCCTATTATGTTTACATGGTGCTTTTGAAGAAATTGTTTGAAGTATAATTCAAGTAAAATTATGTTTTGCGCCCATATACATAAGTAGTTACGACTAATGCACAGTCAGAGTAGTGGCTGTACGAAATATTATAACATACATTCTAGGACCAGACAGAAAGAAACAGACTGGTTCTATACTGGAAACATCTGTTGGCTGTTGTAATTGGCTGCTTCTGTATGCTGCTCTTTGAACTCTCTGAAAGGTAACCAGTCTTATTTTCTCTGTGAATCCCAACAGCAACTCTGAATCTAAAGGCAATGTAAGTTGAATGCAGAAGAGTATACTGTGTTGTCCCGTTAGATATAAAAGATGCTGAATCAGTGGTGTATTCATGTGTTTTCTTAGACTTGTTACGGCTTTATTTATTACAACTTTTGACTATCAAAAACATGTTCTTGAAAATGATAACAAGCTGTTTCTACAGTCAGTAGCAAGATGTGTTGTTTATGTGAACGTCATTTAGTAGTTTACAAAATTGTGTTTGTACATGGAGAGGAACATTAGTAGACACAGTATATTGTACAGACTCCTGTGAGAAACATTGCCTTTATGTTCCTTCTGAGGTAAATCTAACACCTTTTATAGGGGCTTCCTCTGGGTTTTTTTTGGGTTGGGGGGGGTTGGGTTTTTTTTGTAAAACTCTGTCTTCACATTTTCGCAGAAATATGCAGTATTTGATGAAATGCTACAACATTTTTGTTCCAGAGGTGTACAGTTGGCTAACCCATTCTTCAGTATCTGGGTGACCGGAGTGGGATCAAAACTGGCTGTATCCTTTACAAAGATTTCAGACAGATTTATATATAAGCTGGTGGGCATGGTTGTGTTATTTGCTGTCAGCATTATCTAAGCTTCCAGTTTTCCCGTACGTATTTCACTGCAAATAAAGTATGTAAAAGTCATTTTCTTTTGTTTGATGTCTGTCATTTTAAAGCAACTCTATTGTTTTATCAACATACAAATCGTCACATTATAATGATTATTTTATTGGCAAGAAATGTTTATTCTTGCTTTAAACATATGGAGAAAGTACTTACTTCCTTAACACGCCCTCAGCTATCATTTATTATCATAGCAACTATAGCAGCAGCAAGCTATTTCTTCTTCCTCTGTTACATGATCTTCCAAGTGTTCAGAAACATTAGTGCCAAGAAAACAGCCCTACCATCAATGAGCAGTGGAAGAAGGTTGTATTATATGGTAAGTTAGGATAAGTGTTTACTGTATTTAAGGGGAACAAAGTTGTCTTATCAAAAGGGCAAAGGGTGCTCTTAAAAAAGGCAGGGCACTGCAGAATAGGGGCAGGGTGCCGCGCCCAGCTATTTAGGCCTAGCTGTAACACTGCCTTTAATATAACCTGTACAATGCAACTTGCCAGTAAGGACACTTAATTTGAATGACATTTGTGATGTAAAGACCCATTTCCACTAGCAGTGTAACAGTGCTCTTTTCTTACGGTACAATATGTATCACCATACACCATCGAGATATGATACATAACGATACAATATGATACATCTATAGTTACAAGCAGTTGAATGGATTTAAAATCGAATTTAATAAATAAAGGGTCTTAGAGTCAGTCTATGACTACTTCATAGAACAGGATTAAGACTATTACGTATTTATAATCTCAAACAAATTCTAAACATGAACTAAAATTCAGCCATAAGATGAACTTTGACATTCTGTGATCAGAATGCTGACTAGATTCAACATAGCAAAATGCAATGTAAGACAAATTGGATATTGTCACACTATGGTTATAATGTTCTTTATATAGAGTGACTCCATACTATAACATAACAGGCACTGTCCTGATTCAGAAGCAACAAACAGTTTATAATAATTGACTAGAAAATACACAAGTATTTCCAAACTGGCGACATAAATTTTACGAGTGCATTTTTCAGCTCCATACTAGGGGCAGACATTAGGGGTAGCTGAATCCGGCCACCTGGACTATGGTCTTGGTAGCCGGCACTACATTTTATAACGAGTTACGCTGACTCATTCTGTAATACATAAGAGTTTCACTCATATTGTATTAATTTTGGGTCATGGGTTTTGAAGTAAGTGCAAAAAAGATTACAAATCTATGAAATATTCTATATTTAGGAAGTAAGCAGAGACTCAATGTATAAACAATGAGTCACACTAAACGAAAGTTTATGATGATCATCTATTCAAATTTGTTCATACTTTTCACTGTTTACAATTACAGGGTTTGATATACAGATTCAAGTTCCTGATGCTGACCACTCTGGTATGTGCAGCACTGACTGTTGTGTTCTTCATTATAAGTCAGTTGAGCGAGGGACAGTGGAAATGGGGAGATGAAGATCCAAACCTGGAGTACACAAGTGCTTTCTTCACTGGTAAGTCCTACTAGAAAGCTTTGTCAAAAAAATGGTAGTTGCTTATAGATACCGTATTTCAGTGCTGTATTTTATTTTACCTTCATGAGATTTGTACAGAACTTGAGAAGTGCTTGAATTTGAGCCAATCCTTAACAAGAAAACAAAATGTAAATATGTCTTGATAAATTTAGTGTTTACATTTGTATTGCATCATGAAATTTGTGTATCCAAGAACCAGTGTGACAATCTTTTCATGGAAAGATTCACCAACAACACATTTAGTATATTGGGAACTACTAGCAAGATTATGATATAATTTTCTGTCTTGGTAACTTTTATACCTGTGTATTAACTGTTATAACAATTTCTTCATTTTTTCGTGTTGCAGGTGTGTATGGTATGTGGAATGTATATGTAATTGGACTGCTGTCTTTGTATGCACCATCCCATAAACAGTTTGCACCTGAAGGTAAGTACTTTTCTCATTAAATACTCACTTTCTCCAGGCAAATTCATGATTAGATAGATATAAAATTGAACACCTTAAGAGATTGTTCTTGGATCAATGCAATAATTTATTTGGTTCAGTGTGAAAGTCTTTTCCCTACTCTCATCCCAGGACCATTCCCTCATTCTTTGTCCTTTCCTCATAGCCTATACATTCCCTTCTCCTCTGTCCATTCCCTAATTCCCTGCCCATTCCCTAATCCCCTGTCCCTTCATTCTCTATCCCTTCCTCATTCTCTGTCCCTTCCCACATTCCCTGACCATTCCCTCATCCCCTGTCCATTCCCTAATCCCCTGTCCCTTCATTCTCTGTCCCTTCCCACATTCCCTGTGTAATAACAAAAATAACCAAACTCATAAATAAGGCAATACATCTATTGCCTAAGTATATTCCCCTAGGAGTAACAGTTGATAGATCTGTGTTATGTCCCCTCAAATGTTATCCAACTGGGAATAAAAAGTCTGAAAAACAGTGATCACTTGAAACATTAGGAAAATAAAATGGCCAAGGACCTTAGCGTTACTCCTGAATTGTACAGATGAATTGTAAATTGACACAACAAATTTAGACTGCAACACCCTTCATTTTCAGTAAAAGAAGATATTATTGTTAAAATACATACCATTCATTTGTGTTATCTGGTACATGTCTTTGTATATAAATGTTTGTTTGTATTTTGCAGCTACAAGTGACAACAGTCAGGAGGAGGAGGTACAGCTGACCTATATGCCGTCAACTTCGGAGGGTTCAACGTTCCAGAGCTTTGCCACCAAAGCTGCGGCTGATTAAATCAAGGCCCAACAGTTCATTGCAGTCCCAAATAGTTTTAAGTGTGTAGAAACAGTGCTGTACATAAAACACAAACCGTACATGTTGTGCATTTAAAGAAATATTTTGAGAGATTTACATCATATTGTTGATATTCTGACATTAAATTGCCCTTTGAAAGGGGAAGAGCTGTTGCAATAGGCATGGATTTCTTTAATATATTTTTGTTTTATGTAGATACACATACATGTATATTTGAGGTTACTTATTGCACATGTGATCTTGTACAATGATTTAGTGAGCTGTTTACATAGTTTTTAGTGCCAGTATTTTGAGTCCCAGTTTATAATCATAAAAGTAACTTGCATGTACTACTGTCATGAAGTGAATAATGAAGTACATGTATGTGTTTGAATATTTTTATGCCCCCAAAGTTGGGCATATTGAAATTGCACCGTCCATGCGTTTGTCCACGCCCAAAAAGTGTGGGTTAAGTGGCTATGACAACAATAGTTAACAGTAAATGCCAATTTTCTCCTGTCCACACGTGTCCATTGTTACATCTTTTCTTGTCCAGGCTGTAGCTTTGTCATGCATTGAAGGATGTTTAAATATCTGGGCACAGATGTTCAGCACATCAATATGACAAGTAACGTGCAAGACCCATGTCTGTACCTCAAAGGTCAAGGTCACACTTGGAGTTTAATGAAAATGGAATCCTGTTTATATGTACACATTCGTGTCTGGACTGTACTTTGTCATGCATTGATGGATTGTAAAATAACTTCACACAAATGTTCAGCACATCAAGACAACACGTTGCATAAGACCATACCTCAAAGGTCAAGGTCACACTTTGAATTTAAAGATAATGAAATTCTGTATACATTGTTACTCTGTCATGAATGTAAGGATTTAAAAATTACATAGCAAAATTGTTGAGCACATGGAGATGACATGTCACATGCAAGTCCTGTGTCCTTACCTTGAAGGTCAAGGTCACACTACCTTCAAGGTCACACATTTTAGAATCCTGTTCATGTCTGGACTGTAACTCTGTTAAACATTGAAATATTTTGAAATGAAATGGAACAAATGTTCAGCACATGGAGATAAAGTGTTGTGCGCAAGTACCAGTTCCACACCTTGGCGGTCAACACCTCTTTTGGGGGCATTTGTCACTTATGAGGGACAACTCTTGTTCTGTTAGTATGTGCAGTCAAGAAAATAAATGCCAGATAAAAACGATGGTAACTACAACAAAACATTCTTTAGAGAAATTAGTCTTTCAAGTACATTGCTGGACATGTACTTACCATATTTTACATCAAACTGCCTCAGTATGAGTATTGCTTGGTGCAGGCAAGAAATCAAAATTTTCCACCAATATTGTTGCTTTTAGAATTATACAGGGTTTTCGTTGTTGTCGATTTATTTTCAGAGTTGTTTACATTTTGTACATAAACCATAACTTACATATCTTCTAAAGTGTGAATTATTGTACTGTTTATATGTATACAAAAAACTGATATTAATACTATGTAAAAGGGTTAGTGATCCCCAAGGTCTCATTTTCATTGAAAAATATTCTACATTTCTGTTAAAGTATGATTATGATTTATTGTGAAATGTCCAATTTGCTGTGTAAGTTTGGACTAATCATTTTTGTGTCACCTTTGACAATTTCACTCTGTAGGCACTTATTGCTGATTTACCAAAGAAGATGTCTTCCAAGTTTTGATGTTATGTTACATAAAGTGTATAATTAGAAATCTCACAACAAAGCCCTACTTGTGCAATGGGTGTGTTTTAAATGTTCTTTTAGAGACTAGATTACTGTAAAGATAGGTGGCATTGCATTAAAATGCATCTTTCCGAGGATAAAAGTGAATTTGATACTATGTATGATTATTTCTGATTTTGTCCTTGTTATGTAATTGTATCAAAGTCTACCTTAAATTTGATAGATCAGGGTAGTCGTATTCCAGTAGCATCTTAGGTGATTTCTTAAGTATTTTAACTCGAGTCCAAAACTTTTCATTATTATAATTCGCTTAAAAGTGAATGATTGTTTGTAGTTTCATCATCATTATAGAAAATGGTCATGGAAGATTCATAATCAATGTTCAACATGCTGCAATGCACATTCTCCTTTTTAAATTATCTTCTTAAGGAAATTGTTAAGTTTAAGAAAAATCTTAAGATTTGACTTAAGATGTTACTCGAATATGGCCCCAGGGGATGTAATGATGAAATATCCATTTTACAATAATCATGATGTTCTATTCATTTACTTCTTGCATTTTCTTATCTTGAAAAAAAACAAACATATTTTTTTAGACTGTATTTGTTTTCAAATTACTTCTATTTACTTTGTCTCACAGTAGACAGTGTTATATATACAACAGTAATGGAAAAAAATGTTTTCAATCACATCAGTTTTGCATGATTTTTGTATATAAATATATGTTGTACAGTTTGTATTTTTTGCAGCTTCATAATTATTTAAATGTTTTAGATCTGTGATGCAATATTTTCTAGATTTGTACATATTTTATACTTTTAGTGTTACTGCTTCGACATGTTATGTTAAAACTGCAATTTTTCAAAATTTTAGGAAATGCAATGTATTTGTTCAAAGTTTTGTTAATATTCGTCATTTAATAGCTTCGTAAATGTTCAGAGATGTGTTGTAAATGGCAGAGGGCCCGTCTTATCACTTCTCTTTGAGAAGCTCGTTAGTATCTCGCAATGTTCTCGTATCTTTTTTACCCGTCTTATCAATATTCTCGTATCTTCAGACATTCGAGAAACGGGGCTCGGAAATACCTCGTGAGATACGATTTTTGACAAGACGGGCACAGAGTCCTCAAATTTAGAAATCCTGATAAGCCAGTAATGCATAATACACATACATCACCAGTCAGATCTGTACAGCCAAGTACTATTGTTACTAACAGTTTCGTGTCTGCTACTCTTAAGACAGGCGAGGGACAGAATCTCTTAACTATTATTGTTATAAAATTACGTTAATTAGTAACCAGTCATAAGTAATTGCGTATCAGTTGAGGTGTTTGCATTAAGCTGTTAATATATGTGGTAATACAATGTGTATTGTTGGATAATATAACCTTCAGCATCATGTTTCACCTGAACTACTCAAATTAATTTAAATGGCCATATATTGTTGTGCTTTTTTTCTCGGTGGAAGTATGAATGTAAAATCAAGTCATTAATTTTGAAAAGCATTTAATGCAAGGTAAGTTCTGTTGATACTTTTATATATGAAATAAGTCTGTAACAATAAAACATTTTGTAAATGATCTGTAAGGCAAATACAGCTTTTGGTTGTGAATAATGATATTATTTATGAAAAGAGTAGTGGCATTAAATGTGCAAAAAATGAGTTTTGTCTCTTATTTTTCCAGCCAGAGCTTGCTGCTTGGCTTGCAATTCCTGATAGCCTCTACACAACTTGTGGTCCACAAGTGCTGACCTGAATCTTTTGAACCATTTGTTTAATTTTGGCACATCAACATTATATGTCATACACCTTTGACACTCTAAAAGTTGCCACCAAGCCACTTTCGCTATGTGAGACAGTGGTCTAAACTGCACAGCCATAAGAACCAGTCTACCAGTTATGTTAATAATTCTATACAGAAAGGCAACCAGTCCGCTTCATGCGATAGTCCTTCAATCATCTAATGTGAAGTCATATTTCTTGAATTTTGATTTATATTCTGCTGCCATGGATGCTTCCTGAGTCTTTGACACGCTACAAACTTTCCAGTCCACTCGCTCTGGCATGTCCAATATACCAGGGCTTGACAATACCTCCCTGTAACAGAATAAAGCTAAGAATATTAAAACTTTCCATCTGCTGCAACCTTACATCTGTACCTAACCCTAACTTTGATTAACTAGGACTTTACCATCTTTCTATAGATTGAAGTGTCTGGTGTTTATATGTTCATAGAGGAGGTTGGTAAATATTTCCGAAACAGTGCTGACTGTGGTCTGACTGTACATATATGCAGCTTACACAGTCCAACCATAATTTGCACTGACTATAAAGAAGGCCGCTCGGCTTGGAAAGTTCCAGGCTTGAATATCGGGGAGGTTGTTCCTCCCCGACCCACCCCACAAGAAAAATGTGGGATCTTGCTAAGTAGTACAGTATTGACTTGATTACAAGCAGGAAAGTTATATTAAACTTCAATAATTGCTAATAATATATTTATCAACTTGTCATACAACTGTACAGTATTCAGACATAAAATTTTACTTCAGCATTTACCTGATGGCATTAGTGATTGTGATATTCTTTATTAATAGTAAGAAACTTTAATTACCTGCCAAACTGTAATGGGAATCTGCTAGATTTTGAGATTCTACAGTAGAGTTTATCCCCTGTTGGTAACTCGGCATAGAAGTAAGGCACCCCTACCTGTACTATCTGAAATAAATGAGAAATGATCAGCAAACATGACCTATGAATGGGTAGAACTGAGTCTGGTAAAAAAACTATCCAATATGAGACTTGGATAGGAGAATTTATTATCTTTGCTAATTAAAATAAATTTCAATGTGTATGAAAGACTGAAAGTAGAGGAATAAAGTAGAACCCTGCAAGTACTGCTTTTGAAATTAAAGTGGTAAGGCAAGTATACTTGTAAATTTAAGCATCCTTAAATAACTGGAGTTACTAGTATGCAAAAGAACTGAATGTTTAACCAACACCAGTATGTGATGTATATTTCCAAGGGCTGTTTCATTTAAATACACTTAACTGATGTTAGCCACACATATACTCGGGTCGTACCGCATATATACCTCGCCCAAGGGTGGTGGACCTAATAAGCACATACAAAAACTAGCCACACAAATTATCCAAGATACACATAGGAAGGTACCTGTCTGATATCTGAATGTACAGGAATTTCATTGAGTTCAACTGAATCACTCTCAGCACATTCCATAAATGTATCTTTAATTTCCTGAATACTGTCTTGAGGAATGGGCACAGCCTGGAATATCAACATTCAAAAATTATATCAAGAATATTTCCAACTTAATAGTTTAATCCAAACTTCAAGGCTACATTTTGTCGGATAGGTGTAAAACAGAAACATTGTAATAATAAGGGTCATGCATTTGAATCACAAAGGGAACAACATATTGATGGTGTATAGTCTGTTTCCATAGCGATAATAGTGATTGATTTAAACTCATGATTTAAAACGACTTAAAATCTCCATGATGTTTGCATTACTTTATATCTGGTGTAAAATACCTTACTTGTATCTGTAAATGCTGAGTTCTGAAGTTTCTTTCAAAGAAAACAACTGCTTTTCCCTGTTTCTTCATGCATTTCTTTATTGCCTTTTTGTATCTGATAGAAGTTAAGTAATTACAACAGTAAGTTCTAGCATCAGATAAGGATGTTACACAGTATTGATTTTACTTCCAAATATTTCAAAATGGCTTTTACTGATAATGATTATTATACCAATTTTATATTTTCAATTTTATTGAAGACTGACGCATGCACCATCTGAACAAGTTAGTAAGCAGGTTTACATATACAATTTTTATAAGTAAATTGGTTTTATTTCAGCTTTTCACTTCAACTCTCTTCTCAACTTTAGCAGTTCAACTGAGCTGTGTATACAGTGCAACCTACACATGCCACATGACTGTGTTAATCAACAATATCAGAATTCTGCTCAATAAATAAGCTATATTTCTTCTGACAATACCCTATTAGAGACCTCACTCGCTGCCATATGTTAGAGCTTATAGAGAAAAAGATATGTACAGGTTTTGTCGATTGTTTAGTTTTGTTGACAGTTTCATATGCATTTTCACCAGTATTATTTGCTGGCGGTCATTTTTTATGTTTCTAGTTAAATTAATTGGTATAAACACTTTCTCACAAGCAAGAAGCAAGTTTCACAAGACACAAGGTTGAAGGAATATCTTTGGTTTAGTAGAAACAAATTTATTTTAGTCTGATTGCAAAAACAGCTCCAATAGCTTACTAAATTGCTCTCAAACACAAATTCTAGATTCTATCATGCTTGCATAGAGCCAGCTGAAGGATCAAGTTTCTAAGGGGATGGACACACAATCACTATGCCAAATTGCTGGACCCTTTCCATCTAAAGACCTGACAGCTTTGTTGATATTCTGTTCTAAGACATCTTAAATATATTGTTGGGTTACAGCACTCTGTGAGTATTAAATGTAAAAGGATACTTTTCAATTTCTTCCATAACATCCTCTGGTGCAGATACACTTGATTGATAGTGACCAACAGGTAATATAAGAATATGTTCATCTACTAAACCGCCTTTGGCTAACGCTAAATATGCCTGAAATATTAAAAACCATCCAGCACATTGAACTGACAACATTTCCTTAATTTCACATGAATAGAATAATTTGATTAATGATTTAATATGTAAATAATGTTTTGAAGATGTTGAAAATTTGTCCTGTAATTCACTACATTTTCCCGATTTGCATAATTCAATCTCCATTTTCCTTAATTGCAACCAGAACATGTGTCCATACCTCAGTGCCTACACTAACAACAAGATGTTTTTCAACTTCTGGACTCCCAAGACAAAACCAACATGGCCCTGTAGGTACGGCTGAAAATTAAGAAATATCGGTCAATATATCGGTCAATATATCAGTCACTACTGATGAAAAGTCAATACAGGTACAGGAAGGAGTGACTAATGCTAGGTTATTACACAGCTACCAGTCAATCTGACTATTATGATTACAAAGTCCTTCTAAAAAGACACACATTAAAAACAAGTGACAGGAAAGTCACAAAACCAGGTTTTATTTTCAGCTGTGGCCGAGGCGCAAATGCGTTTTTAAAGTCAGTGATATACTAAGTGAAAAAGAAACAAAGGTCTTTAGTTCACATTATATTCTTGAAAGCTTGGTTAAATCCTTACAAATGTAGGAGTTGCACACAGGCTTATATATATATTACTTGTGGAAAAAGGCCCTATGTCAAAATGATCAAATCCACCAAACCCCGACAATATGACTGTTATGATAATAATTCTGTGAAGTCCTTCTGAAAAAGAGTTGCGCACAAATAAAACATAAAAGGGCCATAATTAGTTAAAAATACCAAATCACAAAAGAGCGTCAACTTCATACAATATGTGCAATTTTGTGTGGGGGGGGTTTGCCAAAATTATTAGTACACGTATTACATTCAATCTATTTCTGGAAAACCTGTTAACAACTCAATTTCTTTTACCTTCAAATATCAAAAACATGTCCATATTTTTAGTATTCAAAATTCAATTTTTTTTTAAATACAAGATAATTTGACCTACGTTTATGTTTTTTCTGTTGTCTATCTCCTCCTTCACTCTGTCTCTTTTTCCCTCCACCTTGTTTCATATCATAGAAAAATTGGTCCTGAAATAAAACTTGATACTCTTTTTCACCAGCCTTGGTTAACAATTCGAAGAACGCTTTATTTAGTGAAGAAATGCTACATTTTATTATCTCTGACAGTGAATTGAGATTTCTTTGTTACTGCATTTGCTTTAAGTGGTGACTGATAAATGGAACCAGCATTAAAAATGACTGGCGGTATGATTATGCATTTCACCAAATATGTGAATGATCAGTCTCAACACGGACAATACCTGTTTTTCAGGCTCGGCTGATATAAATGATTTCTCCTTGTAAGGGCACTCTGTCACATCTTCTGGTTGTGTCACAAGTTCCGAAGGTTCAATTTGTGACATAGGTGTGACGTTGAAGGCATACAAATACTGAAATATAAAAGACATAGTCTCACATTATAACGGAATCATCAAACTATTGAATTTTTAAGTCGGAGACTAGCATTTCAACCAGGATTTAAAAGTCACTTGATTTTGAATTGTTTGCAGTTCAAATCAATATTTTCCACATACTGTGCAGTCATTCCCACCACAGTACTTAAATAAGCTGCAGAGACACAATTACAGCATTGTATACAAAGTGTTGCAGTACATAGCTTTGTAGACAACCCCTTATATTTGCTTACAACAATTACTGTACTTTTTCTTTTAGCCAAAAAGCCATTATACACAGCACTGACTGCATGTACAGTCTACCCTGCCCTTATGACCACCTGAGTCCAGCAACAACCTGACATATGCAACCATTTTGTATTCCTCTATTTGTAATTTAAGTTGATATCAATTTATCCTGTGTTAAGAGACCACCTGTCTAATGAGACCACACTTTAAGCTTTTGTGGTCGCTCAAAACATTTAAAATGATTTTTGACTGTACATATATTTCAAAACCCGTTCTTTCTACAAAGCAGCTTACCATGTTATCTCTTAGACTAAGTCTAATGGTACACATACCTGAGCAGTCAGTCCATGGTCAAATAAACAGCACAATTCTAATAAATGCTTTGAATACGAGACAAAAGAAGCAGAAAAATGAAACCGTAGGAAGAGATAAAGTTTAGAAGGTCAGTATTTGGAGAGTAAAGTACAGCATAGAAGATAAGGCTGAGCAGATTGGTACCTAAAATACAGCTTTTGGTAAAGTCTGACCGCAAGCGGGCGACACTGTTTTCCACTGGCTGAACTCTAATTTAAATGCCTATACTTTGTCATGGATACCTAAACAATTTAACAAGCATTAGACAGATAGGAGAAGGCCTTATAAAAACAATGAAAATTTTCATTAATAAAAAAGGTGTGATGAAATATATACCACACCTTACAAAGTTTTTATACCTTTTTCTTCTTTGGGTTTCCAACTTTTGCCAAAGATATAAATCTGGTCACATGTCTGGCTGGTTCCGCAAGTACTTTATGGTTTCTGTAAGGTTGGCGTTCATAGTGTACATCCTCCATGCCACAGAAATGGTAGCGCGGCCTCAACTTTACAGCCAGCTGTGACAGGGTCTCTGAGCCACTCTCATCAGAACTGAATCCTTCCTGAAAATGTACTGAACATTTAACTCTAACATACTAGCAAGGTTTATCTTTTTAGTATGTTGTTGTCATGACAACCAATGGAAATATATGATGCCATAATTTCGTTTAAAGTTTAAACTTATTTATTTTACACTGTCACTGATTGTAGAACAAGTTCTTGCAACTTATAATTACTTCTCACAATGACTAATTCCTGGAGTTCAGACCAGTACTCCCATCAAAAGCAGAGATTGTCAAGGTCGCGGTCAGATGCTGCTGCTGGGATCTGAGTCCACTATCTATGTTAGTCCGGATGCTATACCCCTAGAACCATGGCACCGCCCAGATGCAATAATTTATGGCCATCTTGCTTATAGAAGCTTAATCTCTGCACAGAAAATAAACAAATGCCATCAGACAATGTGTTAAACAAAGTGTAAAGCGAGTCTGCCAATTTAGGTAAAGTAGTATATACCAGTTCATTGCCATATTTTTCCACTCCTTTTGGCCACTGAGATGTAATGAGAATATCAACGCCTTTAAACTTGCTGTCATTCTTCACTGGACCAGTGAGGGTAGTGATATCTATGGAATTAAAGCTTGTGCTGTCTGAGATTATATCTGACTCTGTACCACTGAGGTATGCCAGCTGTAACCCTGAACTACCTGTGTAAAGGCCTTTCTTACCTGTAAATTCAAATAATTTCAGATAGTAAAATACAACATGTTCTAATTTCTAAAATTAACTTGTCTATCTCAAAAATGGGGCAGTGCCATTATATGTTCAAAGGGGTGTTCACTGAACATTAACTGACTGCACAGATGAGCAAGGCAGCATCAATTGTCACTAGAAGGGTTAAATTCAAAGTAACTCTGTACAACAATTTCTTTCTGAGCGACCAGTTAACATCTATCACAATTTACACAAAAAAAATTAAGCATAGTCCTGAAAGAAACCAGGGTATTTAGAAGAAATTGGTCACAAAGACGTTAAACTCAACTTTTG
The DNA here is from genome assembly GCA_022818135.1 of Saxidomus purpurata. Lineage (NCBI taxonomy): Eukaryota > Metazoa > Mollusca > Bivalvia > Venerida > Veneridae > Saxidomus > Saxidomus purpurata. The sequence continues at coordinate 30,970,388 of JAFMSR010000010.1, forward strand.
TCCTTCTGGATCTCTCATTCTTTTTCATAAAATTTCTTTGAATAAAAATATCTGTAAAGTGTTCACCGTTTCCTAAACAATGAATTGACTGTTGCGATAAAAACAATTAATTTCATTTTTATGTTACAAAAAAGACAAAAAAAGACAGAAGGTTTTCATTACGGGATAAAGATTAACATACCTAGGTATGTGACATTTTCGCACAGGTCTCCACCTTTTATGTCTTTGTACAGATCAACATGTTCTGGTTTATTTGGACCGAGAACAAGCACTGGTAAAGGAACTGAAATAGAATTTAATAGTTCATTTTAGTCCATTTAGAGAAACAACACAAAATCAAGAATACAAACATACTTTGAGTTGCTTTTAAAAAAGGTATTGAAATGTATTTATATTTCTAATTGATAAAATCCTTTCTGAACAGTAACTGTGACAGCCTGACAGGCAAGTTCCCTTTAAGAGGCTAGTTTAGAGATTTCTCTGTCAAGAACAAGTTTTTCCTTTATCCCTCAGACCCCTTCTTTTTTTGTTTTTCAAGGCACTACACAAACAGGACTGCCAGCTACATGAATTTTACATGCAATAGTGAGTTCTTACAGATATATACAATCAACTTTCTTTACTGTAATATGAATCATTTTTAAGTATACTTCCAAGGAAATCCTGTACTGCTATTGTTTATTCTGAGAGTTGTGGCTGGACAAGGTTGATACCGGACTGTCAACCTTCGTTAGAGTGAATAACACATTTTCTATTTTACGATCATTTCCCATAGACCTATATCAAACAATAGTCTATGATTATTATACACAGAGTGAGAAAGTAATACCTTTTGTGGATCCAGATGAATATTTCTCCCATTCTTCATTTCTGTTACCAAAGAAATTGCCAACACATAGCAGCATCTGTAAAATAATGTTTGCATAGGTATCAGATACAAGGAATACAAATCAATCTGTTGCACAACAAATGTAAAAAAATAATTAAGATTAAAACTTTTGGATGTCCTGAATTTTATATACGGTGTATACACTTCAAATATTGAAACATGAGTCTTTGGTTGCAGCTAATTTCATTGTACATTTATATTCTAGGTTACAAAACTTATCATCAGATCAAAAGCTGAATTTAAACATAAACTTTTTAAATATTCTGCTGTTTTTGAAAAACATTTTTAAAATAAACGAACATTCACAACTTACATCAAAAGCTCCTGATTTCTTCTGTATACTGTTTATTCTGGAAAAAAGTTGGTCAACTCTTCCTTCAACATCTCCACTTACCAAGCTGAAAAAATAAAATGACTTTTATAGGACTGGGTATAGTCCAACTAATTGTACGCGAGTCATCGAGATATTGTGTTTTTTTATGGGCAATATCTCTCCTGTGCTATAGCGAGATTCTGACCCAAAACAAAAATTTCTCAGAATTTGCTCAAGACGTCACTTAACTATCTTGACTATATTTCACATTGCTTTCGAGAGACAAAATCAGTGGCCCCATCAAAGGCCAATCTTGGTTTTTTTTTTTAAATTTTTTTTTTTTTTTTTTTTTTTTTAAAAAAAAAAAAAAAAAAATTTTTTTGGGGGGGGGAAGAAAAAAAATTTTTTAAAATTTTTTTTTAAATTTTGGTGTTAATAACATCTCTACTAATTACTAGTTCTGGCTATCTAAATGTTGCTATTTAAATTTTGTATATTTTATATTTTGTTTTTCACCAGGTGCTCAAACTTAGGCTGTGCATTATGTTAAATAAATATATTTAATAGATATTCAAATTTGGCACATAAAAAGATTATGTATAAGGTCTTTCAAATAGTATGGTCGGAAACGCCTCTATAAAGTCTTTTGTACTGATAATCTTGTGATTTTTTAAGGTTTATCTAGCCGTGCATTTATCACGCCGAGCGAGTAAACTGGTATTGTCCGATAGTGTATGCAAACTGCCCGTCATTGTGTCATTTAAATACCACATTTAATTTTTAAAAAATGGTATAATTGGAAAGCTGATGAAATTTTCTGTAAAACTGTGAAATTAAAACCTCTATATATAATTGACTATTATCTTTAACGGTCCGGTCCATGCTATTCCGTCTTGCGCGTTTTAGCGATGGATGGTAATTTGAGGCTGCGATACTGGTCTTTCCAAAACTGTACTTTATTAGTTTTAACATAAAAAACGAAAATCTAATTCATATCCGTTCAAAAATAACTCTTAATTTACATTTTAATTAGCAATTTTCAATCATTTACCCTAAATATATAGTGAAAACCTGTGCACAAAAATCACCGTATCGCGAAAAAAAATCACCATTACGCCATTTTTATTTTGAACGGTCTAACCATCCCGAAAATTAAAATACGGGTGAAATACGAAAATTAAGACATAACAAACATACATTAGACTTAAATCTTGAGAAAAAGATGTTACATCAACCCATGAACACCATGCAAGTAGGAAAAGAAGCGCTAAAATTAGGTGGGGTTTTTGGCTTTTGGTCTTTGTGTAAAACCCGTTTTATAGTAACTTTCCAATGCATAAATTCACCTCACATCGGTAAAATATAATATTATGTAATGATAAGGGAAGCATATATTGTATTAAGGATCACTTTGTTGGTCAAATTGATTGGTAAAATATCGAGATATACGTAGATATAAAGTATCAATAATTTCTTTCTTTTACCAAAATTGGGGGTACCGGATGTTTGTCACGTGATCCGAGGCAGGTTATTTATCGTATTACGCTCGTTTCCGGACCATACTATTTGAAAGACCTTGGTCTGATTAATTAAAACAGTAATTGTTTTCACCCATTTCTTATGAAATACTGAAATGAGAGCGTGGTAGTTTTCTGACACGATTATTGGTTTGATTTCTCTATGGAGTAAGCTCCAGTGTACCCATTCGGTCAGGATTTGTTATATTGTATAAATGATCCCTGGTTCTGTCAAGCATATAAACTGGGTACGCTAAATTTGTTTTAGCTACTAATTATTCATAATTAAATTATTAAGTTTTTTAGAATCATTATGAAATTAAATGTCCAGTTTCTGTTTGACAAAACCAATGTGACTTTTTATCAAACATAAGTGTTACTGAACAAAGCAGAAAAAATGCCTTTGTAAGCCCTATCCGACATATTCGATCCGAAATTATAGACACTGATTTTTTATCAAATACATACATGCGGAGGGGTTTTGTCGTCATATTTCGATTTGCAGATGTAAGTACTGATTAATTGCATCCCATTTACGAGATTTGACAATGAAAAGTTCCCTTTGAAAAACAGAAAACTTCGTTTTTGTCCTTTCACGTAAATTCAAGTCATGGGGGCAGCCATGTTTTAGGAAAGAACTGAATAAATCTAAAAAAACTATTAAAATTACTCAAAAACAAAATGTTTAAACAGTTCACATTTAAAAGGCTAAATAAACAAAATTTAGAGAAATATATTTAAGAATTTAATATACTATTTCTTCAATGCATAGATAGAATTTATTTGCTCCAGTCCTGATTTGTTTACAAATGGCTGACAAGAACAGGTTCATGCATGTTGAACAGAACATAATTGTTTAGAGTTAATTCAAGATGACAGACGGCTTTGGATCAATCACTTGGTGGGGATTCAGTCCCGCAATAGATCTACAAGATGGAGGTAAATTATAGTTGATAAGTCAGGTGTCAATGTGACATCAATATCTAAAAGAGAAGGATCTTAAACACTGTTGGAGTTCATTTTCATCAAGGCTTAATGTTTTCAACTCACACAAGTTATAGCATTCCAAAAGTTCCTTCTAAGGCACATCTTTTTATATATATTATTGAAGTACAAAATAGGACAGTAAACAAATGAAAGTATTGGTATTTGATTAATAACATCTCCGGTTTTAAAAAGATTCTATTAAATGCTGAGTTTTTCATGCATGACAAGTAACATTGAGGGGGGGGGGGGGGGGGGGGGGGGGGTTTTTTTTTTTTTTTTTCTCCCCCCGGGGGGGGGGGGGGGGGGGTTTTTTTGGGTTTTGGGGGGGGGCCGGGGTTGGGTGTTATGGGCAGGGGGGGCGCCCCCCGCCCCCGCCTCGTTTTTTTTTTTTTTTTTTTGGTGTGTTGGGTTTTTTGTGGGGGGGGGGGGGGGGGGGGGGGGGGGGGGGGGGGTGTGATTTATTTTTTTTTTTTTTTTTTTTTTTTTTTTTTTTTTTTTTTTTTTTTTTTTTTTTTTTTTTTTTTGGGGGAAAGAATTTTTTTTTTTTTTTTTTTTTTTTTTTTTTTTTTTTTTTTTTTTGGGGGGGGGGGGTTTTTTAATTTTTTTTTTTTTTGGGGGGGGGACACCCAAAAACCCAAATTATTTAGGCTAAACAATGATGTAAGGGCAATATCTTCTCTTCTATCAAACAGTCAGAAGACCAAAATAATGGAGGAGATCTGGAACGTGGAACAAACCTTTTAACAAGCAGCTTGCTTTAGCTTCAATCCCCTCGTTTTTGCATTGTACATGAATTGCAACTATTTTATGTTTTCTTAAATTTCACAAATAAATATATTTCAACTAATACCTTGATAATTTCTTTAACAAAAAGTTAAACATGTTAAATAAAAAAAAATCTCAAGTAAATCCTCAATTGGATGTAAAATTGTTACTTAAAAAACAACAATACTCACTTAGCAAAGTAAATGTATATTTTCAATGAGTGCAACATGTACTCTTCAGTGCCATTACAGAACTTATAATAGCCAAACGGCTAAAGCAGCCACTATACTTTCTTAGTCATCTATATATTCAAGATCAAGCATCGGAATTAAATTGCAGATATTTAAGATTCATATATATCAAGCTGTGCTATTGCAGATAACTTTCTCAGCTAGTCTCTTTTTAATTATGCATAGATTTCTGCTTTACAGATCACATGAGGGCCATGAAAGAAATGAGCATTGCAGACTCCAGAAATAGTAAGTTTTGGCTTTCAAAATATTGATAATTTTTTCATAATACATTTGTACTTATATCTATTAGTTTTCCTCCTAACCAAATTCTAGTAAATTTTAATTTTTGGAAAATCAATATATATTCAATTTGTCAGCATCAAGATTTTTTCTTTGTAAGAGCAAAAAAAAGGAGAAAAAAATATTTCCCGAGGTTTTGAACCCGGTCTTGCCTTAAAAAATTTACAGCGGCAACCTACACACTATGGAGTCAGCTGATTTGTGCGAGTTAAAAATATTGGCATACCAAAGAGCCCACCCGTTAGTCACGGGGGTGATATTTTACAATAAAAGTAAGCAAAACAACACATTTTAATTGTTTCTTTTGTTAGAAAACTCGTCACGTTATCATAATCAATGCCCCGATACAGTAAGACAATTGTTTTCTTAAATTGAAAATTTTCTTTTCTGTATAAGTGTCCATATGTTGCAGTCCTTAATACCTGTTTCCAACAATGACTTGGCAAATTGCACTGTTATGGTTTACTTACGTTTTTCATTGTGATAAAAGATATGACTGTGTTGTGTTTTTATTAACTTACTTTGAGGTATATATTTATTGTAATTATGATAACTGTTGATAATAACCTTCATAGCTAAATGAAATTTTTTTTTTTAGAAAAGTTTAATTTCATATTTTTAGAGGAGCTGAACATTTTGTTAATTGGAGCAGGAGACTTGCGTCATGTAATGATGACAATTGCAAAATCATACAGACATAAGAAAAAAAAATTGAACGTAAGTTTTTGTTTGAATCAGATTGCGAATATCTCTGTTTTTTTTTGGCTGCAAGAGCTTTTTTTTGTTACCCCATTGGCCTGATTGTAATTTAAGTTTTAGTAATTTTTCAGTATGTCCATTTTATGTATAAAAACTTATTTATAAAACCTCATATAACTATGTGTAATTTAATGTAGAACTGCCATAATTTCCTTTTCATTTGAAGTTGCCAGTATATGTGACTAATAGAAAGGTCAACCTATATTAAGATACTTGGATGCAGATATACACATTTCCTTAAGTGATTTAGAGCTATTTACTCAATTGAAAATTGAAAACAGTGTAAAGACAAAGCCATGTATGTGTCTCAGTTCTCCTTGAATAGAAGTGATCATAATATACGCAGTTCAAACTTTATCAGTACTGAAACCAGCAAGCTCTACTAGCAAATAATGGCACTATTCAGCGAATTGAAAGATGGACAGATTCATTTTAGAAAGTGACATAAGTGTTTAAGCTGAAGTTTGTGTCTTAGATAACAGTTACTTGATTTGCCTGTTCTGATGCCAAGTCTCTATTCAATAACTTGGATTGGGAAAATCTATATTGAATCTTTGCTGGTGTAGCCAGCCCTAATTGAACTGGCGCTGTAAGTCCAGTGACTGTCAGGCATCAAGATTTGGTGATTCAGTGATAGCGAATTTTATTCTTTGACCATTTGGAATAAATACAAAAAACATATATTGTAAATATACCAAATATTAACATTTTCACATAATTTCAGTTTTATATACTGGAGAACAACTTAGAACTGTATGCAAGGGATATGCTGTTCCTCACCATTGCCTTGGAACCTCAGTACAGAATGGGTTTACAAGGTATACATTTTTGTTATGTCCTTGAATATGTATTTAAAAAATTGCCATTAAATTGTAAGTATATATGGTAAATGGCACAGAGCTGCACGGTAAATGGTAGGAGACTCTGTGGTGAAGGGGTAGTGTCAGACTCGTAGCCTGGAGGTTGTGTGTTAATTACTGGCATGATCACTGGTAAAACTTGACCTGAACCTCCATAATACCTTCTTTTGGTAAAATTACTTTTAAAAAGAAGTTTTGTTTCCTATTTATATGGTTGTGGTTGATAACCAACACAGATTTGAATGTACGTTACTGGTTTGAATTTTAGCATCTGTCTTGTAATAAATGTATAATACAGTACTCATACAGAACTATAGATCTGTTATCAAACTTGTTATAAATAGTGTACCTGTGTTTCTTTCAGAAAAGACAGAACTTTTCCTGGAACTTTACGGGAATATCTTAGTCAGAAAACAGTCTGAAGAATACATTGTGAAAATGGCAAATGCATTCATCCAGTAAGTAAAGGTTTATTCAAGCATTGTACATACAATATAATAATAAGAGGTTTGATTTCATTTTTATGTTGAAAATTAAATAAAAATGAGTACCAGTCCTGTCTATTTAACAACCTTCAAGGGGAATGTACAACCATTTTTGCCACCTTTAGCCATGTGGAAGCATTTCATTGGAGCTCCGTGGGGCAAGGTTAATTTGTTCCCTATATCAAGGGCTTTGGGATAGATAACTAACATCGCCATGTCTGTAGTGTCAGGCAAGACACAAATTTTTGCCTCTTCGGTAGGTGTTGATTATAGAGGTCTGGAATGAGTCTCTGTCTATTTAAATAAGTTGTTGCACTTCTTCGCAAGGGAGAGAGTACAATCAGTTAGTATAAACTGGTGATTCTAAACATTTTAAACATGGTGTCATCTGTGAATCAGAGGATGATAGGGTCTGTAGGTGGAAGTAGTCGTCTGTAGGTGGAAGTAGTCGTCTGTAGGTGGAAGTAATCATCTGTAGGTGGAAGTCGTGTCTCAAATTAGTTTTTTCACTCTGATTTTGTTTTCAGGATGGTGACAAATGTTGACTACCTGAACAGAAAGTTACCTGCAGTAGATCTTGGTCAACTCAAGGTAAGTGTGTGTCTGTCTCCTGTATGTCAGTGTGTGTGACAGTCAGCCTTGAATTTAAACAGTCTTGTGTCTGTCATTGTTAAAGTGAGTCTATTTTGATGACACATCAGAACAGCTATATTTGTTTAATTTTAATCTGCTTTACTAAGATATTTATGCATTTAATGATATGTGTTTGATCACAGGTTCTTTACTTTATTAAACCATTACAAGTTTTTCCTTTCTGCTTAATATAGTATAAAGAAAGAGATTTCTTAGAAGCAATTTTCAAGTTCTGGAGGAACAGGGATGTAAGAGGAGTATTTGAAGTGTCAACTTACTGGTAAGGGTTCCTGCAAGCAAATTTACTTTTTTGATAAAGGCCTTACAAATATAAAATATGTTGACCCTGTAATTGTTTGAAGTCTCCTTTTCTGTTTAGTGTATTTATGTACCGTAACTAGCATTGTTACAATGATGCTGGATGAGGGGCATACTCGTTTCTGAACATATTCATCATAGCCGGTCTGCCCATTTAGCCTGCCGACTGAAGATTACAAATAACTTCATATGATAAACCAATTTAACTTAAAATGATTCTACATGTTTACTTAATATTCCATTCTTTAAAATTGTCCCAACTGTATGGGATGCATGTTGTTGATCAGGGGTCATATTCCAGTAGCATTAAGTCAAATCTTAAGATTTTCCTTAAACTTAACAATACCCTTAAGAAGATAATTTAAAAAGGAGAATGTGCATTGCAGCATGTTGAAAATTTATTAAATCTTCCATAACCATTTTCTATAATAATGATGAATTTACACACAATCATTCACTTTTGAGGGAATTATAACACTTAGAAATTTGGACTCGAGTTAAAATACTTACGAAATCACTTTTAAGATGCTACTGGAATATGACCCTTATTTATCCAGCTGCTTGTAGTATGGTATTTTATATTAGGTCGCAGAAAAGATTTCCTACAGATCCTCAACAAAAAGCTTGGATGACCTGTCAAGATGGGACTTTCATCCACCTGACTATTATTAAGAGTTTTTGAAGGACAGTTTGGGTATAATCATGCCTGCTGTTTGTGTGCACTGAGCATGTATTATGAATACTATATACATGCGTCATTTGCTTCTTGAAACAACCATAATGCTTTAGTGATACTGATATTGAAGGATTATTTAAAAGATGGTTCCTTACTAACTGATGTACAATGTTTGCAGGGATTTAAGACAGAGACAATACTTGGGAGTCAGATATGACACAAGAACCAATGTATATGACTGGGACTACAATATGAGATTAGTTCAAAGAGAGGTAAGTTGTAACTTTATTATTATCTCCACAAGTGCAACTGATCTAGTGCTGTTGCTTTCTGTTTAAAGTACAAAGAGGTTTAAGTAACATTGTTGATTTCTTGTTTGAAAAAGAAAATGAATAGACAGTCTGTCTCTAATTTCATTTCAAAAAAGGGAAAGACAACTGCAACATAATTTCTGTAACAGTTAAGGATTGTAGGTGCATGCAAAGGATAATTTACTTTTTTGAGAATTGTTGCTGATAATGTATGATGTATGATAATACATGTTAGCTACATATTTATCTTATATCTTTTTGTCAGTTAGAAGATTCTGCACTGACAGTATGACAGAATCCATGTACTAGTTACAGCTGTATTTGTTTTTGTTTCAGGCAGATATAATTAACAGTCGTGAGTACAAAGCATGGAGAAATACAGGAGTAGCTTTTGAAGTCAGGGAAGGGGACTATGATATCCCAAATAAAACAATGGCATCAGGGCTCATTCTCACACATGTAAGTGATGAATGTCAATCAAAACTAAATACACATACTGTACTGTTATTTTATGAATATGTTACCAAACTTTTCGCCTATACAAATAAGATATCTATCGGTAGAACTGTCACTTTTTGGATATGTCCATCTTTGGCATAGTTACCCATACCATTGCCACCCACAGTCATCAAACTTTGTTAGGACGTTGTCTATTATGCATTCATGTTAGCTTCAGCTAAAATAAGTTTAGAAGAACTGTTGCAGTGAAACAGGGATCTTCATTACAAAACAGTGTAATAAACAGCTTCCTGTTGATAGTAAGAGGCTAGTTGAGCTCATAGTCGTCTGCGACCTTTGCTGACATGAAGATGAAAAGTCAAGGTCGCAGTGAATTCTAAATTGACATTATCTGAATGAATGAAAAACTGTTAAGCCACACTCTTCATACAAATAATTGTTTTATCTTAATTTCCCAGTATGTATGCCTGTAAAAAAGTCAAAGGGGATTTCTAATCTCAGCACACAGGATTATTTATTATAATAACTGTTCAATACATTTTTGTTGTAATTTTTAGCAAGGAGAGAAGCATGCAAGGAGAGGTTACTGGGGAGACATTCTCGTTAGTCCCTACGTTCCTTTAGGTATTCAGTGTGAGAATAAATCTTTCTTCAAAAAATCAAACAAACTGTTTACAAAGGTAAGTATATAACCACGGACAAGTGCAATGTGTGCATGTTGTTTAACTAGTCTAGATAAGAGTTAGTTATGTTATTTGTATTGTGGATTGTTTATAACTGTGACACGCCTCTTTTACATAACTTCATATTCCATTTACAGGGAGTTTTAAGACTTGATCAGTGATAAAGAATGAAAACGATAAATGTTAAGTTTGTTTAGTATAATGCCAGAATTGTACTGTATAAGTAAATGAACTTCTGTGCGTTTTTGTATTTTTAAGATTTTAACCAGTATTAATTAGTATTTGCTGTGGATTGGTTGTTGAGAGAAACGTTTTATAGTCAGTTTTATGGGGAAAAGGACATTGCAAATGAATTTTAAGAAATGTACTTCAGTGTTGATAATGATAATTCCTTTAGTCTTAATTTATTTACAGACAGCTAGCAATATAGCAGAGTACAATGTGATATCTATGTTCCATGAAATATGCACAAAACAGCCATATGTATTACCTGAAAAGTCTGAAGAAGCTAAAAGTGAAGAAACATCAACTGGACCAACTATAACAGGTAAACTGAATTCTGTTCTGTTCTGTTCTGATATCATTCTGTTGAACTTTGTGCTTGATTACAGTTAGTTGACACATAAGTTAAAATATAACAATCCATTCATTTTAAAGATTGCTTCCTTAAGCTCTGCCAGTGATGCACAGTTTACTAAGTGTTTCACACAAAATGAAATGAAATGCATTCCAGATGCTAGCGTTAACATGTTTCCTTTAAAGTATCATAGTATTTAGGTTGGAACCTCCAAGCAACAACACTTAGAAGGTTTAGTTAGTGTTCATAAGAAAAGCTTAAAGTCTTATTCAAACATTACTTTGGTAAAATTAAAAAAATTGAACATTTTAAACTGTTTAGAAATAATTAACAGTTTCTATCATGCATGTGTTCAGACCAAAATAAGAAATCAAGGAAGTAAGATTTGTGGGAACCAAGGCTCAAGCAATGATTTGAAGGGCTAAACTGTTATGCCAATCAAACAAAGTCTCATGATAGATGAATTTGTTCATGCATGTACATGTTGCGAATCAAGCAGATTTCTAAATGCAAACTTATGAATCATAGCTTTATGATATAACAAAAAAGTATTCAGATTTTGGGATTGGGAAGGAAGATGCAAAGTTTATTACATTATATTACCAGTATTCAAAATTGTCAATGTTTTTGCTGGTTAAGGATGAGCTTAAGCACAGAGGAATGCTGTGTAAAACATAAATGCCGATCCAAGCAAGAACTAACTTTACTTATGAGTTATTTCTTTACCCTGATTCAAATACAATTGAGATATAGATAGTGATCAAAGAAAACAGTTGGATTATTATTTTTCTGATACAAGGAAAAAAGTCAACGAAAAGAAAAAAAATCTTTTTGCCGCCATTTTTCACCAAAATAAATTCAAGGAGAAGATGAACCAAGCTCAAGCAATGCAGAAGACGTTAAGATGAGAAGAAAAAAGACCTGATAGATGAATTTTATAATGATGTGCAAGGTAATCTGCGGATCATAAACCATTAGACTCAGAATGTTTTATGTTAAAATTGAGGGGTATTTGGGATGGTAAGATGACGATTAAGTTTACTGTCAGCTTATACTGATGCGTGTTTGAAATGTTTGTGTGAAATGTTAATTGAAAATAACAACTTTGAAACCAGTTAATTGTAAATGGAAGTTTTATCGTGCAGAAATCATTCCCAGTTTTCCAATTACAACCTATTGTATAACGTTCTAACTCATCTGTCGTTCACTTGGAAATGAATTCATTTCCAGACAGAAGGCAAAATAAAACTTGACAAAGTAATGCAAACTTTATCAAATCTTCAAGTACATGTATTTGAATATGAGCAGTCCGCGCAATCTTACAATAATGTGGTGCTTTGAAAAAAAAATTGTCCCTAAAAGGCTGGTAGATTAGGAGTAGCCCTTTATACGTAAAGACATTTTTTCTACCTTGATATAATTACATGATGTTCTTTTTAGTGCCATTACCACTGGAAGATGTGAAGATTACATTCCTACCTGTGGGTTCCCTTATAGACTTGTGCAAGAAAAGCAAGTACAAACAACTCTTCAATATTGTCTACTTCTCCAACAGGTTAGAAAACTTATTGTATCAATTAGATGTTCGTTTATTTAGATATTTCAGACTTACCTCAATTTTCAGCATCATTTTGGTTTATATATCTTATTTACAGCGGTTGAAAAGTTCATTTTCAATTAACTGTGCGAAAATCAAAATATTACATTTACAATTTTGCAAATAAAGCAGAATTATTTTAGACAGAGACTACGTACAGAAAAAACCTGTATATAACGACTCTGGATATAGCGAAATTCCGGTTACAAAGAACAAATTTTCTCTGCCCGATTTTTTCTTTTATATATTTATTCATATGAAAATGTTATACAGATATCACAAACTCCGGATATAAGGAACATATTTAAATGGTCCCAAGGAGTTTATTATATACAGAATATATACTGTATTGATTTCTATCAAAGAGACAACTCAGAAATCAATTTAGGAGTAATATAGTGACACACAAGCTGTCTTAATTCTCTGTCAGCATAATCTATGAAAAGGTATAGTATTGTTATAATACAAAATTAGGACTAACACCAAGTCTGTGTACCTCTTTTGACGATGCCAAAGGGAGGTCACTCACATGCCACACAATCACATTCAACATGTTTTTGCAGTACTTCTTTTTTCAGTAACACTAACTGCATTAAAACTAAAGCCAGCACAAGTATCCTTGAATGAAGGTTGATATTGTGTTTTACCTATTGGTCTTTGTTGTTTACAGTATGGTGCACCTACTGCAGCCAGAAATCAACCCATTGTTTGCTGATGGAGCTACAGTTGTCATGGAATCTGCCAGGTAACTCACACATCATTATCAGTATCTAAGAGATACAGTTGTCATGTCATCTGCAAGGTAACTCACACATCATATTCAATATCTAAGAGATACAGTTGTCATGGAATCTGCAAGGTAACTCACACATCATATTCAATATATAAGAGATACAGTTGTCATGGAATCTGCAAGGTAACTCACACATCATATTCCTAAGAGATACAGTTGTCTGGACTGCAAGGTAACTCACACATCATATCATCTAAAATCTGTCAGTCATCGCAAGGTAACTCACACATCATATTAAATCTAAGAGATACAGTTGTCGTCACCTGCAAGGTAACTCACACATCATATTCAATATCTAAGAGATACAGTGTCATGTCTCTGCAAGGTAACTCGCACATCATAATCAGTATCTAAGAGATACAGTTGTCATGTCATCTGCAAGGTAACTCGCACATCATATTCAATATCTAAGAGATACAGTTGTCATGTCATCTGCAAGGTAACTCACAGGGGGGGGGGGGGGGGGTGTTTTTGGGGTTTCATCATATTCAATATCTAAGAGATACAGTTGTCATGTCATCTGCAAGGTAACTCACACATCATAATCAGTATCTAAGAGATACAGTTGTCTGTCATCTGCAAGGTAACTCACACATCATAATCAGTATCTAAGAGATACAGTTGTCATGTCATCTGCAAGGTAACTCAAACATCATAATCAGTATCTAAGAGATACAGTTGTCATGTCATCTGCAAGGTAACTCACACATCATATTCAATATCTAAGAGATACAGTTGTCATGTCATCTGCAAGGTAACTCACACATAATCAGTATCTAAGAGATACAGTTGTCATGTCATCTGCAAGGTAACTCGGTGTATCAGAGATCAGTATTGGGGGGGGGGGGGGGGGGGGGGGGGGGGGGGGGGGGGGGGGGGGGGGGGGGGGTCACTAAGGAACTGTATTTAATATATAAGAGATACAGTTGTCATGTCATCTGCAAGGTAACTCGCACATCATATTCAATTCTAAGAGATACAGTTGTCAGTCATCTGCAAGGGGGGGGGGGTAACTCGCACACATACAATATCTAAGAGATACAGTGTCATGTCATCGCAAGGTAACTGGGGGGGGGGGGGCACACATCATATTCAATATCTAAGAGAGTGGGGGGGGGGGGGGGGGGGGGGGGGGGACAGTTGTCATGTCATCTGCAAGGTAACTCACACATCATATTCAATATTAAGAGATACAGTGTCATTTGTCATCTGCAAGGTAACCACACCATATTCAAATCAAGAGATACAGGTTGTCCTGCGTGCTGTCCTGTTTTTTAAGGTTTCATGGTGTGAATAACGAGTGTACTTCAAAACCCCCTTGGTTGAAATCCCCTTGGTCCAAAAATGGCAAAGTAGTCATTATCCCCGCAATGGATTTTACAAGTTGAAAAGCATATATTGAATGAAAAACTTTACTAAATGATTTATTTGTCTCTAGTTTTACTTCACTATGGCGAATGATTGAAAAAAATTAGAATTGTTGAAATTACAATGTAAAATCCATTGAGGGGATTATGATTACTATGCCATTTTTGGACCGAGGGGATTTTGACCAAGGGGATTTTGAGTGTCTCCCGTGAATGACAACTGCATCTGGACAAAATCGCCAGGGCTTGTCTTTCTGCTGGAAGTGGAGTTCAGAATGACACAGAACAAACTGAAATGCATTAGAGTAAACCAGAATGAAAGAAAAAACATGGCAACTGAAAACGGGTGAACTAACAAAATGTTCAAACGTATTTTATGTTGGTAAATAGTTTCGTAAAGCTGTACACTTATACAGGTGTAACACTTCTATTGGTTATGGTTTTTAAGAACATTTAAATTTAGAAGGTGCTCAGACAGATTTGAGACACTGAAAATGGTTCACTAGTATTAACTCATTTATAACAAATGATTATTTTTTTTAACAGATACATGTTGGAGTTGAAACTGGAGCAAGTTAAAATGTTTGTGGAAAAAGTTCAAGGAATAGCTAAGGCAGCTGGGTGCTCTGTAAGTACATGTACATATTTGGCACGATGATGGTTTAACCATTTTTAGTGCTGCTGTGGGACCTACAGCAAGTTTAGTGTTTAGCGTTTCATGTGTTTTACAGGTATAGGGTTGTTTCTCTATTGGCTTATTAAATTATAGTCCTATCTTACCCAGACAGCTAAATGTTATAGTACTGCTCATGACTTATTTAGATATTTATGATTAATAATGGCACAATTCCCACCTTGTCAACAGTTCCATAATTGCCAGTACTGTTTTCAACCTATTAAAAAACATGTACAAAGTCATATATCAGATATCAGTAGCTTAAAATTTGCTTGAAAAAATTCTGTTTTTTTTTTCAGCCAATGGAAAAGTGTGATCCTGAAAAAGCAAACTTTGTCAAAATGATTTTTGAAAGGAAAGAAACGTGACCCAAACAGAAACAGGACTGTATACCACAGATGTGTTGATATGAGCTTACAGCATGTACATTACAAGTTGATATTCCAACAGTTTCTATAGAAACAAGGTGCACTTATGGTTGGTTCACTTCTGTATTTGTGCAATCTGGTTTGATTGTTGCAGCCTCAGGAATGCTTGGAATGCATGACAATTTGATGTCTTGTAAAAACAAGAGTAGAGGACCCTTTCCATGCAATTGTGCATAAATGCAACTTTGTACTACAGTTCTGTAGTTACTAGCCATGGATAATTTGGCCATAGTGACTGGTGCAACGTTATTGCTTGTTAGCGCTACATGTACTTTTCTATCCTATTTCAATTCTTAAATCGAGAATTCCATATTTGTTAGGAATGATAAGATGAAGTTACTGATTTTGTGCATCAAACCATTGTTTATTTAATTAAGCCGATACATATTGTGAGCAATGTGTAAAACAGATTTAATTTTTATTCTAACATGACCAAAACCACAAATAAGTCAATGAAATGGTTTTATCTTTAATGCAGAAAATTGCATCAAACTGATATGACATCATTTTTGACATACTGGTTGCTGTGCATCAAACCATTTTTGTGTGTGCAAAATTTACAATGCTTTGTTTCTCTACATGATCAAAAACTTGTTTTTTATGTGATTGTTTATGTTAGTAGTTGGTTTAACTGCTAATTAGGAACCTTGCTTGTATATAAGAATAATCTTGATCTCTATATTTCATTGGTCCGTCCATTTCCACTTGCTGCCTCAAACAGTTTTAAATTATGTACAGAATTTCAATGCATTACATAATATATGACTTCGATTACTGAAAATAAATGTATTGAACAGGAATTATGTTTTGATTATATTACTTTCATACTAGCCAAGGGGGGTGTTCTGAGCACTAGAAGATCATTTAGATTTCAAAACTTACGCAGTTATACTCGTGGAAGCTACCACTAGAAGTAAGCAGCCATCTGTTGCCTTAAGGGGCTGGTTTTGTTAAATCTTAGTCAGTTAAATAGATAACATGTACATCTGCATTAAGCTGCCGATAGCTTTAATTTCCCATTGCTACTTTATACCAGGGGTCATATTCCAGTAGCATCTTAGGTCAAATCTTAAGATTTTCCTTAAACTTAACAATTTCCTTAAGAAGATAATTTAAAAAAGAGAATGTGCATTGCAGCATGTTGAAAATTTATTAAATCTTCCATGACCATTTTCTATAATGATGATGAAATTACACACAATCATTTACTTTTATGCGAAATATAATAATTAAAAAATTTGGACTTATGTTAAAATACTTGAGAAATCACTAAGATGCTACTGAAATATGACCCCTGGACTAGATCTACTGTGGACTGCAGCATCCTTTAAGGGAAAGGTTAACACTGCAAGCACAGAAATGTCTTGTGACAACAAGATGACTTGTTAACTGTGAACTACAAACCCAGTTGAAAATGGAAATTGGTCAGAATGTTTGTCTCAATGATTTTTATGTCCAGTTGAAATCTGGGTCACTTGGGTCAAAAACTAGGTCAGTAGAACAAATCAAGTTAAAACCTGGTTTACACTCTAGTGGCCAATTTAATACTGAATTGTCCTGAAATTTTGACAGAGTATTTGTCTAGATGCTTTTTAGGTCAAGATTGAATGTGGATCACCTGGGATTGAAAACTATGTCATCAGTTCAAATCCAAGTAAAAACTTGTTAATACTCTTGTCGTCACATTTCTTTGCTAATCATCATGTAAATTGGCCAGAATGTTTGTCTTGTCAGGATAAAACGGAATATTTGTGTTTATGATGTTTAGTTTAAGGATGATTTTTGGTCACATTGGGTCATAAGTCGGTCATGTACTCTGGTGAGTGGTATAGAACCATCTTGTTATCGCAAACTTCTGTATGAAAAACTATACAGTCAAATTTTTTGGCATTCTGAAGCACATTAGAACAGGGTCATCTTTCTGCAAGTACTTACCTTCATAAACAAAGTAGATAGAAGACAGTTGTTTGAATCAAGAGGGCCATGATGGTCCTATATTGCTCACCCGAGTACCATTGCCCCAAAAAGAAAGGAAAGTACTGTAGGTGAAAAGGTCAAGATTAAGGTAAGCCGAGGACAAATATGAAACCTGCTTGCTAAAGTGAACACAGTCAAAATTTCATTACTATTGTTTCAAAAACAAGGAAGTAGGTCAAAAGGTCGAGATTAACATATCTGGTGACCTTTTTTTTACTCGATGTGACCCAGCCTCAAAATTGACCAGTGTCAAGACAAACATTCTGACCAATTTTCATAACATGTGGCTTCTAGTGTTCACAAGGTTTATCTAAGATTCATTCTAGTGACCTAGTTTCGACCCCACATGACCCAGTTTACAACCG
The DNA here is from genome assembly GCA_022818135.1 of Saxidomus purpurata. Lineage (NCBI taxonomy): Eukaryota > Metazoa > Mollusca > Bivalvia > Venerida > Veneridae > Saxidomus > Saxidomus purpurata. Next base: position 30,988,356 of record JAFMSR010000010.1, read on the forward strand.
CTAACGAAATTGATTAGAGTCAGGAGGTTTACCGATAACATCAAAAGCAATGCACAAATGTTTGAAGATTGCCGACTCGCTTGTCAACGTAGCTATGGAAGCACCGCCCAATATTGGTTTCCTTAACTCCGCCTTTTATCAGTTTTTTGACAATTACCGATCAATACTATACTAGTTACATGTAATACTTTATGAGCGATGACTTTAGCCTGTATATGGTGCAGACATTAAGCCAAACTGGCCATTCTATGTCTCTTGTTTAAATGAAAGCTGCCGAAACATATGTCAAATTAATGGACATGTTACACACACACACACACACACACACACACACACACACGCACACTTGAGGGAACGGGTAACAACATGCAGAGGCAGATAATTACTAAAACTTTAACATGTAACTATCGTTGTGTCGGGTATTGCTCACATTTTGGTGTAGAAACGTGTACGAACGATAAAGAAAACATTTTAAAAAATATCACAACAATAAAACGACGGGCGTTTTTACGGCGGGAAAACGCCGGTGAAAAATTGTGTGTGGTGAAAAACTGAATTGGCTTTCAACACATGAATTGTGTTTTTGCCTACCTTCATATATCTGTAATTTATTGTATTTCTATGACATACATGATAAACTCACTGCGGTCAAAAAAACAAAGAAAAGGGCAGTGGTGGTGTAACCTCTGGCGTCTGCCGCTCATTCCGGAGGCCGTTTCGGTTCGAGCCCAACTGGGTTTCACGACCGTATCTCCTCATTTGATACCAGTACTATTTCTCCAGGAAACGGACTCGCGAGTTTCTCGATAAACTACAAGCTTTCTTCACAATCGAGCTAAAATAATTAGTATAAACTAAATAACGTGTTCGCGGAGAGACGTTTAATATAATTATATAGTTAAAATCAATGTAGTTAATTGTACACATACGATACTGATAAACATGGCATGTGTATCTTACTTACAAAACAATACAAATTCTCATGCGTAGCTCTTTTCAAATTCCGTGGAGTTACATTGATAAACATTTCTGTACGGAATCACCCATTTGCATGAAGGGTATTTGTTCACGCCATGTTAAAGATACATTTAAATCCATTCTTTATACATCGACACAATATATGAAATGTACTCGGCCCCTAACACCTGTATGTAAACATCAATATTTGTTCATAAAGCTCAAATTGTATTCAGCAATTGATACCTGGCAATTGAGATATTGTACACCCTTATTTCTAGCGGTGATTTTAATAATAGAATCTTCTGCTTTATGTAGTACAATGTATCTACAAAAACGGGTATTAGGCTCTGATTATGAAAAATATAATCATTCGAAAACCTATCATGATAATTTGAACAGTAGAATAACCGTCGCGTGCATGTTAAGAAGTCTTGATGATCGTTTTTCCCGTGCAGTAAAGATATAAATAAGGTATAGTTAGATTTTATGCATTGTGCCGTGACTGCACTTTTATATTCTATGAATAGGTCATAGCTCACAAGTCAAAATCCTGCTATAATACCGTCGCCGACAAAAATGGATTCATTTAACAATTCCCTATAACAAAACATGTTGAAACTCTGACCTATGTTACTATAGCGGTTTTCATACTTACGACATATTTTATCACGTTATCAGTAAATATTGATTGACAGCATACCTGTATAAAATTGCGTCGCTCTCATTGGAGCGGCGTTATAAAGCATTGTGCTTTCTTTGAAGATGTGATCAGCTGTCGCCGAAATGAACTCTGACCGTTACATTTTGACTTGTGCTGAATTCACGCCCCTCTAATCAATTTCGTTAGCGGTTGTATAACTTGTCAGCTACTTTTCATCACAATTGGGTACACAATGTAGCTTCTAGAGTGTTAAAAGCCTTTTCTATGACATGACATTGGCGAGTTTAAAAGGGGAGTTTATCTCTGGTTTATTCGGAAGCTGTATGTGTACCTTCCTACACATCGAATTGGCTCAACAAGTCTCTGCAAGTAGACAACTTTCATTCACAAAATGAGGACTTAAGACAGGAATCAGGAAATGGGAGAAGTTAATTGTATGTATCTCTCATCAATGAACAAATTCGATCTCAGGTCTGGTTGTTTTACAAAACTGCTTAAATCCACACCCTATTATGGGTTATTACTGCTTATATTTCAATTAATAAATGTCTACTGGTAATGTGAAGTCTGATCAAGGTCTAAACCATGTAGTTTGTGATTTTAATTCCACATCTTATGACCAGTAAATGGCAATGTCAAATTTGTTTTTAAAAAAAACACCACCTTACTATATGTTTATCTTGGAACTTAAATTATGTCCTACAAAACACATTAAAGAGCAAAGTCTTTGGGACAAAAATTTAGAAAAACAAACAAAAGAAAATGTCTGTTACAGAGTTTATTTACAAATATAAATATTTGGCATCTAGTAACATATAACAAAACTGATCATCACAGGCATGAAAGACAGGCAATGGTCCCTAGCACCATTATAATTACGGTAAAATCAGAAATGGCTGTACATGGTTTATTTGTGCGGCATTTTGTCATTGTATTAAAAAAGAATCTTGTGCCTTCAGTGTGACAAAGTTGTAACTCTTATTAACATAATAAAATTACCACTTCATTAGACTCTCGCTGTACAATCTCTAACTGTACAATCTCTAACAATGCAACACAAGCATATACTTACACGGCATGATGCATCTATCAGAATAACAAATTGAAACACTTTGTATACACAAATGAAAACAAGTTTTTTTTTCTGAATACTGACTTACAAAGTAGTAAATGTGAAGTACATGTAATGAATAATACAAAGTTGTTGCTCTGACCAAGGTCAACAGATTCGTAAAACGCCAGAGTATGCATATGAATTGTCTAATGTACATTTCTGTACTCACCTATCGATTTCCAACTGATGGCATAAGCTAGTAAATATATTTGGCTACATACCCGGATCTATAATGATACAATACTGATGTTATACCAACCCATCTCCAAAAGCTATTCACATAATAACTATCTTTAGTTAGTGACTTGGGATGATATCAGCAATTTCAACATAAAAGCAATTGTTAGGCCTATCTTTTGTGTAGATGATCATTTAACCTTGGTGATTCCAAAAGACATGGAATACACTGCACTAAGGCATAAAATAAATAACAATACATCTTTAAATCATCTAAAACTAGAAGGACGTGATTTATCTTTAAAGAGGACTCATTATTCTACGATCACTCTTGACTCGCTAATTAATCAGTAATTAAATTTTCCTTCAAGGTAATAGAGTTCTGTATGCAATTGAATACTTTCCATTCAATACTGAGACAAAAATCAAAGGTTATAACAGGGGTAATTCTAAATTAAGGCATTCAAGAGTTACAATTTTTGCACACTGCCTTTCCCTTCAATGTTCCCAACGATTACATTGGAAGTTTGCACTTATTCCTAATCAAAGTTGTCATGCTATACTCAGGAAAAAGAAGAAGTAACAAAGATCGACATAAAAGAACAAAGCAAGCTATTATTATGGTTTCTGCAGAATACAGTTTTCCAGACTGTCCCTGTATTTGTACAAAGTTCCAATAAATTCTCTGCAATGTTTTTCAAAATTAGTTAATTCCTATAATGTTATCCAAATTTATAATTTGGGACTTCACTGGAAATATGGGCAATAAAAGTTCATATATATAATCCACATTCTGTTTTCATGCAGCAGTATAATACTTTAAATGGTATCCTAAAATATTTTCCATTATAAAATGTGTATGCCATTTTTAAGCAAAAACATGCATTTGCATAAATGTACTTCTAAAACATAGCTCAATAAAATGGATTACCACGACTTTTATGAAAATGAAACATAAAAAGATGGATAAAACACCAGTTAAAATATTATGGTACACACATAGTTTCTCTCTCTGTTTTGTAGACTTGTAAATCATACCTACACCTATACTGAATCCCACCATCAGACACCTCACATGACAAAATTAATTTGTAAAATTCTTTCACTGTTTAAACTGGCTTTAAGCAGAGCTGATTTATTGTATCATGTAAAATTAACAACAACCTCTTATATTTTATTAAAAGGCATTCAATCAAATACATGTTAATAAAGTTCACATTACAGCCATCATGAATTATCTTATTCAACACCCATAAAGACCTTTATAACAATACATTTGCCAAAGTTCTTATAAACCTGATAAAAGGGTAACTCTTTATTTTTTGTTAAACAAGTTGTTACTTTAATAATCTCACAAAATTGAAGCCCCTTCTACACAATGAAGGTAGCTATAGCATGGCTGAGTGCCAAATTCCAGGCCACCCATTTATATACTTACAGCGCAACTCATGTCGGCTTAAAATAAAATGTTTTTAAAAATTGAAATGCCCCTATCTAACAATCTTTCCTAATACACACACTTACTTAAAATTAAGGAAGTACCCACAAATTACTGTAAAAAATGCAGCTAAAATAGTTAAAATCTAGTATCATTTATTTAATGTTTACAATGAGCCTGATATAACAGCGAAACTTCAACATAAAAAGGTTGTTTCATTTATCACAGATTAAATATGGTTTATGATATCTTTGTACTGCCATTGTTTCTGACTAGGACTCAGAAATCTCAGTTTTTCTTTTATTTCTTCTTTCACACCTCGGACAAACGCCACCTCTCTTGGCAAAGCAATGCCTGAAAATAGATGGAGCATCAATTTGAAACGTTTACAAATGATTGAAGTTTTGCATGTTGTTGTGTGAGTTTAACTCCTGTTTCAATCATATTTAAGTCATTTTAGCAGGTGGCTAGTTTACCGAACTATACTTCCTGGAAATGACCAGTACTAGATCCCTATCCTCCATAAGAAACTGTCAACTTTCTCACATAAAGAGACATGGTTGGTAGCAGGGCGCGAACCCATGACATATAGTCTATGACAGGTAATAGTGATTTCAAGTCAGTGACTCTTAACCACTCCGCCACATAAGCAGACGGCGTTAAATGTATAATCTGTGACTCAACTAGCTTATTTTCAGATGCAGTTTCTGTTGAATTGAAATAAGAAAGCTTTTATACTACTAGTAATTCACCAGGATAACTGACCATGTCTTGTTTTATGGATACAAAGAGGAAGTAAAAGTGGCAATATGTGTAACAACTGTAACAACGTATCATTCCTTACAGAGAGACTTCATTTGCAGATTTATTTAAAAGTTTTGACCAGGAAAGAATTTGTGTGATGATTTGTGATTCAAACCAAACTGGATTCTATAATTTCTGTCTTGTAAGTTGACATGAGCTGTTTGTAAAACATGACTGGCTGCTTTGACACAACCAGCAATGTAGTAACAGTGAGAAATACAGTATTTCAGTCATTGTACAAACGGCAATTTACCAAACCATCCATCCGGGTTATGACCTGTACTAGATTCTTATCCTCTGTAAAAAACTACCAACTTTCTCACATAAAGAGACATGGTCGGTAGCAAGACTCGAACCCATGACCCTCAATCTGTGAGAGGTTACAGTAGTTTAGAGTCAATGATTCTAACCACTCAACCATGGAGGCAGTGTGAAAGAGGAAAGTACTTACCTATGTTGTACATATGAACACTCTGAGCATACCACTGCTATGTTATCAAATGGGAACAATATCTCATCCATATCACACATCTCACAGATAAAACCCTTAGCTCGACATAACTGAAACAAAGAACCTATATTTCAGAGACAGTCAACACCTCCATTAATATATTTTATCTCTGAATTTCCGAACTCAAATTGGATTTACAACTGTACAGCTCAACATCAACACCAATGAACCTTCAAGCCAATAAATTTATTTAATTACAATGGATCACGTAAGTATATATATTTTCTCTAACAGCAATGAATTGTTTATTTTAGATGGCACTGAATGATGTAATCTGCACTTAATGATATATTTAAAAGAGTTAACTTAAATGATTAAACTTGGCAAAGTTTTCAAACCCAATAATTATTCACTATTAAAGCTTTAAACTACATGTACATGCATAGCTGTCATGAACTCTTAAGAGAATTTTGTAAATCGCCTTTGATATTTATTTAGTATATTATCATGTATTTAAATATTGTACAATACATGTATACAATGTAAAATTACAGTAGCATCCTAGACTATAGCTCAGACAAAGTTAAAGAATGTCTTCGTTTTTATACTAATTTATTTTAGCTCTATTGTGAAGAAAGCTTGTAGCTTATCGAGTCACTCTCAAGTCCACTTCCTGGAAAGACCAGTACTGGTGCCATATGAGGAGGTACTGTCATGACCCTAGTGGGGCTTGAACCCGTAACCTCCGGGATTCGGGATGTCTTCAAGATATATTATAGCAGACCTTACCTCACAATCTGTTTTGATATGTTGTGCCCAGCTAGAGTGTACCTGGGCTAACTCTGGAAGCATAGTGTCTTTCTGTATATCTATGAGATCTTTCATTGAATATATGTCGGAACTTTCCACAAAATGTTGCCTCTTCTCCAACTGTAGAAGGAGCTTTTTGTTCATTGCCATTGCACAAAGTAAAATGTAACGCTTCATAATGAGCAACTCTTCTCGCAGTTTCTGAAAACAGAATGTAATATTAAAGTTATATTACCCTTCAAAATGATTACATTGGTTCATAGTTTAGAATGATGCTCAAAACACAGTTGATACTTTAAAAACATATAAGAAATAAGATTTACCAAGTTATTTTTGTTATTGACATATACAAATTATGATATACATAACAGAAAGGGTGGATTTTTTATTTTTGACTAAGATAGTCAAAAACGATTTTTACAGATTTCCTCTATATTCAATGTGAATGAAACTGTTATACAGATCGTTATTTTCAGGTTATAACTACTGTAATGTCCATTATTCTGGGCGTATAAATCACGGATTAATGTTTTATTTAAACCTATGATGCTCACTTTGAATGGTAATATCACTTAAAATTCATTAACCTAACTGTATTTGTATCTTGCAACCAAAACACTTCCATTTTGGTTCTATGTATTGTTTATCTTCCAAACAAGTTTTAGAGCAATATGCGTAATTATGCTTTAGGCAAGTATTAAAGACATTCTGCAGTCCAACTTGGTGATTTTTTTTTTACTGTCCTGTAAAAGTTTGAATAGTTGATGAACAACCAAAAACAAATACCAGCAAGGGTCAACTGCAAATCTAACAAGAGGGCCAAGATGGCCCTATATCGCTCACCTTGGTACAAGTCCACTTGCCTGGTGGAAGATCACTAGATAATGTTATATACCAAATAAGTTTTCCTATATACGCCTTTGTAAAACAAAATCTCTAGGCCTTGTGGTTTCTTAAAGTTTTCCCTATATAAGCCTATGTAAAACTAAGTGACCCCCGGTGCGGGGTCAATTTTGACCCGGGGTCATAATTTGAACAATATTGGTAGAGGTCCACTAGCCAATGCTACATGCCAAAATCTAAGCTCTAGGCCTTGTGGTTTCAAAGAAGAAAGATTTTTGAAATTTTTACTATATAAGCCTATGTAAAACTAAGTGACCCCGGTGCGGGGGTCAATTTTGACCCGGGGTCATAATTTGAACAATATTGGTAGAGGTCCACTAGCCAATGCTACAGCCAAAATCTAAGCTCTAGCCCTTGTGGTTTCAAAGAAGAAGATTTTTGAAGTTTTTACTATATAAGCCTATGTAAAACTAAGTGACCCCCTTGGGGGTCAATTTTGATCTGAGGGTCATAATTTGAACAATATTGGTAGAGGTCCACTAGCCAATGCTACATGCCAAATATCTTAGCTCTAGGCCTTGTGGTTTCAGAGAAGAAGATTTTTAAAAGTTTTTCCTATATTGCCTATGCAAAAACTAAGTGTCCACCCGGGGGGGTCAAATTTTGACCCGGGGTCATAATTTGAACAATCTTGGTAGAGGTCCACTAGACAAGCTACATGCCAAATATCTAAGCTCTAGTCCTTGTGGTTTCAGAGAAGAAGATTTTTAAAAGTTTTTCCTATTTGTTGCCATAGCAACCAGAGTTCTGCATGGAATGGAATTCTTTGAACAATTTTGGTAGAGCTTCATGCAAGGAACATTCCTGCATAGTTTTATCAACATTGGCCTAGAGGTTTCAGAGGAGATGTCATTTGAATCAAAATGTTGACGGACGACGGACAATCATCGATCAGAAAAGCTCACCCTGGCGTAGCCAGGTGAGCTAAAAAGCCTGTATGGAGCATGCCTTGTTCAGTCAGGTCAATGTGTCTACATTCAAACTTGCATGAATCTCAAATGTCTCTATCTAGCTGACAAGTTTGTACTAATTATTTCAATGAGAATATTATCTCTTATTATTTTGACATCCGAAACTGATGTGACCATTTTCAGAAGTATTCCATGGTTTAAGGAAAAGTATGGTCAAAACCTGACTGCAAATGTTACTAAGTCTTTCACTATTTCTACCTATTAAACAAGAAATAAGTAAACCTTGACTTCATTTAGTTCCTCCACAAAACTAAACAGCATGGGGTTGACATCTTGTATTCGCATTACAGCTTTTTTCTCCATCAACTTGAGGAACTGTCTGGACGCTCGACATACCTGAAAATATAGACCCCATGCAATCAGTGTAGACTATGATCAAAAGGCACATCAATGGATCCACAGTCTACACTGCTTGTTCATACTACCAATACATTTTCATTAAGCGGCCTAAAATTAAATGATAATGTTTAAAGATTTGAAACAACTAGAAACATAAATTTACCAGGGTCGATTTCATGTCATTTTATAAGTATGACAACTACAGCTCAACTCCCGGAAGTAGTGGACCAATCACTAGATATACTCAACCAGTACTACTATATCCTAAACAATAAATCTTTAGAGAATATTACACAGTCCTGTAGTAAGCTTCAGCTAGTCTTATATACATGTACATGTATATGTTAATCATATGAAATACACAAATTTTCATATTTACTAGCAATGCATTACAAAAACTCCATAATTATTTTATTAAACTAGAAAAAAATCATGAAAAGGATTGCACACGTTTTCCTGTTTTCCTACCTTCCATTCATCAAAGTCCCAGTTGTGTAGAACTCTGGCAGGTATCAACATGCTGTCATTCCAGTGACAAAGTTCACAATAATAGTTCCCTGAGTAATCACAGATACGTGGCTCGCTATAGCCAGATTCTAAAACAACACAAATATTAGTGATATACAACAATTCACTTTAGGACTGTAATCATTTAATATATACAAATGTATGCTGATTAAATCAAACAGGAAAAAAAATATGTGTGCTAATATGTCTTACAGTACAGCAGTCAGAAAATGTATATTTGCTCATATAACCAAAAGCAAAGAGCCTGTGTAATTATTTCTAACATCACTCACTATTTTTTTTAATAAAAAGGTAACTGCTTACATGAGTCTATCTTTGTCTAAACAGACATACTGATTGCCAAAATCATTGTAACTGGATCAATAAACATAACTATTGTGAAAAAAAAAACACATAAATATATAGATCTAAAGCCATCACAATATGCAACTAGTTTTCATTCTGTTCAGCTCTTTACTACACTTTGAGTATGTCCAGCTACCGTACCTCTTAGAACATATAACATCCTGCATACAACAATTTTTACCGATATCAAGGGGATATAAATACTATTGAATCAATTGCTGAACGCAAGGATTCTCTCAATATTAATAAATGTCAATTTACTATCACCATACTATATGACTGACCCTTGCAACATTCAGCTGCGATAGCATCATATTTAGAATTATGCCTTAGATTTACTTTTTCATATAGTAAATACTGTGACAACTAAATCATCATGAAATTTCCTTGCTTCTAAAACAGTGACAAATTATAGACATTAGACCTAGAATTGTAGGTCATTGTAAGGGTTCACAAGGAATTAATGTCACCTTCACTTACTAAATGATATAGTTTTTCTACATTCAGCACATCTATAGTTCTGTGAGGAGAGACCTCTCTCTATACATATATCAAGGCAATATGTCGGGTCCTCCTGTACCCTCACACTGGCACAGGTACGTGTAATCTGGTTAAGGCACTTAATGTGGGAACAATACCCACAGTCTGCAATGAAGATATGCATATGAACTCTCAGACATATAAAGTATTTACATACAGCATAATAACTGTTAAAGCTGGCATATTTATTTTTGTATGTAAGCATCTATGAAGTAATCACTGTATCATAAATTATATTTTTTTTCAAACGTCTATAATATTACACGACCGCTAGTCTTTAATCTGACCATATACTGAAAGCAAACAAATTGACAAACATTTAACAACTAAGATGTACAGAAAGGTAAAAATACACAAGACAGCTATGTAGACCTCACCTGAACATTTATACCACTGCTGTAATACTCCCCAAATGACTGCATTACATTTCTCACAATAATGTTTTGAGCCAGCCCCTGCGTGCAGTACAAATTTGTGACCAACAACCAATTTCACACCTTCTTCAACAGGCTCTGGGCCCTCCTAAACAGAAACAAGATGGCCAAGTTGGCCCTAAGTCGCTCATCTGAGCAAGCTGGATTTCAAGTAATCAGAGGCTGGAATTAATGTCACTAAAGTTTGTTAAGTACTTTAGCAATTAATGCAAGGACACTACAGAGTAAGTTTGATGTTTTTCCATCCATTGGTTTATGAACAGAAGCCATTTTTTAAAAAGTTTTTCTTTCTTTAGCAACAGTGGACCCTGTGTGCACTGGACTGGAACCATTTTCTATTTTTTGAAAGGGGTCAATGCAAGGATGCTACAGAGCAATTTGGCTAAAAATCCAACATGTAGTTTCTGTGAATAGTAAATGTTGAAAACAGACAATGGACGCCGGACCACCCACTTATACTAATTGCTCATCCAGAGCCTTCAGCTCAGAAGAGCTAAAAATTGAAATCATATACAATGTACAGTATAAAGCGAACATACAATTTATATTACACATAAACACACACAAATCACCTTCACGGCTCTAATAGTTTTTTTGTTTTTTTTCAAAAAGACTAATTTTCTCAGCTTTTTTTAAAATAACATAAATAAATGCTTAAGAGAGTCACAGTTCAGACATGAATGTTTACACATATATACAGGGTCCGTTATCTTCAATCTCTGTGATCTTGACCTTTGAGGAAGGGACCCGAGTCTTGCATGTGACACATCAAAAGAATACTTTGGCTTTTCACAGCAAAGCAGAGCACTGCCTAGCTTACATCCACGCAACAAGTGACTAAAATCTCACCTATGTGGAAGAGTTAAACTACCTCATTTTATCTATTATCAAATTTAATTCTCCATTTCCCATCAGATATATAGTTTTCAGACAATGTCTATGGCTCTGGGATGGTCACATATTGCAGAATCTTTTTCTTCATCATTAAAAGACAAGAAATGTCTTTCTTTTTGACATCTACATATATATTAAATGCTAATAAATAACACAACTGAATGCAGGTTTTGTTTTATTTGGTTAGAGTTGTGTTTTATATTCAAGCTGTTCAACAGTTTATAGTGAATGTTATACAACTGCATAGATCTCCGAGAATGTTTGTATAAATCTATTATCATTCTTTCTATATTCCATTAGGACCCTTCAGACAGGTACTTTAACAAACCACTACTCTAAGGAGGAACCAGTGTATAGTCTATGGAAAAGAGGTGGCACATTTGCTTCATGATTGGAGGGTCAATGGTCTGATCCCCGCCGCAGCCATAGCAGTAGTGTCCTCAGGCAAGATACATTAATTCTACATTGCCTCTTTCTTACCGAGGAATGCACCTGCAGTGAGTCTTGAAAGCAATTAATCCAAGTCATAAGAAATTGTTTTCCAATTGAGAATAAATAAATTAGCTGAAGTCAATCAATAAATTAAGTCTCTTTTCCATTGCATGAAATGCAATCTTTGTCTACAATCAGCTGCAGGGCATGAACTCCTGCCAAGTGTCAAGAAAACACAGCTGCTTACAAATAAGTGACTTTTAAATATCTCATGAGCTGAGACGATTTCATCATTTAAGACAAAGGCATAAACACTGATGTAGATTGTAGACACTCCTTCATGAAGTAATATTTATATTGACAGTGCATAAAACTGAACTTTGAACTACTTTAGTAACATACCTTTAACTCCTGCAGCTTCATTCGAAGTTGAACAAGTTTTTTCACCAGGTTTTTCTGCTTGTCCGAGTGAGGCTGGGCTGTGATGATCAATTCTTTACACGTCTCTATTGCCATTTCTAACTCCTCTGTGCTACTCATACCAAAAAAACCCTGAAGCAGAATAGTGCCAATCAGTTACTGTTCTAAAACTGTACTTGTACAGACCTTGCAATCTAATTAACTGCTCTTCTACTCACCCATTACCTATAAATTATGAGACTTAGATAGTTTTTTGCTCAGACAGAAATTAATATGTTATAGTGATTACCAGTACTGTAAGTTTACAAAGTGGACAATGTACAAATCCCGGCAAGTACTCTACACACAATACCTGATTGACTATTTTTTCAAACCAATCTGTAAGTTTTCATCATCATGCAATAGTCTTTTCTGAACTGTCTACATGAAATTTATTACAATTTTCCTGCGACATGGCCGAAAAGTCCACTATTCTTTGTGTAACAACACAGATACACTGCATATTTTTAGCGACAGAAATCTTTCTTGTACAAACGCAATGGTTATAAATGTTTGTATATAGAAATACATGTATACTTGATATGTCACTATCACATTACCCTATACTTACCTTACTTGTTTGTACACTGGCAGATGAGGGATAAAAAATCACACCTTATTTTCAACATTCCAGATTTTACTGATGACAAGAAGTGCCTTCATATACATGACATTAGTTCAGTACTGCCTAGTATCTGTATACTGTTCATTGAGGATAAAGTGAAAGTGACACAATAGCTATTTCTATACACAAAAGTTTACATTCATTGTATAAAAAGGTAGATCATGTGTGCAAAAAAGATTTAATCCTGCATATTATCTGATGAATTGTTAACAGTAATATTGAATTCTTCTACTGCGTTACTGTCAAATTATCCTCAATGTTCTGTAGAGAATGCAACCTTCTCAAAACACCACAGCTGGAGAGCAAGTGAAATTACTTTACAAGTTAATGTCACCGCTGTAATAACTTCTAAATACGGGCTATATCACATTGCTTTATGTTGTAAAATAATTATGCTTTTTCTGTCTGTATCAGGATCAGAAAACATAAATGTCATCTTTTAATTGGGAAGCAAGAATGTCAATTATCCATCATCCCATATGTGAGACACATCAAACTGCAAGTTACATTTCTGTAGCACCAACTGCATGGAACCTCAATGTTGTGAATGAAGTTGTTCCGTATAAAATAATGTGTGTGTTTTACCTCAGGCTGGGAGTAATGGTCCTCTGACAGACCAAGATCTGCAAACGTTATATCATCACTTGTGTGGGAAGCTGGTAAACTAGGTTCAGTCCATGATGAGCTTGCATTAGAATCTGGATATAGAAATATATGCCTTCTAAACTTTCGATTAACACAACAGTAAAACAATGACCCAGTCAGTATTTTAAATATTCTGTTATTTTTGGTGTGGCAAGGTTCCGAATGCAGCACAGTACATGTATATATTTTTCCTAATTTATATGTAAAAATCCCCAAATTGCATTTTAAAATTATTTTGGCAATATTGGACAAAAAAGAAAAAAATAACAGGGTTTCTTTTCTCTCACACTCACAGAGATTATTTTATCTTCCATTAAAGAGAATATGAAAAACGCACCATGTAATAACATACATGCTAATTGTAACGAGTCCAAGCAATACAGAATTTTATAAATTAACTATGTAATATAAGACGTGATTCTGGTTAATTTATTTTTGCAATATGCTAGAAACCTCGCCAATAAATACTCAGTCGGCCAATTCGGGAAAAGCTCAGCCAATTCGGGAAAAGCATGGCCAATATGAAACAAGAGGGCCAAGATGGCCCTATATAAGTATATCGCTCACGTGCGACTTATGACTATATGTGACCAAACTTCAACTCTAAACTATATATCATAAACACAAACATTCTGTTTGGCCTTGACAAGGCAAACCCTTTCACCAATTTACATGATGATTGGGTTGTAAATGTCACCTGTATGGCATACACAGGGATACACACTGATTAAAAAGCATAAAGACAGAACAAAACATGTACCTGATTTTCACCTGAATGCACATTACATAAATTTATTTCATTTACAGCCTTACTATTAAAACTTTGGCCTTAGTAAATTTTTGTCAAATATTTTAGTTTATAATGAATAATCACATAATATGGCGTGTAGAAGAGATATTTATTTTGACAAAACAGTGGAAATTTTACCAGATTTCAATCTGCCAGGACTACTTCTGCACAAGTGATTTTCTTGTTTCAAATCAAAATGATCTTCATCCATGTGCAAGTCTCTATCAAACGGATTAAACCTTGAATCTACATAACTTGAAGGTCTTTCCGTTGTATCACTGAAGTCACTTGACTGTACAGAGTTCATGGAGCCATGTCTCTTATTAGATATACCATTCATTTCTGGTAACTTATCAGTACTTAGATTACCATTCACAGTTACATCAGAAGAGGTTACAGATGCAGATTTAGATTTGAGTGTTACCACCGAAGAGCTGCTTGAGTTAACAGACGATTTCTTCATCTTTGATGAATATGGACTAGTTGTATCGGATGGAGATGATTTGAAAGTTTCAGTTATATCGTTCATAATTTCCTCCCCTTCCGACTCCGACGAATCATACAGATTTTGTCCCTGACGTATTGCACTAGACATTTTAACAGTAGCTACACTGGTATCTGACTGTATCATTTTCATGTCTGTAGTGTTTACCCTTAATGCCCGTACACTTTCTCTTCTATCCGGGAGTCCCGATTTGGTCTCCATATTAGCGATAATGACATCTTCATCTTCACTGCTATAAATCTCATCTGACAGTTCTAACGATGACATTGTGTATTACATCTCTGATCAAATATCTCAAGTCTATAATATTTCTGATACCAAATACTGTCACTATTACAGGGCATTTCAACACAGCATTATGGCCCCTGAAATATTAAATTACAATTAGATTTAGATCAATAGAACTGTATGATAAGGTGTGAATTTGGCCCTAGACCACTATTCTGTCCAGACACACTATTTCTATGAAACAACCATCTTTTCATGTCTAACCAGCCACTTGCAGAAACAAGTTTCACAGATATTTAATTAAGGGCCTTTAGAGGACACATTCTGGCCAAAGCTTATCTGAATGTCTTTTAACAATGTGTTAATAAGCGAGTTAGTAACCTATGCATGACGTCTACAGCAGTATAGTATAACAGCAAACAGCTGCATCAAATCGGTAACTTTATAGAAAAGAACTCCTCAACCCCTTAAGGCCTTGGTTTTGGAAGGGTCAACACTCTTGCAGCAAAGGCACTGCTACTTGCAATAAATTAAATGAATGTTTGACAATTGGTTCCAAGAATGCATAGCTATGTAAGACTTTGAGAGCCAAACCTAAATGGTTTATCAAGGGATAATATTAATTTCAAAGCAAGGACAGAGAACAGTTCAACTATTAAACTTTGGTTTTTCTTGATTTTATTCAAATACCTCAAACTGCATTGTATGTCTTAGATTATGGTATATATCATTATTTCAAACAATATTAAATATAGAATATACAGGAACACAGCCAAACCTGTAACATGTACAGAGGTGTGGATATTTGTCCCCGGACAAGTGAGATGTAAAAATCCACTTGTCCGAGGTCAAAATTCACTTGTCCAAACTTCCACATTAAAACCAAAGTTAAACAAACAACATGAACAAGGACCAGGTTAGATTTTTTATTTTAACATCTGAGGTAAACATCAGGGCGTCCGGTAGGCTTTGAATCTCAAGGGTCATTGACTCTTCAGCCTAAATTTTCAAGGGTCAAAATCAAATTTTTCAAGAGTCAAGGTGAGATTTTTAAGGGTCGAACCATGGGTCATAGGGTTTCCAGTCTTATACATCATATTTTATTTCTGTTTGTGTTCTGAAGCTCTACTGTTATGTTTTCGAAAAATTCTTAAATCAGATAAATGTAGCTGCTGATCGCTTTCCAGTCTCAAATGTACATTGTTTCCCGTTTGTCACATATTTTTGCGACCTCGCCTGTCAGCGATTTCCGTCTTTTTTCCTCGATTTTATTGGAATTAACAAATACTGAAGCTTATTTCTCACGAATTTATAAATATTATTATCTTATTTATCTTTCAATATTTATTTTTTCGTGCAGGATGGCAAAGAAAGGCTCTTAGAAGTGAAAATTACGTCTATAACAATTTGCAAGTTAAACTTTCAACACATAAGTCAATATAAATACTGTACGCTCTTACAATTAATTTAAACTCACGACGATAAGACACTTGAATATATTACTCGTCTAGGCCACCACACAAACATCCAGTTATTATCTAATTTAAGTGTCACAATCATCTACTAATTTAATGATGCGCATACTCTTTTGATTGCATCATTTATATGCCACGTTTACACATATATCGATGCCGAACATGTGTTTATTGTTTGTCAATTAAATCCAATCATCCGTTGACTACGTCATTACCAAAGCCCAGACAATGGGCATGTGCTTGATCGTCGCTGATTAGATTAAAGCAAGTAGATTAAAATAAAGCTCCGCCTCCGTTCTCACTTTCTGACGCGTCAACGGTTGCAACGGTCTGAGTGTTTGGAATTAACAACTTGATTGACACGTACGCCAAGGAATCGACACATGAATGAACATTCCTACGGGTCAAATATGACTCGTCGGGCATTTTTATTGCGGGTCAAATACTGATATTTCGAAATTTTCACGGGTCAAAACCCGGGAGCTCGGGTCTACCGAACGCCCTGGAACATAATGGACACGTTGGTAATATAATATATATATAATTTTGTATCTGTGATGAAGACTCAAGAGCTGGACTTGTAATCCAGGGATTGCATGTTCGATCCCCCACTTCTCCACTAACTGAACTAATGGTCTTTAAGATGAAACCTTAAACCGCATATTAATGTACTGTGGGTGTCTATGGAATGGGACGTAAGTCGGTTATTTAAGTCGGTTAAAAGCTATACATAGCTTATGTTTACATGTTATTGTAACATGCCGACAGAAAATAAACTTTGTATTTGTATTTGGGACGTGTTCTGTATCTTGCACCATCCTTTGAAATCTAAAATAATTAAAATTCTTCTGGGGATGTTGGTCATATGGATTATCAAGCGCTTGTGGACGATGTTTTTTTACCAGTGTCTAGAAAATTTGCATGTTATACTTCAAATGTAAGTTCTTCAAAGCTGTAGACTAAGCAGACTAAGATTGTTTACAAAATGCTTAATGTCCTGTATGTGAAAATGGCAGCAAAAAAGCATGCATTGGTACTGCACTGGGTATTTTGGTTGTTCCACAGCGTGTGCTGGCAAGGTCTTTCAAATAGTATGGTCCGGAAACGAGAGTAATACGATAAATAACTTGCCTCGGATCACGTGACAAACATCCGGGTACCCGCCATTTTGGAAAAAGAAAGAAAATATTGAAACTTTATATCTACGTATATCTCGATATTTTACCAATCAATTTGACCAACAAAGAGATCCTTAATACAATATATGCATTCCCTTATCATAATATGACATTATTTTTTCCCAATGTTTTGGTTTAGATAGATTTACGCATTGGAAAGTTGACTTGATATGAACGTTTTTTTTCACAAATGGCAACAGGCAAACAAAACCGACCTAATTTTAGCGCTTCTTTCCTACTTGCATGGTGTTCATGGGATTGATGTTACATCTTTTTCTCATAGATTTAAGTCTAATGTACGTCTGTTATGTCTTAGATTTCGTATTTCACCCGCATTTTAATTTTCTGGGACGGTTAGATCCGATCAAAATCTAAAAAATGGCGTCACTGGTGAATTTTTTCGCGATTCGGTGATATTTTGTGCACAGTTTTTCACTGTATATTTAGGGTCAAATGATAGAAAATTGCTAATTAAAATGTAAATTAAGGGTTATATTTTGTTTGTTATGAATTAGATTTTCGTTTTTTTATTTAATAACATAATAACGTACAGTTTTGTAAGACCAATATCGCGAGTCAAATTACCATCCATCGCTTAAAAACGCAGAAAGACGGAACAGCATGGACCGTGTTTAACTCCGGGTTTTAAACAAAAGTTTATTATATATGAGGTTTTAATTTCACAGTTTTACAGGAAATTTTCTCAGCTTTACAATTATACCATTTTTAAAATTAAAATTGGTATTTAAATGACAAAATGACGGGCAGTTTTGCATACAACTATCGGACAAAATACCAGTTAACTCGCTCGGCGTGATAAATACACGTGTGATAATCGCTTCCAGGTAAAAATCGATAACCGAGACAAGATTATCAGTACGATAAGACGTTTATAGAGGGCGTTTCTAGACCATACTATTTGAAAGACCTTGGTGCTGGTAAACCCCCATAGCGTTACGATCAACATAGAGACTTTTTCAATATATCAATATTCATATAGAAAAAACAAATTCAATTTTTTTTTTCGTTTAAAAATTATAACTAGTGGTTCTAATTGTTGTTTTTTGTTTGTTTTGTTTTTTTAAGGGCACCAAGGCTGGACATACACCTGTGTACTGTAGATAGCTTTTGACCAACAAGAAAGTTTATTAGCTAGAGTCAGTGTACCCGGTTTCGTACTGTACGCGGTTTCGCACACCTTGCAGTTTTATGTACAATAGAGTTAAATATTTGGGTAAATAAAGCGTAGCAAAGTTCACTGATACTCCGGAAATGAATGAATCACCTCCCCTTGTTGTCTTCAAAAGCCTAAAAGTGATACTAACAAATGTTAGTTAGATTATCTTCCCTTGTTACTGCTTAAAGTATGTTAGGCTCACGCGTTATATATAGTATATGTATCTTATTCTGTTCATACTGTTCAGAGACCGTTTATGTTAAACCATATGGTTTATTTGGTACATTTGAATTATGTTTTCCCGTTTCGGTATTGTTGAAAAAATATATGCGGATGCACAGGTTCTATATAATTATCAAAAACACTACAGTACTGTATTTCGTAAGTCTTTTAATTTATGTCGAAGAGGTGAATTGACTTGGGGTGAAACGTCTAGGAGGTAATTCACCTGTAATTCAATTTGAGCACATAATAAAGTTTCTTTGTGTTAATTACAAAAGTATCAAGCAATACAACACATAAATCAAAATCAGAAATTAGTTATATTTGAGGTAATAGGTCTATTCCGAAGAGGAAATTAACAGAGGTGGCAAACAAAACTAAATACAAACAAAAGCAATCTAAAAGACAAAATAGCGAAACAAACTAAAAAAATAGCAATATCAAAAATTCCACGGAGGCTACAGAACTAAAACTGATCAGGCGCTTCCTAAGGATTTATCAGTATTCATAACTTATTCTATGTACTTAATAATTATAATCCAAATCAATGTACATTGTAATAATATGCAAAGTTGCGTTCCACATACGAATAAGTATTTAGCGTAGACAACATAATAGGGTTATTAGTATAGTAACGTGATCCAGCATGCCGGATTTGCTCGAGTCGTGCGTCGGATCATACGAGTGCGTAGCACGAGTTTGATCCGACCTCGACGAGAGCCAATCCGGCTTATGGATCACATTACTATACTAATAACCCTTTTATTATATACCATTTGATAATTGTCTGCGCGATAAACTAAACTAAAATGACATGCTAAGCGTAAAATTGAAGAAAAACCCTTTTTAGCGCGAAATATACGTAGTGTGCGACGTAAATTTATTGACGTCATCGTATAAACAAATAGTGCGACCCAGTCAAAAGCGACGTTATTAACGACATGTGCATTGGAGGGCCAATTGAATACACTCTTACAAAATTGCCGCGCTATTTGTATTGCACGTACATACAATACGGATTTTTTTTCTGTCAGGCCGTATTTGATGGTTGAATAGAGGCTGTATTTTTGGCAGAATATTTATAGGTATATAATAAATCCAAATACCGAATCTTACATACCAATACAGTAGTATTGGTAAAATCAAAGAAGACAAGATAAGACATTTTAATTGAAACTTATATAAAGAGTGTGAATGGTTCCTATGATGAATTACTAATTATGGCTTAATGACCATCCTTCTACGTATGAAGAACGGGAACAGAAACCTACGGAATATAACTATATTGGCACCCTGTCTAACCTCATGAATAATGAAGAAATATTCTACTATTAAACATTCCTTGGGTACCTCAAGACATACATACACGTTTTGGTGAGCACTAGTTCAGGTATGCTGCACCCGTTTTTGTGTGGAATTCTGTTTCAAAGTCATATCAACACGGTAAATTCTAGAAAGTTCAGACAGAGAATGGCGTTTCGGAGTGGCAATGATTGTAACTGTTCAGTATGTAATGCAATACTTAATTGTCAAAGGCTTGCTTATATTTTAGACGTATATATATATATATATAAACTTATATCTGCTTATTTTTCATCAGTTTAAATAAATAAAAAGTAGTGTTTATTCTAATATGACTTGTTACGTTTGTCAGCTAAACAAAGAAAGAAATGAATTCGTGTAAACTCTGCAATATACAACTTGTTGACACCCGAGTCGTCGTGTCATCATTAAGATTTTGTCGAAATAATATCATTTAAGCGTAGTTCACCGTCTTATAAACAACTCTTTGTCCTTCAGTTGCTTAGTTATAAACCAATTAGTCCTATAGCCTTCGTTGCTTATTACTGCGCATGAGAACTCCAAGTCGCTGTTTATTAGACGGCGAACACCTCTAAAACGGATACTATTTTAAAATTAAGCACTTAGAAGAATTTTGATTCAGGAAATGTTAACAAAAGTTGAATCAGTAGTAGCTTTTACAGTTTTTATACGTTTAATGAACAAGTCCAAACTATCTCATTCTAAAAGCATTAATAACGAGACATTTACAATTTAAATACATGACACGCAGAACTTTTGTAATTAATGATTTTGTGATAAATGTTACATGTAACGGGTAAAAAGTGTAAATGATTTGCTGTCTGTCTATAGTAGAACTGTTTGGACTAGATCTTTTTGGAAGTTGGCCTTTCTGGAACGACACCCGTATCAACACGTGACTTCAATGAGCACACTAATACATAAGTCCTTGCCAGTGCTAAATAATTTTCAAAAACATAATTCTACAACACAATAACGATGGTTTCGACATTATTCTAATGAATATTAATATGTCCGAAGCTATAACAATCCCATTAAAATCATATCCATTAATCCGCTACAATAAGCTCGTCCAACAGGCATATAGAACAAAAACGAGTGTGAGGAGATGATTTTAATGAGATTGGTGGTATTGACCCTATTTTCCGTACACATTTAAAGTCGCTGTGAAGAGAAATGCTTTTATTTTCGGTTCTCTCCATTTTAACAGCAAACAGTCGCTTGCTTAAATCGCCTCAAGGATAATTTTCAAACGAAACGAATTCCATGTTTTGTTTCGTATAGGTGTACTTTTACATTTACTTTTATTAATATATACTGAAATATATCTTATCGAATCCGAGTTTTTACCGAGTTACACACCTAATATTTTTAAAGAGGGCACTTTCGTAAACAACATGGTCACTATAACAAAATAAAATACCAATCTAGTTAGGGAGCTATTAGGTTATATACGTTTTAACATGCGAATTTGTCTCATGCACGCCTAAATGGCGTCCCTATAGCGACTCTGGAACATGCGTTATTTGAAGTACAATGTACATAAAAGACAAATTAGGTAGATTATGTATGATTATTTTTTCTCATGGGACTGAGAGGCGATGTTAATTGAAGCTCTTCTTTATGATATGGTGACCTAGTTTACAATTCATTTACCTAATTTAGTGATTGTTGTTTGGATAGATGACTACAATATTTTATTCAGAAATAGAAGTATGATTTGTTGACAGTGAAAGTTATAATGAAATATGACCGAGACACGCTAGCACCGAACAACTCATTGTATAGTGTATTCTGTTGAATTACAATACCAAATAAATTGCTGGAAACTAAATGTATTTGTTCACCCTCTTTGTGTTGTGCGCATTACTTGTAAATATTTTGCACATAATGCATAAAGTATGCAAGTATAAATGCAGATTTTTTTCTGTTTCATACTGAAAGAGACATTATATTAAGCATGCCTACAGAAACACAAAGTAATCTAATTGATGCATTTATTTAAATCTAGACGGAGGTGTGCATTAGTTCCTTTGCTTGCTTAGTTGTGCATTTTTGGTGCTTTAGGTTCTGAAGCCTCTTTCTTTATAATCTTGGCACTGCATTGATAATGTTAGAACTAAACCAAGCCAACATGTTTTTCTCAGTTTTTCCTCAGTTTTTTTCCAATTACCCAAATTTCAAGTCACAGACCATTCTAAAATTTTTACCTCTGATTCATTATTTTATTTTATAATGTGTTTGTTCTATGCTTTATGGTGTTTTTGCGTTATTATGTATCATAGTTAATATAATTTTAAAAAACCCTGCAGTTTGTACCTTGTCTGCTGTCTTCGGGGGATTCATGTGTCTGTGTGCAGGTCTAGTTGCTGGTTGGTGCATTGTTTGATGATGTATAGGATAAACTGCTCTTTTACAATTTTGTCTTTAGATATCAGACTACTGACACCATTACAAATTTTATACTCAGTCCAACCTGATGCTTTGTGTGATAGTCCTGAATTTATTTACACTCTGAGCCTTTTTAAGAGACCCAAGAAGTTCTTTCAAGGTTATCTTACTTTTTAACTGATCTTAATATGTATTACTATTAACTGATCTTAATATGTATTACTATTAACTGATCTTAATATGTATTACTATTAACTGATCTTAATATGTATCACTATTAACTGATCTTAATATGTATTACTATTAACTGATCGTAATATGTATCACTATTAACTGATCTTAATATGTATTACTATTAACTTATCTTAATATGTATTACTATTAACTGATCTTAATATGTATTACTATTAACTGATCTTAATATGTATTACTATTAACTGATCTTAATATGTATCACTATTAACTGATCTTAATATGTATTACTATTAACTGATCGTAATATGTATTGCTATTAACTAATCTTAATATGATTACTATTAACTGATCTTAATATGTATTGCTATTAACTAATTTTAATATGTATTACTATTAACTGATCGTAATATGTATCACTATTAACTGATCTTAATATGTATTACTATAAACTGATCTTAATATGTATTACTATTAACTGATCTTAATATGTATTACTATTAACTGATCGTAATATGTATTGCTATTAACTGATCTTAATATGTATTACTTTTAACTGATCTTAATATGTATTACTATTAACTGATCTTAATATGTATTACTATTAACTGATCGTAATATGTATTGCTATTAACTAATCTTAATATGTATTACTATTAACTGATCTTAATATGTATTACTATTAACTGATCGTAATATGTATTACTATTAACTGATCTTAATATGCATTACTATTAACTGATCTTAATATGTATTACTATTAACTGATCGTAATATGTATTGCTATTAACTAATCTTAATATGTATTACTATTAACTGATCTTAATATGTATTACTATTAACTGATCTTAATATGTATTGCTATTAACTAATCTTAATATGTATTACTATTTAGTTCAGCGGCTTAAACACATCTTATGTTACTCTTATCTTTCCATATCAATGCATGAAAAAATAGTTTGTTTTTGGCTGTTCTTGACAGTCGGTACATAACCGTCAACGTTTATATATGAGTATTTGCACATATCTTAAAGTGAATTAAAACCCATATTATTTAACTCTTATTTTGGTACCATCAGCCTAAACACGTGGGCAATGTTCGGATTCACAAATATTTCTTGTTTTTTTTAAATGCAAAGTAATAAGATACATCATGTTTTATTTGATAAGAAGAAAGAGCAGATCAATGCCAATACGTGAAGCGTTGCATGTTAAACATTGCTAAGTCATAAATCTGTTTTATCATTATTATATGTTTGTTATTCGGTATTTTGTTATTCATATTGTGAATGACATCACTTTTAATATTTTATGTGTCAAACATCTTCTGACATGTCTTAGTACATGTATGAAGTGCTCGTTGCATTAACTTACCCTTTTCACATAAACAAGCAACTGGCATGACGTATGGAGCAATTTGTTATATCAGAAAACAAACATTAGTGGGAAATTAGCGGGTTATAAGACTATCGTGAATACAATATTAGAGATGTCTAGAATCCGTGTAAGGTCGTAAAGTATAACCTTTCCCAGGAGCCGAGGAAGGCTATCGGGAATACAATTTCAATCATTTTAACTATTGTTATGTAGTCCTCATGTAAACACGACTGAATAGTTTCATAGTGTTTCCATACAAGTAATGTTTGAAGCTGCATGTATAGCGAAGAACAACCTGCAACATGATCGGGCTACGGGACGACCGAGATGCTGTCGAGTTACATCAAATACATCAAATACGCCCCCATTAAAATCTGAAAAATCGAAACAAGCGGTATGTACGAGATGTCTCGGAATCAAGCATTGGACGAAGTCATTCGTCTGTGTGATGAAGGCGTATAATTTGATTTTCCTGATTTAAATATGTTATTTTTGTTCTTACATGTTATACAAATGCTAAGTTCTTCTTCTCCTCTGGTTTGTAAAGAAATGTGAAATTAAGATTGCAGATTTTAGAATGATTTGCGTGATATCTCGTCATAATGTATCCAAACATAAACTGCCTTTCAGTTAAATAGCAATATATATCTGATATTTATATCTAATCATGACACATTAAAGTATTATAGCGATTTCTTTTGTAATATTAAAGAAACGAATTGTAGAATTAGTTGCAGCAAAAAAACACGCATTTGACGCCAGAGTGAAGTTTGTACATGCCAACAAAGTAAAGCAGCATCTTTATATGGCACATTTCACCATGTTGTCGCGTTGGCACTATAAGGTTATTAGTGCTTTCTGGCGTCTAACATTCCCATTGTCTTTGATCCTGTGTCGCTTTGACACCCTGTTACAGGGTTTTCACGAAGTGGAACGAACAGTTTCAGCGCATGCAAGCGACTATCAGTTTTATATGCCCCAGAGGTATAAACCACTGATTGAGAAGTAAAGGTATTACACAATTTGCCAAAACAATAAAGTATAAATCTCATACCCTGTTAACTGGAAGCGAATGGAATGCCCGAGAAAGATACGTACATGTACTCATCAGTGAGACTCATTTTATAACATTTTGCGATGTAGCAAGTCAACATCCATTTGCCTGAAATGAATAGGTAAACGTGTTTTCTTTCATTTCTTTCTGTTACGAAGGAAATGACTTCATACATATTAAAGATTACTAAGTGTTAATAATACAGAGTTAAAATTGAAACGAAAGTACAATGTATAACGTGATATTTAGTCAGAATGTCTTGCTTTCTAAACCGATTTTTAACCATATACGCGGTTTATTGGACATTTTTTTTTTTTTTTTTTTTTTTTTTTTTTTTTTTTTTTTTTTTTTATATATAAAAAGGGGGGTAAAAAATTTTGTGATTT
Source organism: Saxidomus purpurata (assembly GCA_022818135.1). Lineage (NCBI taxonomy): Eukaryota > Metazoa > Mollusca > Bivalvia > Venerida > Veneridae > Saxidomus > Saxidomus purpurata. The sequence goes on from JAFMSR010000010.1 coordinate 31,014,184, forward strand.
TAAAAAAAAATTTTCAAAAAAAATTTATATTTATTTTTTTTTCGGAACATTTGGAATTTGATTAACGAGGTTACATAAAAAACGCTTGCCTAAAATAATGAACAAAACTTATTCAAAATTTTATTTTTCAACATAACCACCCTTGATTTCAGCTATGCTCCATCTTAATTAAACCTTCTCGAAAGACGTTTTCTTCCTGACCCGCCAAAAGAACTAATGCCATCTCTATCACTCTCACAGTTACGATTTTGAGTTTGAGTTGAAGATACAATCCGAGGAAATGTGGAACGAGTTCCAATCGACTCTCAGCGCAGCTTGTGAGTTTTATGCAATCGGCTAGTGTTGCCTTATTATAGCTAGCATAGCTGTGTGCGCAGGCCCGACTGGTCTAATCTTGTTTTCGAATTATTTCTCTTGTGACTTTAGATTGTTTATAGTCTAAGTCGACCCTAGGATTTCTCCTCGGATGAAACTGCCAAGACCCCATTATATTTCTGATCTTACAGTGATGTCTATGGATATTATGTTAAAGACGCAACTATTTTCAACCAATTTTATATAATCACCAGCCGAACTGGTGCTTTGTGGTGTGAAACTCATGACCTCTTGATTTAGTTTGACTTAGTTTTATTTACACAATGAGCTTTTTATGAGAGAGCCTCTAGACAATTGACCTGACGCGAACTCGATTATCGCTCCGCCCACTAGTCACGTGGTGTCTCCTTTTCGATGCCAGTTTTACGGATATTAGACGAAAGACAAATGTAAAAATATAATCATTCTGTAAGAATTAAGTGCTTAAAAACCAGGTAGAAATAAATTCGAAAATGATGTACTTTTTAGTTACAGTCAACAGTATTCTATTCCCTTGAAATAAAAAGTAAATTAGTTTCCATTACGTGTTCTACACTAATATATTAATAATATGGTATTTCAATTGGATAATAAACTTAGACATATTTGTGACTTTGAATTTCTTTCTATCGCATACGTGTTGCCAGACGTTATCTTGAGTTGCTATGAAGCAATTTATGATAACAGAAAACAAACTTTTGTAGCAAATGTGCATTTTCTTTCAACGGACTATGATAACAAGTTTAAATCAAAGCGCTGTGAGCGCTGAAGGCCAGGGGGCTATAGGTTAACTTCCCGAAAAACAACTTTTGACCACGTGTTTTGCGCTGAACCTTACCTAAAGCGCGGGTCGAAATGTGCAGAGGACGAAATTCAATATATGACACAGAATGAATGATTCACAAATATATGGGTGGCAGGGAAGTTTGTTTTATTATAAAACGTACGTTAGATGAAAAATAATCACATAGTCAACATTATAAATTGTTTAAGCCAATAACAATAATTCGATCTGCGCTTTGTACAACTTCAAGCGATAAGATCTCATGATGTGGATCGAAAATTATTGTGTACCAAGGACAAGACCTTGAAACAGAAATAAACAAAGCAATACCAGCAATGAAATATAAATACAGTACTGTACAATGTGTATTACAGACAAAACCAAAAATGATTCTGGGTTACCTTGTAGTGGTAATCGGTGAGTTCACTGAACCTTGACATGCAGCGTCCTCGATAAATGGCGGGTGATTTTGATCACGTGAGTTCCTTCTCGGGAATGTACGTAAATTACATATTTTTTTTAGAGAAATTTATTTTTGAGGTAAATATATAGTAATCGTTCGTAAATAACAAAGTTGTCAATGAAATAACATCGGAAATTTGAAAATCAAACTACAAACTCTTATAACGAGCTCCGTGCGTTTCCGTAATTTTCCGTAAATATCCGTACTTTTCCGTGATATGCATATGATTATCTTCCGTAATCAGCTAACAGCGCATTAATTTCTAAAACAGAAAAAAATGTGTAATGCAGCCCGTAAGCTATATACCTTTCTGCAATCGTTTGAAGTTGTATGTACTCTTTTTATTTGTTATATGTTCTTACCATATGCGACATTCAAACAGAAGATTGATCTGGTCTGTCTTGCACTACTTTCGCATAGCGCATGTTTACAGTTGTTATTCGCACATAGCACAGTTAAATTGTCTGCAGTGTTTGAAATGTGGTATGCTAAAAACTACCATGAATATATAATTAGAAATGTCTAGAATCCGCGTAAGGTCGTAGAGAAAAAACGTTTCCCTTGAGCACATGAAGGATTCTGTAAAAGCAAATTAAGTCATTTTAAGTGAGATTCGGAGCTCTTTGTTTTGTTATGTACGTAAAAAGAAGAGTAGTTTATAAAGTAACTACGACTAGGCCAGATCATGTTGTTTCCTTGCAAGTCATTTTTGAAACTGTTTGCATGATAAGGATAACCCCGGCAAATATTGACTGGAGATTAAACGCTGTACAAATACACGTCACATAAATTTTAGATTCAATATTGCATTGCGTGATATTCTTGCATAATGTTTTCCAAAAATAAGCTGTCTTTTCGATTAAATAACACTATATGTCTGACGTTTATATCTAATCATGGCGCATGAACGTGGGATATTTAATGCATTATGCAAAAAGATTTTTTCTTGAAATACCAAACCTGCATGTAGCAGAATTAGTCAACTAACTTGAGAAGGCACAAGATGTTGTAGACCAGAGTGAACGTTGAGATTTGTATCTACTTATGTGCTAAAACACAATTTCGACGGGACAACCTTTCGCTTCAAATGCTTTTTTGAGGGATTGTACATAACGTTGGCCAAAAAGCCTCCAATGTTTTTGGTGCTAAATTTGTCGCGTTGGTGGCCGCCCATAATTATAAGCGAAATGGAACGAATTATATATAAAATCGTCATTATCATGAGCGATGGCAAGTGAAAGATGCACCAGATTGTAGTGACACAAACTTCAAAGACAGATAGCCAGGGAAAAAACGACTGACCTCTGAGACACGTTTACTAAAGTGCTGCACTGAAACAAGTCAATATACATGTATATATATATATCCGTTTCCCAAGATGAATAGGTAAACGTGTTTTCTTTCTGGTACGAAGGGAATTTGAGCATAAAAAGAATACTGCCGAGTGACAAAGAGTGACGTCATAAATTTACCTCGTCATTTTATCTATTTAAAAAGTTTTTATTCCAGACAGAGTCAGACTGTCTATCATAAGCCTGTAGAACCTTCTAACTGAAAATTTGGTCAACATTTCTTGCTTCGTTGTGATTTTATATAATGAAAGTGTTGGTATTGGTTCTGTATTCTAGTTTTAAAGTTTTCATGTGTATTGACATTTCTAAACGTTTATTTAAATGTTAAATGTTCTAATGGAGCCATGCTTCCGCTATATATCGACTTATAGCGACCTATACATGTTGCTTAATAGTGTATAATACTGTCTAAGTCAGTTACCTACTGTTTTGACAAAGACTATTTAAACAGACAGCTTTCAAGAAAAATAAAGACGTTGAAACACGACTTAATTGATTATATTATGGTTAATATCTTGCTTATTAGTATAAGAGAAGAATTAAAACACACACGAAATGAAACAAGATAAAGTCATCCATAACCGTCTGTGTATAAAACCAGTTCTTAAATTGATTGCTCGAAACAATTCAAGAATAATGCGCTATTTTCCCCATCGGATGGCATAATGAACGCACACTCTCTTATAACCGCTCTATCTTTTTGTAGACTGTGTAGACCATATAAATAAAGGGACTGCATGACCATAACGGCCTCAATTTTATTTATAAAATACTTTAAATATACCTCTACCCCGACGAAAAGTTTAGTGTGATGTTTGAAAAGCATATTATTGTACTCTCAGTACTATGCCAACATACAGATTTGGGTTTGTGATCTTTCTTTTCCCAAAATTAAACGATGGATACATAAGAATTATTCCCGTTTCAATGTTGTTTTCAATAAATTTGTCATTTGCAATTTTGTTTTCAATATTTTCTAGGGATAGGGAGATTCGTGAAACATGCCTTTACTCGAAGCTGGGGATGAAACAGGAAGCTGTTGGTAACTATGGGATCATCTAGTAACCTATTGTGTGAATACTGACGTTTCCTTTAGCTGCTCTGAGCAGCTCATTGTATTCATTTTAAAAATGATATGAAACATCGTGACAATAAATTCATACAACTGTCAAGTGCACTCGAAACGTAAACAAAACGTGAAAAAAACACAGTTTGTGTCATAGACGATCTTAGATACGCGACTACAGTCTCTACGCTCGGTAACATCTGTGTTCATTTTATTTTATTGTGTTATTGTTCCTGCGGGAGCATCACTTTCATCAATTATTTAATATGTAATTATGCGTTACGCTGCGGCAAGTAAATTGGTGAAAGAAAATACTCATAGATATTATTAACGATAGTGTTTTGTCATATTTATTTAACATTTCAATATGTCAATCCTGCTGGAGAGTTGTTGTTTAATTTGATCCATACTGCAGTGCTAAGCATAGCAAGTTTCAAGTTCCTTGAACATTTTCAGTTTTTCATGAAACTTTTTGAAGAGGCTCCTTTTCTTTTCTATATTTTGACATGCGCATACCTGGTTCACCTACAGTCATACTTGAAGCGAGACATGATTGATAACCTAATGCTACACTCGCATTTTTCAAGTTACCCAATATAGCTCCAGAAAATTATGAAATGTTGATGCCGTCGAGTATTCTCTAGCTCCAGGTATTGACCGTGTCTAATTTTGTTTCTGAAGCTCCAAACATTTACCTTGTCTTATTTTGTTTTTTACTGTTGTTTTGCCGCTCCAAACATTTACCTTGTCTAATTTTGTTTTGCCGTCCGAGTATTCCTTGTAAGTGCGCTCCAAACATTTTACCTTGTCTAATTTTGTTTTGCCGTCGAGTATTCTGAAGCTCCAAACATTTACCTTGTCTTATATTTGTTTTGCCAGTATCTTCAATATATTTAACCTTGTCGTAATTTTTTTGAGTGCCGTGTCCAAACAATTACCTTGTCTAATTTGTTTTCGCAGTCACCAAGTATGCATTGACCTTGTCTAACATTTGATTTATGGACGTCAATGCTTGCAAACATATTTAGCTTGAAGTGTAATTTTGCACATTTTTGCTAAAATTCGCTGAAGGTATTCTGAAAGGCTTAATAACATTTACCCTATACAACAAATTTTGTTTTGCAGTACGTAATAATAACTTTAAATATTACTTGGCCGTATTTTGACGGGATAGTAATTTAAGAAAACAAAGCATGATGAGGTGCTTCCTGGTTGTAAAAGCAGCAATCAAACTCTTGTTAATCACTGCTAAGAAAGGAATTCGCATTAGTTAGCCAAGTTTAATTTGAGTACCAACGTGACATTTAAACACAGAACCGAAAATTGTATGGACAAAAATACACTATGTGCAGTAAGATGCGCATAATTACAGTTTAAGGTCGGGGGAACTATTTGTTTATTTTGAATATACATTGACATATGTAATTGTAGCGATTTGTCGGATGATATATCGAACTGATATGTTTCAGATATGCAAATGTTTAATGTAAAGCTGTAATATGACTTATATTATGCCAGTATTTGATTATTGTATGTAAATGAAATATTGTTAGATATAGAAATAAAACTGTTAGCTTGACCAAGTACTCGCTACAATATGTACTATAAATAATAGAGCAAAAACCTTATTTTTCTTTGAAGTATGGGCACAAAGATCTACGTAGTTTTACTTCATATTTCCCGACATTGAATATCTATTGGCCTTATTCATCTTTGATTACCACGAAACAGATTCGAAAAACTTGCGTAAACTTCTAATGAAACAACTTTTCTGTTCTTACAAATTACCAACGCGAAAATATTGATAATAGCTAAAATTGATAAATGCACTCAACAAATGGCTATTGCCACTGGCACATGTGTTTAAAAAGTGTTGACTATTCATAGACATCATGTGCCTGCTTTAAATTGGTCATTTGAATGGTTTTGTTTCTATAATCTATTCGTTACCTATAAGTTTGTCTTCTTACGCTTTTAATTAAACATTACCTATAAGTTTGTCTTCTTACGCATGTAATTTTTTTTTTTTTTTTTTTTTTTTTATTTTATTTTTTTTTTTTATATTTTTTTTTTTTTTTTTTTAAATTTTTTTTTAGCAGTATGTCTTACAAGCATATAACAATAACAACAACAACTACAAAAAAATCTACTAAATTTCATGATGTTTGGGCTTACATAACCTGTACATTGTAAATTCCTTATACATATAATATCACCTAACGATTGTTATATTAAAGGCTTAATCTTTGCAATGTTACAAGACACCTGTTTATTGCAGGAATAGAGAGAACATTTCCAAATCAAATATACACTACGTTGCAACGACACAACTCATTACGTTTGTCGGAGCTATCTTTGTAATTGATTAATTTAAGCAAAAACTAAAATATCAAGCAGGATGTTTAGAGTTAAAATTTTCAAAGAGCAGCTGTTTCTAAAGTGTATGTAACGTATAGTGCTATAATGTGTTTCAGGCAAAATGTGATTAGATTTTGACGAGAACTTTCTTTGTTTTGCTATTGGCCCTTGAGGTTACTTGAGATATTGACGTATTCTGTATGGCGGTACTGTAATAAGTCAACTACATTGAAAAACAAAACCAACGAATAATGCTGCGGAAGTGAGAGAAAAAGCAAAACATAAATCTAAGTGAAAGAATGAAGCGGGGTTTCGAACATGTACCGTATAGCGATATCGTCTCACATTGCGAGGTAAGATTGTGCGGCCATTACAACAACGAAACAAATGTTGCGCATTGTACCACTATCTAAATGTCTTCTCTATACCACATCGGGAAAAGCTTATATACATTATACATGACAGCACATTACCTATAAAGCGCTGGTTCTAACTGATAAACTTATTACATGACAGAAGTCGCGATTCGAGCCTAGACACATCATTGTATCGCAAAGTAAGAACGCATCAGACCCCTCCCTTGGCCACTGCAACAGCTTATTAACCACACTTGAAAACTGTATCAGATTTTACACCTTCTGTCTTTACACTCAGTGTCAATAATAAATTGGCCATTTAAAAAAAAGTGTGGTAATAGTCAGCACACGCAGTGTAGCATAAAGCGGTATTGCCGTTCATAGTAAACAACATTATTAATCACTGATTTATACTCCTAGGACATTGAACATTGTCACACTTATAACCCACTCAATCCGGTACATGCTGATGATATGCAAATGTAGACATTGTACTGATTACGTATGTGTGGTTTGGTTGAAATGCAAAGAGCGTTATAGGAGTAATAACACAGATATCAACATCATATTGTAAAATAAGACAAATCAAGGGAAATTACTCCGCAAAAAATAAGTGAATAAAAATGCCGACACTATGCATAGCTAGGCTTGGGACTGACCACTCCTGTATATGTGAAGTTTGATTGAAATCTGCACAGCCGAGTAAGAGGAGCTGCCCAGACAAACTTTATGACATCCATCCAGACCGGATAACATCAAAATGTTTCCTCCCACTGTGTACTCGGCTCTGATTTAATGTAATTGCCTTTTTTTATTCTATTTTGTGGCGTAGTAGAAGTTGCAATATCTGATATTATATCATTTGTATTTTTGGGAATGCAATAATTTCTATTAAATATCTATATTTGTTTTACATAATGTAATTTGTATTATGTAGTTATCTTATTTATATTCAATATTTTCTAATTACCATTGTATGTGGTGTATTTGTAAATGTATATTTTACATTCATAATTATACATTTAAAACAACTCTTTAATTCAAATTTGCCTTTTTCAAGAAATTTGTCTACACTTTTTTAATTCACATGTTGATCATATTCATGACAAGCTTAGAAATCATTTGAAATGATTTCTAAGCTTGTCATGAATATGATCAACATGTGAATTTAAAAAGTGTAAACAAATTTCTTGAAAAAGGCAATATTGCCGAAAATTTGAATTAAAGAGTTGTTTTAAATAGAAAAACAGTTATAATTATTATTCCCTGAGGAATATTGAAAGTATTTACTGCATAATTATACAGTTTTATTTTATTGTAGTATTCAGTCATGTAGCTAAAGGTCTTTATTTTATGTTTTTCGGTGGGTTATCGAAATATAACGGTGAATTAAATAGAGGATAATTGTTGGTTTCGGTGTAAGATCACGTTATAATTTCACCGAGTGGGCACCAAAAGTGATATTTTCACGAGTGGCGCAGTGAAATTAACGTGATATTACACCGATACCAACATTTTTTCTGTTTGTTTCTATAAAATATCGAAAATCGCGGGAAACGTCATCAGAAAACATAGCGCAAATGACGTCATTTAAACGACATCATCGTCGCATGGTTTCCAGCATTAGTTACGCTCGGTATACTTTTGACGTAAATCCGGGTTAAAGATTGCAAAACAGTGAAAAATAAAAATGGTAATCCGCTGTTTCAAAACTGTGGATTATCACTTTTATTTCACTGAGAAAACTCTATAATTCACTGGAAAACATAAAATCCCGATAATCTCACTGTTCACTCAGTAAAAATTATCAAAATTTTCTACCCGGATTAACGTCAAAATGTATACTGAGCGTAACGAACGCCAGATACCATACGACGATGACGTCGTTAAAATGACGTAATGTTTGCTATGCTTTCTGATGACGTTTCCCGTGATTTTAGACATTTTATTGAAACAAACTCTACAAAAGTAGAGTTATAGACATAAAATAAACAGAAAAATTGTTGGTATCGATGTAATATCACGATAATTTCACTCGTGAACACCAATAGTAGTTATTTTCACTCGTGGCTGCGCCACTCGTGAAAATATCACTTTTGGTGCCCACTCGGTGAAATTATATCGTGATATTACACCGAAACCAACAATTATCCTCTATATATTTGTATTCAGTTCTGTAGCTAAAGGTCTATATTGTAAAAATGAATTTTGAGACTTTTTATTCCATTTTGCTGCGATTAATTTCATGGATCAAACATATATGGGAGTTGCCATGCCGCCTTTCTTAAAGTCAATGGAAACCTTCGTAACAGGATCAGCTGCGAATCGCTTAAATACAGATGTTGACGAGATCGAATAGGCCTTAACAATAAAAATTAAACATTTTCAGTGTGAACAGGGATATATACAACACAAATGGATAATGATATAATAAAAATTATATGACCCAATACATATTGTCAGTACTAAACAGAAAAAAGTATGAAAAACAAATAATTCAAAGATATACAACATTAACGGATTTTATTCCACCACCCAAATGAAATAAAACCAAATACAATATAAATGACGAATCAAATATCACAACGTTTGGCATGCCGTTAACATGTATTTCCACAATAATACTTGAAATGGGTAAAAAAAAGAAAACTGTTTCATTGAAGGATTGAAACTAAATCCCCAGAACTCACCGACCTCTCATTTCTAGTTAGATGACAAAAGCTTTGAAATTTACACGTCATTAACAGAAATTCACAATATTCACAAATTATAACTTTATTATTCTAAACAACTGTCAGAATTATCGATAGTTTTGCGTTACAAAAAATCAGTAATTAACCCCTCCTTAGATGTTTCCAGTTAATCAGATGTCAAATAAGAGCGTACAGTCGCAGAGACCAAAGAGCAGACACTCTTCCAAATGCCTCATTAGTCTTGCGCACCAGTGACGTCATGTCACGTATGAACTTTGGCACCGGAGGCATAACCCGTGCCATTAATAATTACGCGGGAATGATAGGAATATAAAGACGTGGACTTCCCAATTGTTTTCCATACATCTCTCAAAGAGCGCTTAAGGATCCTTCAGCTTTTCATTAGTGTATTGATTAACGGCAATAAGGTATTTCTGCGATAGCTTTAATACGAAATCATTTGGATAAAAATCTTTAAACTTTTAAAGAACTTGAAAACTTTTTTTATTTCGAAGTGAATACCAGCGTTGTAAATTAATAAATTCAATAAACTGTACAATTTTCGGCATAAGCTCTAAAAAGTTCTAATATTTTATTTATTGTTTCAGCCGCGACGGAATATTCGAGTACCGCTACCAGCGTTGAAGGAGGAAGCAAATCTTAGACAGTTTGAAACAATGCAGCTACAAGCGCAGATAATATCATTGACAATTTTCAGTTTATTTCTTATATGTTTAGAGTTAAAGTTCACATCAGGTATGGAACTGTCCAGGACATTTCATGACTACCATTCACCAGACACCGACATCAACACAGAACGGTAAGCAATATATATATGTTATCTGGATATGCTAAGTTTTTTTTAATTTCTTTGATATTATTCTCTGTTTAAATTTTTGATAATTCCTTATATCATAGTTGGAGATGTAAAGATATTTTGAAATACTGGCCAGAATGAATTCCAATAAGTTAACAGGCTTTAATTAATGTTATAATTTCACGTTCGTCAGAATTTCAAATCGTCTATAATATATCATTCTATTTATATTACATTTAAATGCATAAAATGTCATATTTTTCAAGATTTGGCAATCATTTTAAAGATTTTTGAAAGACCTAATGATATGACTTTTCACAGTCATTATCATACTTTAATGATATATTGACAAATTTCACAAAGTTGTAATTTGTTTTTTTTTTCGGTAATGATTGAGTAAGTATTTGTTTGACATACAAATTAGGATGTAAGGGTAAAATAGCTGTTTTAAAAACAGCTGTTAGATTGCTTTATATTAAATAAGCACGGACATTTATGCGACCAGCTAGGTAGTCAAAAAAAAGACATGTGGTTTTAAGTTGCTGACTTCAAATCGCTGTAATTTCTGATTTGATTCAGTGTTCTGAGTACGAGCCCCGCTACTGACCATATCTCTGTATTGAGAAAGTTGGCAGCTTCTTACAGCAGCTCGAGCTTTAGTATTCGTCTTTGCCAGTAACCACTATTTGGTAAATTATAATTAACTGAAATACCATCGAACTGGCGTTAAACACCATGAAAAATAAAGACCTTTCTTACCAATTTGATTTTGGAGAGAAAACTATCTTTAAGAGGATAAAAGCGTTACTTTTGGACAGTAGTTGTCCCACGTGGGAATAAATAGCAGTTGCTTGATCCAATTGCGGAACGCATTTGGTAATAGTTCGAGTTACTTGCGGTTACACGCAGCGTGGATAATATCAAGTTAGAAACACCACGTTGGGTGATAGTTCGGTCATTCGGTAGCAAATACGACTGCCTAGATAAAAATGAGAATTTTACTGAGATATAGAATGCTTGTATACAACACGTTAATAAAACAATATTTTTAAAAGAGTCCATACATTTTGTTCGAAAGTTCTTGTCGACGAACGTTTTTAAATTTACATCGAATAGATCCAAATGACAGAAAAATCACAGCGGATATTTCTATCTGCCATGCTTATCGACATGGTGAATTTGCATTTTGCATTTTGAAAAAAAAACCTCTTACATAAATAACACACACTTGCGTTAGTTAAAGCTAAATCATTTCAACTCGGTTACGACTGAAAATTTATCTCAAATTATACATTATAAGTTATTACTTATTCAAAAGATGTACTTATCGCTGACCAAACCCAACTAAAGACCAAATCAGTGACCTGTCAAAAAAAAACCCTCTTATTACGATTACTTCCTGCATGCGGTTGTTGAATCTTACCCCCCAAGGTTTTACCTCATTTCGCTTGTCCAGGGATAGGACACACGCCCTCTTAGATCCTATGCTTAGTTTATAATGGGTCATCTTTAACTTAAAAAAAGACGTTTGGTGAGTTGTATGTTCTATGCCTTAGTCATGAATTATTATCGATATATCACGGTTCTTTTGATAAACCATACAAACTTACTTTTTAAACATTCACTGTTGGCGGAGTTATATGCTTAAATACATAATAAGTATAATGAGACAAATTTAAGATTTCATTGAACTCTGCTAATGTAAATGTTATTAATGTTTTAGATATCGTTATTTACTTCAGCAACATAATAAATCACGATATAAGACCGGCCAGTAAGTTAAATCACAGAAAAGTAAATGAAAATTAAGCTGAATCTATTCGTTTTTAACATAGCTAAACTTACTTTTATATGTACAAAAAACCTGAAGATAATGCTATTTTAGAGAAACGAGTTTTTTTTCTTACTTTCATTATTGACTAGACAGATCATGTTCGAACTACTGATTTTTATGAAGCATGAAATAGACAATTGCCTTAAGGTTTTATTGTACATAGCAAATCCGGATTTGAGACCATACCATTTGAAAAATATTGCATATTCGTAGAAAATTTAGGTTTAGATTTTAGGTTTAGAAATATGAAAGGCAAAATACTTAAAATTGTAGCATAAGATAACTAAATACTATTGCATTTCTGAGCGTTTGTAAGGATGAGATGTAAATGGTTCTACCAACATTTCCAGTGACGTGATAGTATGAAATAACGGTCAAAAAGGCATAGACAAAACTGACGCCTTAAGCAATAGGAAGATAGAGTTGGCAGTATTCCTGTTCTATTAGAAATGTTGTTGTCGACTCATAGTTATTGCTATCATAAATGTGGTGTGGGGTGTGAGCTGGATGTCTGTAAGCTTACCAATTTGTACAGAATGACGTATTGGACACATTAACGTCCGATGTTTTAAGAATTAAGAGGGCTTACGGAGGAGCGCATAAACTTCATGCTACCGTATTACATAGTCGTCACATGTTCACAATATTGCATATACTTGCCCCTTAAAAGGAACGATCATTTTGCACACACTAGGGGAGAATTAACGCATAAAAGACTAACGATGGAAAACCGTGCACAATCGTTTATAGTTGTTGCTATGTTATGAAAATGTTAGCATCTTTAATAATTGCAATGTGTTTTTGCTTTTTATTTTTTATTGTTAATCCATTGTGTCATGTATCAAAGTGTTTTATATAAGAATCTTCAAGATGTTCTTTTGTTATATAGGTAGAATGACTCGTTCTAACACATTCAGTCTTTAAAATTATTATTGTTTATAATAATAATAATAATAATAATAATAATAATAATAATAATAATAATAATAATAATAATAATAATAACAAACAAATTCGCCAAACTGGGCTCCCGTCGTATGGAACGGATAAAATTTTGTAAAGCTATTTGGTATATTGTTATAATATCATTTGGGCAAAATTAATGGAAGTTATAAAACTACCGGATTAAAAGAAAAAGAAAAACAGAGTGTAAAAGTAAAACAGCCCATCCCCTGCGGATGGTCTGAATTCAGTGGGTATGAATCTCCTGCAATCGGAACATCCGGTTGGAATCTCCTGCTTAATGATGAATTTTCTCTGCAACTTTGGCTAAGGGCCATCAGATTATTAACATATCTAGATTATATTACAGTCTGATCACTGTTTGATTATTTGTGTAAAACGAAATAAAATTCTGATTTTTAGTTTCACATAAATTTTTATAAAAACTTTTTTATTAATAACAAAAGGAGTCCAACCTAAAAGATGTCTCATTTCGAAAAGAATCATTTTGGTTAAAGTTTTTAAAAACTTTTTTATTAATAACAAAAGGAGTCCCACCTAAAAGATGTCTCATTTCGAAAAGAATCATGTTGGTTAAAGCAGTTCTAATAAGTGATCATAACATTAATGTAAACAAATTCAATGAATTTCTCACCACTGATTTCAAAGAAGGTTTTACAAATTTCTATACAAACAGTCCCTATGTACTAGGAGCCTCATTTTTAAATGAATTGTACAAATTTTGTGTATTTCAATAAGCACATATTAGATGATTATTTGTACCACATGAAATTAAGTTCTGACAATTGGTTTAATTTAAAATGGATTTTTTAATTTCCATATAGAATAAATAAGAAAACTTCAAAGGGCTATAACTCTTGTGTTTTGAGCAGTCCCACCGAAACTTGGCAGATCTCAATCCCTATAGTGGTCAACACTTCTACCATGATTTATTCAAAGAGCCCCAACCATTTCTTAGATATGTCTTCGCCCGGATGTATGGACAGCAAACATATGCAAACATATTCTTACGAATATATACTTTAGTGACACCCCTTCTTTTGTAAAGGTCCCATAAAAGCATAACAAGTGTCAATTGATGGAATGAAGGAATTGTGAATTTTGTGTCCCTTAATGCTTAATATGTGGGCGCCTAAGGATGGACGGAGAACGCCAAATCATAATCCCTCCATTTTCGGCTGGTGATAATGGTAATAATTAATATTTATTGTACATTAAACAGGAGAATCATGGATGCAAATTTAACAATTAAATCACAGTTTCACTAAAATAAAGACTAAATAATAAATACATGTATGTGAATATTCGAATGTTAGACTATTAAACTTGTGTCTAACTAAAGGAATTAAAGGTATTAGCTGAACGAATATAAGTTGGATAATGTTCCAGCATAATATGAGAATGAATCATTGCTATATTCCGTTCGTAACTTAGACTAGACAACTTTTAAAATTGCAATGTATTAATGTATTTGAATAGTAAGTTTTCATCTTTAGATAGAAGACATCATCATCTTGTCATGATGTTAATGACATTGATGATGACATTGATGATGACATTGATGATGATGATGATGATGATGATGAAGGTTTTGATAGCGAGTTTATATTTATCTTTACAGTGTATCTCAATGCGATAAAGCTGCTTTTGCCAAAAAGGGGATATTTTAAACTACAACCCTTAAGCGAATTTCCTAGGGATTTCTATAATTTTAACTTCCGGTGAATTTAAACTTTTTAATGTGAAAGTGATTTACAAACCAATGCCTTTGTCTGATTTAATTACAAAATGATTGGATTTGCAGTAAAACGGTTCATAAATGACAAGTTTTAATGATTCCATTTCTCAGACTTTTAATTGCTCTAACCAATTGATTAAGTTTGTTCCGCGAACATCTGCGATATTTATCTTACAACTCTCGTTAGAAATCACTCTTGTCCAGCTTCTTTTGTGGTGACAAGTATTTTAGCACATTTTTAAAGTGATGATACTAGTGCCAATGAAAATTTACAAGTCCTATCAAAATATTTGTCAAGCGTCAAATGTTCAGATCACTTGTGCCATGCATCCTATCCCTTTATCAAAACAAGTGCCAACTGCGTCAAATGTTCTGCCCTATCAAAACAAGTGCCAACTGCGTGAAATGTTCTGCTCTATCAAAACAAGTGCCAATTACGTCAAATGTTGTGCTCTATCAAAACATGTAGTGAAGACTACAAGCCTATGAGACAAAGGATCAAACTTAAATTGAGATTGAAAATATATCTTAAATAGACCTTGTGAATATGCGGCCAAATCATTGGCTCTTTGCAGCTAAATTTTTTTTCAAATGGATATCGGACAGTTATTTCTAAAACAATGGTTATGGGATAGTGGTATGTTGAACACATAAACGATCAAATAAATAATTTCGCCCAACACTGTCTTGTTCGCTTCTCATCTGATGGAGCCAAATAAACTGACGATGTTATCACGAGAGATGACAGGCTTATATCTTCCAGTTTTCTTGGCCCTGTGAATGAGTTTAATATTTAATGGCAAGCGATAAACATGTTTAATGAAAGAAAGGTTACTGTCCCATTCAGTGTTGATGCCTAGGAAAGGCAGTTTGCTGTTGTAAGAACTAGTGGTCCGACATATTTGCTTTTCGTTTCGTTGTGTATTATGTCTTTGTATTGACATATGTGTTTGATGCAATACAAGATAAACTAGATGACTGAGTGGACAGTTGGCAATAGCGATATAGTTGATATAAATCAGTAACTGAATTTCGTTGATATTTGACAGTTCGAAAATGGTTAATTTATAAGTGATTAGTCCTTGACATCACTTTTTAAAAAGGACCCCTAACTAAGTATTGTTCTGAATATAAACTTACATACATGTATAATATGCTACGGCTGACTAGTTCTAAGTTCTTTCTAGACGACTGGGCCAACTTTGTATGAACCTGTTCTAGACAACTGTTTAGTATGTCCATTATACATGTCAAAATATAAAATATATAAATATGTTTCAACATCAGACAACAGTAAACAAAAACATGAAACAATACAATGTGACAAAAAAAACAACTAGACATGTATCAAGGCACCCTCATCACTACACACCTATGCCATCACAAAATAAATGAATGAAGTTTTTTCGATAAAAGCACCCTCAAGAAGGTCATATTCTGCACTAAGATAAACATGTTTATTTGTGTACTCCTTTAATAACTAACCTCGATAATTGTTTTAAATATGTGCAAGAAAAGGATCAGATTATTTTATGATAACTTTGCCACTGGTAACATTTTTGTTTCACTATTTCAATCTATTTGATATGTAGACTCACTTTTTGAAACACTATCCCTCTAAAAACATTTCTGAAACAACGACCACGCATGACGTGTGAAGAGCTGTAAATCAAGGAAAGGAAAGTGTACTAAAAACTACCAACATTCCCTGACTTCCTTCGAAGAAATAATTCATAACCATTTAAAGATAAGAGAAAATGAAGAAAAAACATACACCAGTGCGGAAAGGGAGATTAAATTCTCAAGAGGACATATATATCAACACAAAATAATGGTTATTATATGCCGTGTCTCGTTGACAAGATAATCACGTTTTCTCTGTTATTTTGCATCGTGTCCATTCCATCATTTTATCTTGCCACAATGAAGAATGATTGACCAAATTAATTGACTTCACAAAGGTAGCTTATGTTTCAATTTAGGAATTAGTGAAGATATTGGATCAGATAAGGTAATTAATTTAGCTCTCATTCAGAAAGTCGTCTCATGCCAAATTTGAAAGTATCATTCTCAATTAGTCTAATGTTTGTCTTGTGTGGGCATGTCATGTTTTTGCATTGTGTTCGTAGAATGTGTACAAGTGTTCAATTCTAGCACATCATCTGGACCTCAAAGAAACTTCGTCTGTGTGAAGTGTGCCTAAAAAGATACATAAAATAGATAAAAAAAAGAAAATGCATGAAGACAGTTAAGACATATGACAGATCGGTCATTTCTTACATTTTCTTTGGTCAGTATCTGCTCATTTTATTCTATTACGTCAATAAAGACACAAACTGTCGAAACTTTAAGGAACGTTAAACACTTCATGGTGCAGAGAAACTAGCTAATTTAGATTAAAGCGATATTACCACTAGTCAAAACGATGAAGTTTCTTAGTGTCTGTAGAAGTTCTATTTAATAAGGATTACGTCTTTTGTATTCAATGACAATACAATTCAGCCCAGCCAAATATAAATACTCGACATAGTTTATTTTCTAACTTTGACTCGGTCTTAGTTATTGTTTAACAGTTTCGTTTCCGTTGAATATAGAGGAAATTTGTATAAAACTCTTTTTAAATATCATTCTCCACCCTTCTTATTAGGTAGTTTTTCATTTATGTCTTTCAATAAGAGATCTACATTGTACTTTATTATAACCCATCTCTTTAATGCTTACGAAACATCTTCTTTGTTTCAAGCTTCTTTCATGACTCAATATGAACAGTTTGAAAGGTACATTGTAATATAACATTCACAATTATGTCTATATATATCATTCATGACTTCAAACATAGAATGTGTTAATAGGTGTTTAGCGTTGAATGCAGCTAATAACTATTTAAATAAAAAATACGACCAATTTAAAAAAAGAAAGAATCATATATGCACAAAACAGATTCATATAATGGATTGAGCATGAGAATTACTATCATAATTATGATGATGAACATCGCAATTTACATGTACCTTTACAACATGAGGCAGAACCGTTAAACAGCCAAGATAACGCAAAGATTGAACCACCGTAAATATCTCTACGTACTTAGTATGAAGTCTTATTTATTATACAATACATCAAAGACTCTAGAAATTGTCATGGTTAATGTCCTAATATAATTTTCGTACTAAAACATGATTTTGTAACTCATAAATTGCTTTATAATAGAATTCAGTCTAATTGAAAAGTCTGAAACAGATTGGCTTCTGTGTGCTAATGGGCTGATAATCTTCATTTAACTTTGAACTTTAAAAGTGAATCAAAAAGCAATTGCC
This sequence comes from Saxidomus purpurata, assembly GCA_022818135.1. Classification (NCBI taxonomy): domain Eukaryota; kingdom Metazoa; phylum Mollusca; class Bivalvia; order Venerida; family Veneridae; genus Saxidomus; species Saxidomus purpurata. The sequence goes on from JAFMSR010000010.1 coordinate 31,032,279, forward strand.
CAGTACTGGAAAAAACACGAGACTCTGAAACGGGCAATAACTACAATTTTTGTCTTTTTATGTCTGTTTATGTCCTTACTCTTTCTCATTGAATCATTAACCTAAAAACAAAAGGTGACATGGCTGTTACACGAGATGAATGGGAGACACTGTTTTAGAAGAGATTAAGATTTCATATCTTTATATACTAGTACTAGCAGTAATGTATACTAGGGTCAATTAAGAGAATGGATTAAGATTCTGTGACGAAAAAAATGGTTCTAATGGTTCCTCTAGATTGATATCTATAATTTGCAAGAATAAGCTAAAGATGATTAAAAGTAGTATATTCTTTCAAAATAAGCCTCTGCAGTTTCCCAAGGTAAATAGTGGATGAAATCCCTTAAAATATGAATAATACTCGTATTTCAGATAGTTTTGAATGTGATATTCAAAAGCTTTTTCATTGCAGAAGCACATATATTTTTTATATAGAAGCAAACAATGTTCTGCTCGTACATAATACTTAATCCATGCTCCGAGAGACTTTTATTTGACAGATACTTTTTACTTTAAACGTATTGCCATCTCTTGAGTTCAGTTCACCACTTGTCATATGCGCAATTAATTTATAATGGATGGGACTATGAACGACCACATTAACAGTGTCATTCTGAAGCGATTTTACGATGAAAGAATAAACTTACTCGCACCATTCTATTACGGACAAATATTGTATTCTATTAGAATTCTTTCTATGTGTTCGATCTGTTTTAAAGGCCACAGATATTGTACATCATTCCATGCTTATATACTTAGAAAATTTACTTAAATAAGAATTACAGTTGTACATTCATTCTGCAAATGATTGACTGGATATTGATAACAAACCCTTGTACATGGATAACCGTGTAACTGAAATCATGTCAATCTGTATGATGCATACGAGTAAAATAGCAACTGACAGTATGGTGCGTCCAGGTTGGAACTGTAGGTCCCCTATTATCGACATCGGTTATACTTTATTTATACATATCTCAATATATAGGTTTTGGTCATTCCAGTATTCATAATTTTGATGTGTACAGGATGTCTATGTTAATACTATCTTATTCTTTGTTCCTTAGCTGTTTGTCAGGGATTCCTTTCAGTTGAGAACATTTCTTTCACTGGCAAACAGCCGCCAGGTTATAGCATAATGATTATGTAAGGTATTAAACCATATGGCTCTTTGAGAAATGTTTGGCGATACCAATAACTCTTCAATTCAAGTCAATGTTTGCATTTCCTATGTATAAGAAGACATTGAATGTAATTATAGAGGAGTAACAAATATGTTATATGCATTGCACATTTGCCTTTCTTAACATACCAAAAATGATAAAAATGTGGGATTTTCCTAATAAATCCAAGTACATATTAGATAGTTTCAATATGATGTTTAATTGATCAAATTCAAGGTAGCACGAATTTGAATTCTAAACAGAGTTTAGGTTCGAAACTCTTCCATTAAAAACAGTTCTTGTTGAAAACTTGCACAGAGATCACACACGTAATAGTTCAATAGTTCACTACTTTCTTTAAGTCAACCACTGTTTATTAGTACAACAAAGAATCATCGAGGTCTTTTTCTAAAATACTAAATCTAAATTATAAGTAGTAAATAGAATGAGGACAGTTTTAATATGCCATCGATGAATTAACTATTCAGTTTTTAGAGTTATTCAGCCCGCATCGACAGCAATGTTTTCCCGAATAAAGTGTTTGTACATTTTGGACAACTTTCCCTTTCCGATTTATTTAGAGAATGAATGACGAATGCTCAGCAGTAAATTAAGAGAGCCATCTAAGCTTATATTTACGATGGTAAATATACCCTTGTAATTATAGGTTTGTATAAATTTATACATCAATTACTTAATCTCTTTTATCTGTTTGACGGTCGCAATTATCTAAGTGAGGACCGCTCCGATTCCTATGAAAATAGCCCATATTACTTTTCCGTCGACCAATGTGACGGTGTAGACCGTTTACGCAACGAAGAAGATCTTATTTCTCGTTCAAGACTTGAGCAAATAATTTATTTTGTTTTCTTGATCCTTCTTTATTCTTGTTTTCTTGAAGGGCGAATTTTGTCGGTCTTTATAACATCCTTTCTCGGAAGGAAAAGCTAAATGATTATTAGTTCTATAGCGGCGCATAAATTTGTTGATACGGTCTTAGACCAAAACAAACATAGAAATAGGAACAGTGGATAGCAATGCACCCTTTCATTCTCATACTTTGGAAATTGTATCCATAAGGCAAACAAAACATTTATGTTCTAAAACGATCAAACGATATGTTTAATTGACTTAATACATTACTGTGAATATTATTCAGGAATACATCAACGAAAGTATGGATACTTCAGACATATTCTCGTCTCATGATCACATATTTGGCCATCTAATCCTGTTTTGGTTTCGTAATTCAGTTGTGAGACAGCACTTGTAGGTGGGGCTGATAGTTAGTGAACTCTACACAAGATAATCGAATAGAAACAAATAGGCAGACTTGTTTGTTAGTCATTCATTCCTAAGCACAGTTCTGGTGATTATAATACATTGTATAGTCATTTTTAGTGGTTGCTGTTTGATTTTTCTTTGTTGTTTATGTCAATATGCCATCTAGAGCTTATTAAAGACAAGGATATACTAACACCGAAATACTTTAATAACGCAACACGTAAAATATATTTTGTTAAACAATGTTAAATGAAAACTTTTTTAGCACAGAAATTTAGCATAGTTTCACTGTTTTATACAAATATAGCAGAAATCCAACCATAAAAAATACAAACTTCATTGCTTCAAAATGTAGCACCCTACAAGTGACCTGCATTCACGCTAACAGTGGCTATACCAAATATTGAATATTTGTGATTTTGGACTTGTAGGGTGACACATTTTGAGGCAATGAAATTGGTGTTTATCACGGTTGGATTTCTGTTAAACTTGTACAAAACAATTAAAACTATGTTGAATTTCTGTACTAAAAAAGTTTTCATTTATTATTGTCTAATACAACAATTTTTCAGAGCTTTTTCCAAGTGTTGCGGTATTTAAGTCTTTCGGTGTACTTAAATCAAGAAAAAAAGACATTTTACAAACAAGATCCGACACTTTTTACAAAAAAAAAAACCATTGACATTACTATAATGTCTCATAGAATGAGGGTCGTGAGTTCAAAATCTACTACTGGCCATTCCTCTTTTCTGTTAAAGAAAACTGCTCACCTGTAAAACTGACCAAAATACGGTTGGAATGGGCGTTAAACTCATACAACAATCGATATCGTCAAGCAAAATCGAATTCCCGTGCGTCAATGCTACACATGACATGTAAAAGAACCAGGAGGTGTCACGTTCTGTATCTTGCACTATTTCCCCGAAACCTAAAATAACTAATCTCTTGTTGATTATGCGGTACATATGATACTCTTAACATACATTCAATTTTTGCTTGATAAAAACATATATATTTCCGATACAATTTACGTACAAAACAGATGTAAAAATTGATTGGAAATTAAGTTTAGGTTATTTAGGTTATTGATTTTATTGCAAATACTGCAGATATACATTTAATAGTCTTCATTATCATTTACATTAACTAATGCATATATGTCGCAGTTTTTTACAAAACTTCTGCGGTGTAATAAATGCCTTGCCTCAAAATTAATCTAACAAAGCAAGTAATATTGATAAGGCGTTTAAAAACATTTTAATTGCATGCATGTATTCGGTGACATTCAAAATTATAGTAACACTTTAGTTGTTTTACTGTATCACTTTATTACTTACATGCGACTTTTGACAGGAAATGGTAAAGACTGCACACTCACTAAAACTTTTAGATGTTAAGAATATTGAAAAGTCTCATGCCATTTCGGCATTGCCCAATAGCTTCGAATATACCCTAGTTGCATTTATAAAGAATGTATCGCAATGTTCCAAAAATACCAGACAGGTCTGAAGTCTAGAATGGCCTGTGTATTGTATGATGAGTTTTCTTGTACAAACATTTTATTACTCGAATAACCAATTGTCTAGTATTTGTCTGAAATAAACCAGGCTTAAACTATATTACAAATTACTTCTTAACATTTTCCACATGCGTTACCCAGAATTGTATTAGTTACCAAGCAAATTCACAATATCTTTTCTCTCGAAATTCATTAACAAATATTTGATAAACGCTTGTCTCAAAATGTCACAAAGATATTGCTTCGGGCCTCTTTAGCATGTGTCTTATCGCTTATTAAATCTGCGGTACTGTAAAATTTCCAAATGCAAATTTCTCGTCTCCATACCAACGGTTAAAAGAGATAAATAGTAATGTGACACAATGTGTCTAATACCCACCCGTCAACGATTCATTCATATGACCTTCCTGAAACTGGTCATTGGATGGCCATCTAACTTGTACTGTAGCGTCTGTACCTATAGATCAACCTCTGAACAATTTCTTACAAAATATCGATGAGCACTAGTACTATTGTATCAGCTAACTGGTCCTCTTTTTATAGTGGCCACTAGTGTAATATTTCAAAATACGTAACTACTCAATGTCTCATGAGGCATTTTTCAACATTTCTTTTCTTCTATATAAATAGCAATACAGGAAACAACCATGCTCGCATTTTATCTCACGATCCCTCATATTTTCACAATACTTGCTCAGTAGGAAACATGGCTTATGACGTGGAATTTATACAGAACTCAAACTAGACGAAATCCTGGATTTTGTGAAATACTCCTGTGCCTCACAGAGTACCTTAAACCAATGATAGAAGATGATAAGTGCAATGCAGATTTCAGCAAAATTCAGTCGGTTTCATTACCTTCATCTATTTAACTGAACTTCATTTTAAAGAACCTTGAACAAAGTGATCTCGGGCATTTAATATAACGTACATTTTCTAGTCGACAACAAAAGGTTTCTAGAAATACTTTATTCAAAGGAAAAAACATATTTCAGCTTGATTTACTACCTCAGTTTTACAATGATATCGGTCGTAAAATCATCTACCTCCAGTTTATATCTGGATTAAACCCGTGACATTAGGTTTCATTGCCTTAATTGGAAAAAGTAAAAATGTCATTTAAAACAACATGAAGTCTGTATTTCTTGCCATAGAAGTAATATTTCTTAGATGACAAATGCTTTACTTCATCAATTATTAACGGCGTGTTTAGTTGGTGGTCCAAAAATAATTTATATCATAAGTAATCATAAACAAACTTTTCAGAGGATATTCATCAAGCGAACTCTAACAAACAACTGTGTATTTATTTAGAATGTTGATGTATTACTAATCATAAGCAAGAGGAAGGCAGATGGACACCTGTTAACAATAACAAGGGATATTAATACGATAGAAGTATTAACCAACTGATTGCAGATCGAGTAACTGAATGATTTTGTTTCATATAGTCCTCTAACAATTCCAATGACACACTCACAAAAGACAACGTGCTCCAGTAGTTGATATTTTCACATGACTGGTATGTGGAATAGATTCTAATTGCTATTGTTTATGAGACCAACACCGGATATATCCACGGGCTGTATTCATCACTTCACGAACCAAACTGCCTTTTATATGACGTCCATTGTGTCTGTTTAGAATATCTATAGTACAGAATATCGCTAACACAATAGCATGGTGTCTTTTCTATAAAAGAAAATTCATTTAACCGATAAGATACAAACAATATGAAGTATTCCTATATTTTAACCACGAATGAACCCATACGATACAAACAATATATAGTATTCCTGTATTTTAACCACGAGTGAACCCATAAGATACAAACAATATGAAGTATTCCTATATTTTAACCACGATTGAGCCCATAAGATACAAACAATATGAAGTATTCCTATATTTTAACCACGATTTAACACATAAGATACAAACATTATGTATTAGTCCTATATTTTAACCACGAATGAACCTAGGGGATACAAACAATATGTAGTATTCCTACATCTTAACCACGAATGAACCTATAAGATACATTAAGAATGAACCCATAAGATACAAACAATATGAAGTATTCTTATATTTTAACCACGATTAAACATATAAGATACATACATTATGTATTAGTCCTATATTTTAACCACAAATGAACCTAGGGGATACAAACAATATGTAGTATTCCTACATCTTAACCACGAATGAACTTATAAGATACAAACAATATGTTGTATTCCCACATTTCAACCACGACTGGATAAAACAAACACTATCTTTATTTAACATAAGAACATTAACTATCTTAGTAATAAAAACTAAACGCTATTGAAATTACCTATCGAACAAATAATTATATGATTCTTTCAATCCATGGGATTAGCAGGTACTTTCACGCCATTCGTATACAAGAAACTATTTTAGAAACAAGCATCAAACAAGGTATAATTTCATAGAGTTTGCTTTTTGTATTACGCTGTCATGAATGACATTGCACCCCAAGCAAACACCGTATAAACATGCGTTAGCAGAATTTATAATCGTTTGAAATCACCATAGGCCAATCAAATAAAGATAAAAATGTAGCACTTAACGCCTAAGGGTGTGCATGACATTTCCTATTATGAAATTCTTATTGCTTTACTACAGAGAACGAATGTGAATGTAAACATGTTGCTTAGCAATCTGCACGTTCGAAATTGCAAATATTGAAAGCGTCATTATCACATAAAATGCATTTCAGTTCTACAAACAAACAAAATAAGCATGCAGCTAGTCAATTATGATAGACACTGACATACACAGCAGGATACAAGCATTGCAGTTTTAGATCCAACAGTTCAACTGCTCATATTTGAAAAGCAAATAATTGGAAACCTTTTAATCGTTTAATGCAACCCTGAATAGTTGAACTATCGACAAACGACAAACGTTCAAAAAGCTATTGGGACAAATTCAAGTTTGACTAAATTCAGCATAGATATTGCTTTTAGTTTTATTTTTGTTCAATTCTGTTCTTCAAACTTACTTTTTTAGTTTCATTCATCAATTTTACGGCATAAATATGTATGCTTGTCAAATTATTTTACAATCTCCTACAGTAACATTAGCATTCCGATATTTGTTGAACTGTAAAGCTGCACTATTCCGAGTAAAGAATATAATTTAAGTAGTGGATTTCTGTCTAATGAACAAAGCTGTTGGTTATGTTCACACAGCAAAAGAGCATAATATCAATATATACAATGTACTTGCAAGTCTACGTTTAACTCGAATGTTTATGTTTAATTAAAAAAAATAATTTAAGACTGACACCTTCTATCAGAAATCTTGATTAGACCCTTTGCAGTCTTCATACATGAAGAAAGTCTGTGGAAAACATACTTTATGGAGCCTGTGTAGATTTCTATAGAGGTATTGTAAATAGTTAATATTATTCAATTCGTCATTTCAAAATTCTTCAATTTCAATTTATCTCCAGATGAATGTTACAACACAAGATACCTGTAATATGACTAAAAGTTTTGCTAGACTTATCATACAATATTTTACGATGCAATATGCATCTACTAACTGGAAATCATATAAGGAAAAGGCTATAGGGTGTCTTTATTCGGATTATTCACTGTCGCTGAAAATATCAAAACTAAGGGGGGCATTTCTGGTAATTTGATCATAATCACGACACAAAATCCTCGTCTAATAAAGAATAAATGTAAGTGTCTGAAACGTTAGTTTTCTTGGATTTTGAATTCAAAACAGAATAAAAAGACAGCAGTACAAATATAAAACGGGAGAAAGCCGCTGATATGACTGCATATAGATTATAAACTTTGCCATTATTCTTTTCTGGGGATATAATCTCTTAAAGGGGTGTCGTCTGCAAGTTGTGTTTGAAAAATGTTCTCAGACATGATTTATGATTACCTACTGTAGATTTATGACCATTGTTGTCAGTAATAATTATATATATCTGTATGGGTCGAATCTATCAAGCATGGGCCTAGTTTCTCTGCTTTAAATGTTGACAATCGGGTAATAATCTGTTGTCAACTACTGGTACGTGTGAGATCTCCTTCACACGCTGAAAGTTATTTTCAAGCTTTTACGTCCGTAGTGTTGCCATAGTAACTTAAAACTTTCAGTAAATGCCAACTATTCGTTTTACTCTCCCTTGCCCTTATTATGTCCACTATATTCATGACTTCTCTCGTCATTGTTTTATTCTAGCACCACCACAACACACGTTGAAATATTCCCTGAGGTTTTGTAGTATTATCTGTAATAGCCAGCAGTATTAAAATCTTCACCTTGCCTTTATTTTGGGAAAAACGTAGCTACACTATTAACTTTTGGAGATGTATTTATATGTTGAATAATGTCTACATAGATGTACAAAGTCTTTACAAATAAAAAGATGACATGGCAAAACAAACATTTGGTGAACAGTCAAAAGACAAAAGAGTGTGCAGTACATCAGCATTAATTTACAGTTAGGAAAAATTATACTCCAATTCATGACAGAAAATGTCTCTGTCTCGCCAGCAATTTTAATAGTGTTGCTTCAGCCTCAAAGAGACACCAATTACATAAAATTTAGATATATTTTGAAAATTTGCTTGCAACTGACTGGTTTTTCAACTTAAAAATAACTCTATCTGCTTAGAATTTAAAAATCAATAGAAAACTTTGATTAAAATGTATTTTACTGCTATTGAAAGCACGAATCAGTTGCAATTAAATACACATTTTAGGGAGAGATTGTCAAACATTTACCACATCGACATTTACGTAAATATAATCCTCTTTACCACAAATCACAAAAAAAACAATTTTTTTTTAACATTTTGCTCTATCTCTTTTTTTTGCTTATAGAAAAACCATAAATATTTACCATACAATTTACATAAAAAGCTTTTGAAGACGGGTTCTATAATTTGCAATGATAGTATTGTTTAGCATTTGGTATTTTATGTGATTGTTTGTAACAATTAACGGTTTGTAACCGAACATCTGATTTATCTTAACAAAATTTACATGCAAACCAAGTTAAGGTCAAATAAGGAACGTACCGTTACCGCTACGGAAACTTGCTTGATACATTTGTATGGCATCGTATGTATATGTAGGTACAATTTGTTTTGGATAATTGGAAACTGACTGCATACGCCAATTCTATGTTTTTACACATTCATGTTTTTATTCTGCTTTTAATACTTGGCAACGTCTGATTGTTAAAAACACTTTAAAGCATACTAAAATTACATACACATGTACGCCTAAAATATTAAATTAAAACCTGTAATTGCGTCCTCGATACACTGTACAAACTATCTACTCCTTTATTGCAATATTTCTAGTTCAAAAGTTCCTCAAAGAAAGGTTTTACAGGATGGTAGATTACACTCCCATTCTTTTCAATGACATTCTATATGGCACAAGGGTGTAATACATCAGTGTTCTTGCATCGCATTATATCGATTTGAAAGGTTAATGAATGGTATAACTCTCGTTTTTATTGACCATTCTTTTATAGATGATGCCTGGGGCCATACAGTTTTATCTTGAAACAGAGTTAATTTGGCACAGCAAAATTAGGTTGTTTTAAGTATAAAGATAACTTAAACATTCCCTGGCTATTTCCCGATTTGAAAAAAGTACATATCTGTACAATTGTAACTTGTGTAATGTTTTGTGCTACTGATTGGAATCAGATATGTTCTCGCATTGTCAGACAGAGTGAAGCACTGTCTTGACTGATCATGCGTTGCTTTAAGAGGAAATCCTGCTAAGTACAACAAAGTGGCTGCGGTATGTCTTCATTTCCAGGTGTGTCTGGTTTGAGCTTTTTCTTATGCCATATGCCCTCTAATGTTATGCAAGATGTTCCATTAACCAAATGTTTTAAATAGAGCAGACTACCAAAACCTAGTGCGCTTTTCGTGATTTCTTTGTCACAAGATTTTTCCCACATTGTAGTAAATCTGTTTAAACTGAGTAGTAAAAATGTTTAATATTGTTAAATATATTTGACTTGACAATAAACCTATCAAATTGTATTAGTTAGTAAGCAGATATTGGACTAAGTTTGCGTCTCATCCAGTCAACTTGCTGTGGGCGTTGCAGAAAAACTTCTTCAGATGTCTTACGAGTGGAAATTGCTCTGAATTAGAGGCCTCGTACTTTTCAAAACAGCCTATTATGCAACATAACTTTATCTAAGAATTGAGATGATGCTGTGCTACATTCTCGAATGGAGTCACGGAACGAATTGTTGTGTAAACTGACCATGAAAATATCTAACATTGAGATTTCTATTTATCTGAATAATTGATTATAAGGTATTTCTGTGTAATAAATAAAACGTTTTATATCCTAAACTAAGTACAAACGTAATAAATACAAGAATATTTGTTATAATTCTTGACTTTCCTGAAAATTGATATTGCACCCGGTTCATAAAGATAATCTAAGCAAGCACGCAAAGAAGTAGGTTGAACTGATGCAGATTTCTATAAAAGGAAATTTGACTGCTGTAAAATTTAACTTAAATTGTAATAAATTGAAAATAGAAACACTAAATACAAGTTGTTTCATTTTTTGTAAAAGTTTATACTGGGTTAAATAACTGATTATATTTCCTAAATACAAGTAATAATGCTACTCTATATATAGTGACAAATTTGTGCAGTATCATGATGATTATCTTTAAGGTCAGGGTATTATTTAGAGGATAATACACGGCTGAGCCGGGCCGGGGCGTGAAAATCGGCCAACAAGGAGCATCATGGCACGAGGGCTTTAGTGCTAATATGCGTTTGAGGGCCGATTAATGTCCCGGCCCGGCTCAGTCGTGAATTACCGTCTATAATACTTTTTACTCAGTTTTCTATCGTACAATGTGCAATAGTTACAGATACGAGAAAAAAACCCAACTAGTAATGCACGCATCATGTTCATTTAGTGATGATGATTTAAAGTTGGTATTTTTTCCTCACTACACGGCCATTCCTTGAAGTTTTTATCGTTAAGCGTCATCTTTTTCATAGTGTTGTTGATATTTTTACTTTCGATAAACTCGTGTGTCTTGTAACACTTATTATTTAACATTCATTTTCTATCACTTTACTTTTAATGATCTCTTTTGATAGCGATTCAATAGATTTTTCGTCGGCGGCCATTTTATTCAAGCGGTTGGCGTCGCGTGTCCCTTTTCTGAGGGCCGATAATCGCATAATTGGCCCTCACGCGCGGGCCAATTATTTCATAATGCCCTGGCCGTAAAGATAATCATCATAATACTGTACAAATTTGTTACTATATATAGTAACATATGTATTATAGAATAATTGGCCAGCGCTTGAGGGCAGTTTATGCGATAATCGGCCCTCAGAAAAGGGACACGCGACGTCAACAGCTACAAATGACGTCACCTTTGAATAAAATGGCCGCCTGCGAGAAATCAATTGAATCGCGATTAAAGGAGATCATTAAAACGATGTGATAGAAAATACATATTCATGGGTGTATCAAGATACAAACGAGTTTATCGAAAGTAAAAGATATCATCAAAACTAGGAAAAAGATGACGCGTAACGATAAAAACTTAAAAGAATGGCCGTGAAGTGAGAAAAAACACAAACTTCAAATCATAATCACTAAATGAACATGATCTGTGAATTATACTTTAGTTTTTTTCTAGTATCTAGTAGTTTCGCACAGTGTATGAAAGAATACTGATTAAAAACGTAAGATATGTATTATAGACGTTAATTCACGACTGTGCCAAGCCGGGACGTATAATCGGCCACAAGTCGCATAATAACACTCGGGCTTCCTGCGGGCCTATTATGAAGTCCCGGCCCGGCCCGGCTCATCCGTGTATTATCCTCTAAATAATTTCGAAAATGTTCTAGACATATGTGAAGGTACTGTGAATCAATTTTTCAAAACACGTTAGGTGCGAACGTATGTTGTGGTGTTGTTGTTTGTAATGGAACATCGTACTCTTTAAAACTTGCAACAAACATACAACAATACAACAATTATATTAACACACCATTGTTGGTTCGGTTAATCGACTTTTATAAACTCGAAGATGCTTTGGCATTCAAATAAATGCCAAACACGTTGAGAAGACTTCATGAACAATACTTTTCTTCTAAAATTTCAATATCGGCGAAAGGACGAGTTAATCACGCGCACCAAGAAGGCAGGATCAATGCGGTTTTAATGTCAAATTTCAATTGAAACATCGTAAAAAGTAAATAATGTTACGATTTTCAAGAAATATTAGTCTCAAGTAAGATTAATAGTGTAGCTCCTAACACAGAGACTGGAAACTCACTGAAAGTATAGGCACGAAAGACTCTGTATGTATGGTATAGTGAATATAACTGAGTAACGGTGACTATGGAATTCTCTTTTTGTATAGCTTAATAGCTTAAATTCCTGTGCAATGTGATTGCAAAGACTTGTTCTAATATAAGTACAGAGAGAAAAGACGGAAATAATTTAACAAGATTAAAAATTACAGTACATATTTATGTTATAGACGATGGGTTCGCACTACATGAAGAATCAGAGCATATATTAGAAGTTTCTTGAGAAATGGCATCATTTCGAAATATGCATTTTGATGTAAAATACTAATGTCAATGACTGTAACAAGCAAAATCAAACCATATTCAGTTAATGTAGACATCATACATTTATTTCAAAGATAATATCAGTCACTTTTGGTTCCTTTTCGATTGTTTTCTGTTTTGAAAATATAACTGAGCACGCCACTGTTATGCAATATTAAACTTTATTATCATTCCAAACACGACCATTATTTTAAAGTTAAATTCTAGCAGTATAAGCAAATTAATTGTATTGAAATCTTGAATGAGAAAGATATTTAACAATTAAATACGTGCATGATTTGTCTGAAACTTTGCCAATTTTAATGACAATCTTTACGGCTAAAATTTTAGCTTATAGTATGCCTTTGTCCGTCTCAGGGAAAACCAAACATGATTCTTGGTTACCTTGTAATCGGTGAAACCGTTCACTGGGCCTACTCGGCTCCAGTCAGTCTCAATAAATGGCGGGTGATTTTGCTCATGTGAGTTCCATCTCGGGAATGTACGTAAATTACATAGAAAATTTAAAGAAATTTATTTTTCAGTAAATATATATGTAATCAATCATAAGTAAGAAAGTTGTCAATGAAATAACATCAGAAATTTGAAAATCAAACTACAGATATAGAAACCTTCTATAATAAATCACAATCCACCCATTAATTGTACAACTTTACATAGAGTATTGAATGTTTAACGGTACTTTATCATAGTTTAAATTCTGATTTTACCGATAATGACCGCAATGTACTGACAGGTAAGCATACTTGCAAATATTAATTTTTTTATGCTTTTGAAGTTAATGTGTCACCAGTTTTAGGGGGTATCCATTTAAAGCTAAAATGTAAACCAATACGATGCTTTTTCCGACTCCTACACCAGCTCTGTCATTTAATTCAAACAAACAAACAAATAAAAATAATTACACAATAACAGTTGCGGTAATCCTGTTAAAATGTCAAACTAAGTGTAACTTACAAAAGATTTATATACGTATTGTTAAATTGGATAACACTTACGTGCGTTGCTGAAAAGTACAAACCTAAGGCATACGGCGGGGATGAAACTAACGGCTACCACGTGTATAGATATCTGTTTCCTAATAGGACATGTTTTCCAGAGGAATAGATATATCTGTCTGTTGTACTACATACGTTATATCTATGCATTTCTCCCGCATTTAAATTGCTTTTCTGTTCTTACAATTGTTACCATTTGGTTTGATTGATGGCTAAATACTTCCGGAGAACTTTACTTCACTTTTATTTGTTTCCTGAAAATTGATATAGCGACTTTACTATGATCTCAATTTCAGGAAATACACATACATATTTAATGTATTTTAGAATATATTGCTAAGGATTTTGCAAGTTTCATTTGAACACCATCGTCTATGCCATAACTAAGGTGCAACGTATTAAACAAAAGCCTTGACAGTCAAGCATTCCATTCCCTAAAAAGAAAGTACTTCTATTGAATCAGATAAAACTACCTTAAACTGAGAATATGCTATATAGTAATGTGTACACCTGTTTGGAAAAATCAACAGAGCATGGTTTATGATAACATAGGTACTTCCTTGACTTGATTTTACTGTAAATGACGTTAGTTCTATTTGAAAGTAAACAATACTAATTATTCAAAACAGAGTTTGCGTGCTTACAATGTGAAATTGAGCAATTCTTAAGCTGTGCCAGGAAGTCGAGACTGAGTGTGTTCCTGAAAAGGAAATAGATATTACTATATACACCTTAAAAAAACGTCGCCGCAAGTTAGCGGATATACAGGAAATGATGAGCAGACGTTCATTCACGTAAATAGCATTGGCAAGTTTGGTCGTTTGGGTTCACCACTGTATATCTACACAAATAGTAAGGAATGAATAATCCGTATATGATATGTCTATGTAATCAATGTCACTTCTGTAAGTAACAATTACACACTCACTGATAGCTAAGTAATTATTTGTTGTAGTTGCTGTTACCTGTCTACAGCAACTTTAAATTATTTACGAATTCTGAACACTAACAACTCATACAACAACACTATTCTGTACTTGATGAAAAATAGTTGTGTTTATGCTGGTCATTTAATTGAGTGTAACAAGTGATGATACTGCAGAATATACGACATGCACATGTTGTGATTTAACAAAAAAGAAATTTCACATAAATAAATTTCGTTAAGTTGGGAGAAAACATATCATATTTATTTGCCATATCAGCAACGTTGATGCCACATTCTTTACTATTTTAGTTTTTTTTTTCGTCTTTATCAGCCTTGGATGTTTACAACACGAGTAATGTACGAGTATTGTACTGATTTTCCTATTACGTTGGTAGAAGGTTAAAGCCATTTGTACTTTGAAAGTTTCTATAACCTTGATTTAAATAACTCCAATAATATAAAATTAACACCCAGCGTAACACGAACGATCTAGCAACATATATATTGTACCAACATTAAATATGTAGGTTGGAGATTGAGGATTTTGCACCAGTTCCTTAACACCGACCAAACAGTTTTTGCCTGAGTTTATTTTACTACTAATCTTGAAGGAAAGTGTTTGTTAAACGAGAAACGACTAATGTTATTCCTTCTAATTATCAAGGAATATCAGGGAACTACATTTTCATTGCTTGTAAGAAACTTTAGAAACGGAACATATTTTCAATGATTCTCAATATGGATTTCGTGACCGCATTGATACTTTATTTTTATTAAGATGTATTAGCTAATAATTTCAAGCTTTCTAAATACTTTATATTTTGACACCGTTAATCGTGATGACTTGTGGGTCTAGAATAAGTTGTAAGGGGACCACTCTCCTCCTCTGTTCTTTTTATTTTACTTATAAAATTATGATATAATTATTTATTTTAGAAAATATCTGCTGTAACCCTTTAACTGACAAAGATATAGATTTATTATCCATGTGTATGATTCTTTTTGCTGATGACATTGTATTGTTTACTACGGACAATCCCAAATCAATTGTATACAACAATATTCTTTAAAATAGGGTTAACTATTTCTGTAACTGATATTCGAAAAATGTAATCAGGTGAATCGTTCGAAATTATTGACTGTTTCACACAAATCTCTGGTTAAGCATTAAGAACGTATACAAAGTTTTTGGTATCATTTGGTAAAGTGCCTCTAGATATAGGAACAAACTTCGTTTATATGATACCATGATTGAACTTGTCCTACTATACGGCTCTGAGGTTTAGGGTGTCCAAAGTTTATCAAAACATTACGTATTAGATTTTGAAGTATGTACTGTAAATCTCAGACTCTAAATGCTGCTATGTATGGTTAATTGGGAAGGTTCGGTTTATCAGTCATATGTAAAGAAAAGTCACTAGAATTCTGGCTAAAATAACGAAACACGTTGATACCCTACTCTAAAGTATTACGATATTTGTAACCATGTAAATGGTTCATGTTAGGCTAGTTGTATTAATTTCATAACTGATCATTTGGGTTTTACAAATGTAAGAAATATTTTTAATAAAATCATTAATTATTTACCAATGATAACAGACATAATCAAAGATCAGTACATTTAAGACCGGTTTGTTTCGGCTAATTCTATGCCTAAACTAGAATATGATTGCAAATACAAGAACACATTTTGCTTTGAACATTATATAGAAAGGATACAAAATGATGAATTGTTAAAAAGCTTGACAATCATTTAGACTATCCAGTCATGAATACTGTACTGGTAGAAATGTCAAAATTGTAAAATTATGTTCCAAAATGTAATTAAATCAGAGTATCAATTTCTATAATGTTGTGGTATGTATAGAAATATAAGACAGAAGTTCATGGGCTTATTTCTTAACACTCTAAAATTATCTATTATGTCTAACAAAAACAAGAAATATCTTTTCAATATTTGCAAGCTAATTAAAGAAGCCACATTAAAACTTAGTAATAATTCTTTTTCTGGTAATTGTTCATTTCCATGCTTACATGTTATTATGATTTGTGCATTATATCTTTGTCATATTATTTATACAAGTTTTATAGCCAAAGGCAAGCAATTTGCTGATTTGCTAATTTAGCAAAAGTTGAAGTACTGTGTACATATTATGAAAATTGTTTGTGCCAAAGAGTTGTGAATGAGATAACAAATTAACCTCAATTTTCACATTATTAGTACAATAATCATGTACACGTCGTCAGGTGGTACAGTAACTATAACGTCATTAGATTATTAGCTACTGAAGGCATGTTCGAAATGCTTGAAATACTAGACAGGACTGAATCCCCCATGAGAAATATTATGTTTATTGTCTTTGTAGTATCGCCAGACTCTTGACGTAACCAATGCCTTCAGATAATAAAAGTAGTTTCCGACTTAAAAACGACATTTTGTAAAATTGATATAAACCAGACTTTAAGAAAACACACAAGAGACACTTTTTAAACACAAGGTTAGCAGTCAGATGCACAACAAAGTCAGATATAGAATAACTTATAGTTGACAATCAAATCTGAAAGGAAACAATGTAAATTGATGCTATTGAAAAATACCCATGCACCATTATAGTGAAGAAGGCGTTGGCTGAAAAAATATAAACTGAAATAAGACATTGTCTGAGGTGTGCATATTTATGAAAAAATTGTCTAAGACTGTTTTTTATGAAACTTTCATTGTATCATCTGTTCATACAACACACTGCAATAAAACTATATTAAACGGACACTTAAAGCTAAATGTATTTAGCATGTTGATGTCTACATATTTTTATCTGTTTGTCTGTTACATTTAGAGTTAGTAAATGTTAGCTGCTCACGACAGGATGCTGTATTATTTCAGGACGAGCTCTTCAGAAGCAGAACCAGGACAGGTACAAAGACGAACGTGTAATGGTTTTCCGTGCATGTACTCTCATCTCGGTACAAAAGCAGGTCGGGCCTCACTTTATAAAACACTGGCGAGTTTTATTGACGATTGTTTCAGCGATCCAGATTGTGATCCAGGTAAATATATTTTAGGCTCTAGATTAAATTAGCAATAGGTTAGCAGTATTACCATTACCTTCCCCTCAGGTACTGTCCTAGTTTGACGCCCGTCCTTGTGTGTCAGTCTGTGCAAGTTTGTCTGTATCATAAATATATGTTTTTGACAGAGATCTCAAACTTTTCAGTGTAAAGAGTGTTGACGCAAAGAAATAGAAATTATCTAGAAACAAAGCTAAAAAAACAAGTTTAATAGATGATAATGGTCTTATTTACACGTCGCCATGGAGATATAGTCACCAGATGGAAACACCCGTCTTCGGTGTAGTAAAGATACTGTAAGGGAGAGGCTGGTGTAAGACTGATTTCGAGAGTGACGTCGATATGTCAGATGTATTAATGTCATAAACGTATAGAAATTCAATGTGACATTAAATTTGAAAATCTGAAAATACGTTCTTGCATAATAATATCTAACAGAAATCGAATACTGGCAGTGGAATTAATCAGTACATGTAGTCCATTTATCACGGAAAAGTTAATCAATTGCCAGTTTGAAAAAAGTTCTGGGCTGTGTATTTTGCATTACTCAAAAATGTATGTAATTACAAACATTTAAAAAAGGTTTACTTACAATTGCAAAAAATGCTTGGAAATCAATACGTCTGTTCTAGTACTGTACATTTGCTTTGATTTTGTTTCCTTTTCCATCCCAAACAGGATATTTGGAGTGTTATATAACGTCATCCCTATAGAACTGTTAGCAATCAACAGACCACCTGCATGCCCCTAGAAATAGAACTGATAGTAGCTCACCTTTTAGTTCTCTGCCTGTAAAGTTTGCTGCTTCCCGGTACTGTTCACATCTAGTATCTAGATGGAAAACAGGGTTTGATTTAACACCTATTGTACACATTTTTGTTGCAGGAACCGATGCTTTTAAGAAATATGTTGCAATGAATCTCTTCAAACACTCTCTCTATATATATATGTATCCATATGCTCTCTTGTAACAGTTTTACATACATATGACAGCATTACAGCACTTTCCTATGCACCTCTTTATGCCTTGAAATTATTCACTTTCAGTTTTTTAAACGGCGAGGACTAGATATGTAAGGTGAGGTAAAGCATATGTAACATGTTTTGAACATTTTTGTAAAGCACACTCTCTTTCTTCATCTTTTACTGTGTATGTTTAATACTCAGTCTGCGTATGTTTAATACTCAGTCTGTGTATGTTTAATACTCAATCTGTGTATGTTTAATACTCAGTCTGCGTATGTTTAATACTCAGTCTGCGTATGTTTAATACTCAGTCTGCTTGTATTTAATACTCGGTCTGTGTATGTTTAATGCTCGGTCTGCGTATGTTTAATACTCAGTCTGTGTATGTTTAATACTCAGTCTGTGTATGTTTAATACTCAGTCTGTTTTTCAAGCGACATTCACTTCAAATAGCTTCAGTGTCAAATGCCCGAGACTCTGCCTGTATTTTTCAAAGTGTTCTTTTGCAAATGGTGACTAAGAAACGAAAACCATGAATTTCAACATTAAATCTCTGTTTACTGAAGAGGTTCATATAAACAAAGTGCGCCTTTTTGTTGAAATCTGTTCTGTTTTAAAGTAAAATTTAAAAGATACATTTCTGTTAGATATTGCAAAAGTCAACTTACCATAAAAGTTGAGAAAATAAAGGCAAAGGTCTCAATCTTGAATTTGTTCTACTGCTGAAATTTGATAAAAAGATTATATATCGGAATATGAGTTAATTGAAGAGTATTTGTAAATATAAAATTGTAATTACTAATACATCAGACTGGTTTTAACTGACCAGTAACTGCAACTGAATTAACTGCAGCTTAGAAAACATGTACACACTCTTCAGATAAACATTTAATATTTTTGCTAGTCATAGTATTGGTTTCTTCAGAGTTTTTATCGAATTCAAACAACACATCATTTAAAATAGTGTCTGATGTTCATGACAGTGTTGTGCACTACACGAAGTGTTTCTATATATCTAGGCCAATTAATTCAGGGATTATAGACATTGGTACCTTCTGAATTCTTGATAGGCGTTGTGCATGTCTGAAATAATGTGTAACAAATGATCTTCTGATCACTGTTGTATTTTAGCTTGAACATATGTTCTCCTTTTCAAAACTTCTTTTCCTTAAGCCTCAGATATCTGAACCTCTGAAACTAAACGTCTATCTTAATAAAGTCATCGAAGCAGTCACTATGCTTATAACAGGACGCCCTATGTCTGTAAGTTTACATTCAATATCTATAATAAAACCGTTCAATTTTTTAAGACACCAAGTTTGTTTAATCAATCTGATTATCGTCTGAGTCTCTGAAAATTGTTTCAAGTAAACATCAAGTTCATAGAAAATAAATGCATATGGGAAGTAAACGAGAAAGAAAGTCTTGACGAAACGATCTCAAAGAACAAAGTTTACGTATTTTTGAAACTATATATAAAAATCTAAAAGATATTTATTGAAAAGTTATGAGCATTACCTTGAATATTAAGATTATGGTCATTCAAATCTCATACACAAAGGGTAAAATAACAGGAATATCATTTTCGTTTGTGAAATAGTTTGATAGTTAAGTATTTAACTGAACGTTACATATATATTTTAATAAGAAAGGAATCAGCGCAGTTGTATGAAAACTATTTTTACGTTTTTAGGTTAAATTTCTTAAACATTATTTTGCAGAAAAAAAATTTTTCTTAAGCAGTATAACAATCATGACAATCGTGATGAGGCCGACAATGCTCTCGACATTAAATTATAAGAAACTTTTAAAAAATGTTCACAAGGCAATATGCATAAAAGTGTTTAAACAATAAGTTAATGTTTAAGACATCTATGCTAGATTGTAAGAATTCCTTTCCAGACAAAATAAGGCCCAGAGAAAATCATTTTATACTGCTTATAAAATATATTTCTTAGATAGGTCTTTAAATTTCTATGTAGACTATATTATCGAAAACAACCCATCCACTGAGGGTGTCATTATTCACAAGACCATCGTTACTTTAGTAACTTATGTAGAGAGTAATAAGGTAGTCATCTACGTTAAGTTAAATTAACTTCTGACAAATAGTTTCAGACATTGATATTTTGGTATTCTTACTTTTAATTGACTAGGGAAGTATAATATCATTTCAGATATATTGGTGACGAACCATCTAGGTTATTTATTTTGCTTCATCAACTGTTGTGAAGCGTTGATATCATTTTAAGATACCGTTGTCGACGATATGACGGCATGCACAACGGACAACGGTGGACGTAGAATGAGCTTGACTTTGTGCTCAGGCGACCTAAATATTTTAACTTTGAGCATTTGATGTGCACATAATTTATTTTGTGTCTTATACAATGTTGTCTGCTCAATTGCGTCTTTGCCATTTAGACTCTGACATAAGCTTTAGGTGTTGTGACCATATTTTCAATCTTACTTTCTAACTGGACAAAAAACTTTCACTGTAGTTCTGTATAAACATCATCATTGTTTAATGCACCTTTAGGGATCTCTCCTTGAGATTAGTATGTTGTGTTTATGTGCATTTTATGGAAAATACTATTTTGCTGATAAGGTGCAAGACTCAGCATTATATTTTCTACATGTACATATTTCAAGATATATACTATATATAATGTGGTTCCCAGTACTAAACACTAACCTTTCGATACATGAACCCCGTCCCCAACTGTAACATGAACGTTTTTTCTGTTTTCTGATTGCTTCATCATATACCATTTCATTTATCATTTACAAAAAGCTCACGTATTACTACGGCATGATCCGATTTTTATTTTTACGGTTCTTGTAATTTCGGAATTTATTTTTCTATGAATTGACAGTTTGTAACGATACTTGATTTTAAGGAAGTTTAGGATATATCTTTTATAGGGATGTATTGCTCAATTTCATCACCAAGAAAGATAGTCCACTTAAAGTAAGGTCTGTCATATTTGCGAGTTAGGATGAAATATCACCAGATAAGCACGATTGCATCAAACTGTTTCGGTGTATAGACTGAATATATCTACTTATACATTTGAATTTTACTTTTAGTCAGTGTTACTATTTCCACAACCATAACCTTTGGAATGTTCCGTCCTTTTACCGTCTAATGAATCAGAAAGACCTTTTATTAAGTTGACATTATTCAACGTTCAATGGCTGTGCAGAATTGAATTAATTAAGAATTGTCTTGAGATTACATTTACACCACTTTGTTCAGTCAATTTCACTAATTTGAGAATCTGCATTGTCACGAACGTGATCTAGACCCCTCATAATTAGAACATTGTTTTCACTTGATTCTCAGTTTCGCCGTTACTATTTATTGGAGAAATTCCCTTCAATTTCTTTTTACAATACTGCGCTTTAATTGGTTTCTGACTGCAAATAAATGAACTCTTATTATATTGGTTCCGGATAAAGTTTCCGTCACATTTTCAGCTATAGTTTTTCGACGTTAAGGACTACTTTAGAGCCATATATTAAACTCCTTAAGACAACCGTTAGTGATCATTCGTTTGAAAGTATTAAGAGGGTTTTGAGTTTCGGTAGAGCAAATAATGAGATTAAGGTTACAAGGTTCAAGGTTTTGGCTGAGGGCATGTTTGTATGTTTCCTGCAGCTGTATGCTTATCGCATCAAAATTCATCGCCTAAGAATACTTTACATATGGAATTGTATTTCAATGAAAACCTGTTCACTGGGACAAATATATTTTTATAATATGTAAAAAGAAAATAAACGCACTTATAATTTACACTTTTAACGACATGTTCTATTCTTATAAACTTAGCAGGACAGTATACTTTAGCTGTTATGGAACTTTATCATAATATATAATATATGTCTAAAGACTGTTCTTAAACAAACTTTATTACACTTTCAGTGACAAGCGCGCTAAATTCATTATTAGTGTCTTTAAATTTTATTTCATTTTTTTATTTCACCGAAAAAATCAAGCGAACATTCAATGCGTCAGTAGCTGTCAATTCCGGAAGTGATTATAGATTATACAGACTGTGTAATCGCATGGTGGAGCTAAATTACTATAAGTACTCTTCTTTAACACTAATTTTGTGGAAACACATTTGAAACAAATAGTAAACAGCGATAATTACAAGTAGAT
Source organism: Saxidomus purpurata (assembly GCA_022818135.1). Taxonomy (NCBI): domain Eukaryota; kingdom Metazoa; phylum Mollusca; class Bivalvia; order Venerida; family Veneridae; genus Saxidomus; species Saxidomus purpurata. Next base: position 31,055,055 of record JAFMSR010000010.1, read on the forward strand.
GCAAGTTGTAATTCTGTTTGTATGTTTCTAAAGTTAGAAGATCAGTTACATGGCAGCAGGTACCTGCACTCTCCGGCGTTATCATTATATTGCAATAAACGAAACAAACTCTAGAAAAAGACGTGAACGAAACTAGTTTATAATGGTTGTGCTGTAATTTTCAGAGTTTGGAAAGGGTTGATTCTTATTCGGGTTATGCATTTTTTATTTCAGGAAGACGAAAAAGACAAAGTCCTACTAAACGGTTACAACAACTGATAGATACACCCCTCTATAAACTTGTGGAATGGAGCATGCGCAGTGAAGGCTAACAGTCTCAGAGTTACTTGCGTTCCATGCCTAATGGACATTTAAATGATCATAATGTATTGTACATAACTTTTTTACTAAATGCTGAACAATTTGTTAATACATTGACAGTTGATTCATGAAGGGTAGACCTAAGCCTTTATTTTTATAGCCTGTAGCAAATACATAGTAGAAAATAACAAAACTTGCAAACTTAAAGGACTAGGAATTTTCATCACACACAAAAATGATAAGAAAGGTTGCTTTGCCAACATCTTGAGTGTCAACTGGTTAAGCTATGCTAATATTATTTCCGAGAAATATTATGTGGATCAGTAAATATATTTCAAAATCAAACGCTTGTTCCAGCCTCTATGAACCAATTGCTATCCGAACCTATGTCTTTCGTTACTTTTGTTATGTTATTGCAAAATCCATTCTATGTCATTATTGTTTTTTCTCTAATATACACGCTGTTACTTAAGTTGTAAATAGTTTATGTATTTAAGCAATAGTATCTTTAAAAAGTGATTTTTTTGTCTTTTAAGTTTCATCTGTACTCGAAAGTTAGCAATAACTTTATTATTATTTTGTTTTGAATCTCCAATTTAGAAAGTAAACGATTTATTTAGACGTTTTAATTTCTACAAAAATGAATTCCTAGGACTCACCGGTTAGAATTTAAAAGTATCATGCCGAACTTGAAATGTTAACTATAATGTTTAAGTTAGTTTAAGAACCATTCAAGCTTATGGTCATAATTTCAATAAAGACACTAGTCATTATATTTTACTCTTAAGCTTATCAACACCGCCATAGTTATAACCAAAATACAGAAATCCGTAAAATAGCTCTATTCACATTGAATCATGAGTAATTCTGTAAAACCGTTTTGACCATCTTAGTCAAAATTTGGAAATTCACCCTTTCAGTTAGGTATATTTTCACAATAAGAGAAATAACTCAGCATATCTCATTTCTTACATGTTTTCATAGCATCTACTGTGTTTAAAGCTTTGGTATTATATTTGATGAGGAAATTTTGAAGGATAATATAACTTTAAATAAGCAACTTATTATTGTTTACTTTGAGTTTGTTTACAATAGTATCGACTTTGTCGTTGTTAAACATAAACTATAAAGTGTATTTATAACTTTGGCACTTACTCATATCTGTTTGTACAGTATTCTTTTTCAAAGCCCTTTTTAAAATTGACTGTTCGGTTTGCTTTTTGCTATTTAAGAAACATACTTAGGGAAACAGTTTTCGTCTCATATACAACTAAAACAAATTTGCTAAGAGATTTTCAACTTCATTCTCAAATCTCTATTCAAACATTTGTGCACCTAAATTTTTCTGTTCATTACAAGGAGTAAATACAACATCTAGCACCAAGCCAATAAAGTTATCTGTATAGATTGTTTACAAGTTGTTAAAAGGCGATACGATTTTTGTTTGTTTTTTGTTTGTACAAATGATTATACTTATAAGAGAAATTATTGCAGAGGGTCAGTCTCCCCGTTTCAGAAACTGACTCAGTTTTTTCACAGAATGCAAAAAAATAAATAAAAGGTAAAAATGAAGAGTGAAACAAGAGAGAAATATATTTTCAAAGGTTTAAAAATAGTCAGCCCATACGTTATCATCGATCTTTTCTTTTCTCACTGAAGCAAGCTACATACGAGCCTATGTTATGTTGAAAGCCCTTGACTCATTTAGAATGACGAAAGTCCCAAAACGTTTACTTATGTTAATGTAACTTTTATTACGCATAAATTCCTTTTCTCAGAAGACTAAACTGTTCACTATCTTCCATTTTTCAAAAGAGTGATAATTTTATTTGTAAAATTCATTTTATTGTAAAAAGTGATGGCAATATGTTAAACTCGTCATTGGTTAAAAAGTAGTTTCCCTTTCAAATTCATACCATACTTTGCAATACACATTAAAGTCTGAAAGTACTTACACTGTCGACAATCTTACACTTAATTTAAGTTTTTTTTTATAAACCATAGTGGATATATTAAGGATATGCGAGAAAAATAACCAGTGTCTAAACAATTGCCACGACCTAACTTTACTTGTTTTAGTCATATACATGTATATTCGTATTTCCGTTTTCCTGTACTTAAACTTTGTAAATCCTTCGCGTGTGCAAAGTTTGAACTATATTTTATTTCTAGCAAAGATTCTATCGTACCTTACAAAAACAATTTAATGAATGTGTGTAAATCAGAAATGCTCCATAGTCTGCTTATCATAATAATGTAAAGTTAATCCCAAATCCTGTTGTCCCAGAGAGATGAAATAGGCTCCCAATTTAAAAAAATGCTTATAAATTTTTGCTTTCATATTTTCGTGCAGATATATTCATATTTTACACTTTCTGTAGACTTTAGAAAAGGAAATTCTCAAAGAAATTTTGAACAAAGGGAACAAATATTGAAAAGGGTTACATTTTTTCACGGTAATGTAAACGTCATATAGCAGACTCTTGTTTCAATAAAGACAAAAAATAATAGGAAAAGTAAAAACAAAATGACATTGTAAGGTTCTGTTGAAATAAGACAGTTAAGCTTATGTATTTCCACTCTTTACTTAGCGATTGTTAAACAAATTTTCTTTCCTATGTATTTAATCTCCTTTATGTTGTAATTGATAACTTAAATATGATATAATACTGTACGTGTGCGTGTGAGACGAATAAGCCACATGTGGGTAGGTGCGCGGGGGCATCATGTTACAAGTCCATTTTTGAAAAGTAATTGACCATTTCACCACTTAAGAACCAAACGTTTCTGTCAAGCAATCAAAACCAAATTAGATTGGGAGAGGTCTCAGAGTGAATTTAAACTAAACACCAAACAAAAGTATACTGAAAATAGCCTATGTTGACGATTGTGTTCAAGATTATATTTTTTCAAACTTACCAATATACTGTTTTACTACTCTGATAGCGCTTGATTAATATATTGCATATTTAGGATTGCTCATGTCAATTAAACAGCAAACAAACATTTGAACGTTATGCAACAACACGACGTGCAGAATGCTCGAAGACTGAGACTGAAAGCTTTTACGCTGCGCGATGTCCAATTGTAAAGTCCATCATATTGATTTTCAAAAAGTTTTAGTAGCTCTATAAGACATAAAAGTATGTAATTCGTTAGAGGGGTGATGAGCAATAATTTGGCAATTATTTATGGAAAATAAATTTAAGTTTAACCAATAATAAAATTTTACTTTTTGGCATTATGTGTGTTTTGTTTACTTACGTCCCTTGATACGATGTATATTTCATTTACATTCACAAATTGTAAATGACATTTCAACATGTAAAATCATCAATTAGACGGGTTTCGTTAAGTCTTTTCATAAAGATCCGAATAGATTTACTTTGTAATATACCAGGTTAACAGATTATGTTACTTCGTCCCAAAACCACGTTGTCTTCTAAGAGCATTGCTGCTGTAAATGGACTCGAACTTTTCAAGTTTCCGAGATACATACATAAGTGGTTGTTATTTCATTGGGAAGTGTATGAAAACAATCTGACAAAACATTGAAAACTATCAGAAGAATGTGGACGAGGAACCGACTTCTGACCAGCAAAAGGTCCAAAAGGTGAAGTGTTGCAAAGATCATTTGAAAGGGTAAAACTACGATACAAACTTAAGACTAAATGAGCTCCTCCATGATGGTGTAGCGTTGACCTATTATTTCTAACCTGGACATTATTTCATTCATATTTTCTAATGATTTAATGTAACTTTACGAGTTTTCGTATTCGGTTTTCTGGAGTTAACTGGATTCGAGCTATGCTTTGAATAGATATTCTTTCAGTGATATATGAAATATTAATGGAAACATTTTGGAGATGAAAGAAAAATGAGTTAAAACGACGACAGTTAGTATAGCCTGACAGCTGCCACTTTTTTCTGAAACTGAAATAGAAGTCCTGTATGTACTAAAGTTTTGTTTGTGGCGTTATAAACATTAATCAGTCAAAAGTATACGGTAAAAACGTATCGTCTACATAAAACGATCCTATTTCTGGTATTTGTCTTAAATCAAGGACAATATGCATAATTCCTAAAAGTAATCAGTGAATTTTAAAAGTTAAAAGAATTAGACAAAAACTGTTTCGTATGCCGGTATTTAAATAGTAAAAGGGAATTTGCTAGCGTGAAAAGGTGCACATATTCTCTGAATGATAGAAATCCGACTGCTTCAAACATGCGGGCACATCTTTATTGCACAACGAGGGCTAAAACAAAATTTACCTGCTTGCCTCATCGAATAATTCACCTTGCTTTTCTAGTTTAAATTAATACAGTACAATTGCTGCATACAAAATGTAATCGTAATGCACAGTGCACATGATAATTGTACTGCTTTCGCGCCCCGCGTGGCGTGTACGTCACATAGCAGGCGATAGATGACTTTGGTCTTGTGGCTGCCGAGGCATTGGCCAACGATGATGGGCTTCCTCCTTTCGCTGCTTACCAGATAACCCTTTTTAGGGCTAGGCCATTTACTTTTAGTTCCGATTGGCCGCCTGAGTGACCGAGCTTTGGCTTCTAAATTCATTTCTTTTGCGAGCGGAACTGCCTGAAATCAAGAATGGGATTCGGCAGCGTCTGGAAAGCCGGTTTGGCATGAGACTGATAACACCAGTCTTGGCTAGACAATGGACTTGTATTATACGTGGAAAGCTAATTTGGTGTTGGGAAGCCTCACAGATGAATAGTTTTGCTGTTGGGTCGATTACTGTGACGTTGCCCAGTGTTAACGGATGGCCCTTGAGCTGAGTTTAATTTGTTAAAATTGTCCTCTCCTCTTTGACACCTGCATATGGGACAATTTCGTGAGCGCTGTATATGTACTGAGGTTCGCCGATGTGTTTTTCGGGTAATATTGCTATAGTCGAAGTCTGGACTTACCTTTACCACTAGAGTATCGGCTAGCAGGGGAACTCATTCTCAATATCGTCAAGTATATTGGCCTATACTAACTGGAAACTGATGAGAGACAATCCGGGATCTCAGTGTTTGTGTCAGCTTTGGGTGTCTAGCAGCTTTATTTACCGGCCGGACACTTATAAAACACTTGAACCGAACCTATCAGAACTGCACAGTGCACATGTATAAATTTCATTCCTCGACCTTCATTTCCGTTAATATTAAAGATACTGATAAAATATTTGCTTCTGCTTTCAACTCTTTTTAAAACTCCAGCTAATTTCGAGTCGTATCGAAAAGTGACCAACACACTTTAATCAGCATGTTCTTTCCATCAGTCATATTCAAGATTGGTTGATTTTCAGACAAATGGCATACTGCTCTATTTCATGTTCCTATCTAGTAACTCTCACGCAAATTCTTTTACAGGAAGAAAGATAGTTGTGCTCAGTTTATATTATTCGTAGTCAAATCGTCACCAAACGCACTAGGAATGGAAATAATAACACTGTTTTAAAGTGTTATTGGTTCCATATTTCTTAAATGTTGATACTCTTCTCTGTCATCACTGAAACATATTAGTAAATAAATTTGCATTGAAGCCAGAATCTCATAACAAAGAAATAAGAGAGAAAAGCGGTATTTTTCTATTTTTCTTGACGATGAACCCCCTTATTTCACATTTCCAATTCACACTAACTTATGGATACAATAGGCTGGAGATGTTATTCATGCAGAATAATTTCAGATCTTCTAAATAAAGGCTATAATTACTTAAAGGAAATGACTGAGAAAAGGAAGAGAATTGCTGGAAAAGTCGTTAATTGACTGGTTTTCTGTCAATGCTTAACACTCAGTTTAGTTTGTAAGAACTGTTAATTGATCTGGTTAAATCACGGTACTAAATTTTTGTAACAATGTAGACTTATAGGACTGCGCTTGAACTGTAAAGAATATGCTTTAAAATACTAAGCATGTTGACCTTTTAATCTATACAGTATACCGTATCAAAGAATTTAAATTTTGATTTATGAATCCGTCTTTTCTGTTTTACACATACAATTTTGTTTCTTGTTTCATGGCTTAGAGATTTCAGTGAGTGCCTTTATTATTCCTAGAAAATATTACTTTTAAACACTTCAAAGTAACAGAGTAGCTCGCTGAAAGTTGGTGCTAACACAAGCTAAATGTTTAGTCAATACCAACAATCACTTAAAGCTTACTCATCGTTCAGTAATTAGTGTCAACTGCTAATATCTCTTAATTTGTTTTTGGTTATTTCTTTTTTTGGGGTTGTACCAAAGAAGAATTACAGCACCTTGCCGCTTCTCTCCGACATATTCAATTGGGTAATGAATAGCCTGGGTAACCAGGATGAGAAGATGTGAGACAGCCTTCTAAGTGTTGTAAAGTAAAGGTTGGGTTTTCTATGAGTTGACATAGCTTCTCAAGTTTTTAATCTTCGATCTAAGATCTCTACTTATTCATTAAATGTTTTGTGTCTGTCCAAATATAACATATTTACCAAGTAAGAGAAATCCTCCTGTGCAGTTAAATATATTTTCTTTGGTGCTCGTTGCTGTAACCTCATCCGAGAGTATAAAATATATTTACATCTACTTTAGGCCGCATTTTCATATATACAAGTTTCTTGTACAAGACATTAAGAAAAGTACTGTTTATGAATTGTAAAAGAATCGTCCATAAGTAAAAACCCACATTGAGCAACTGTATGTGTAAAAAAATGACATCATTTTCTTGTGCTAGAATAGAGCCTGTTTTATTTTCTATTTGTTCAATTTCTTGGATGTCAACTCGGTGATAAGAAGAGATTTATGGAAGATATGAGCACTATGAGCACTACTTTAGTGGTCTTGTGTTTTTTCTGTACATTTTGACTTGGCCGGAGGAAAAACGTTGATCTTTTAATAAATTTATACTGGGAAAGGGAAATAACATGCGATGCAAGTGCTCATGACTTGTCACAATGATAAAAAAAGAGGGTTGGCGGTAAATAAAATTGCAACAATGCTAGATTGAGCAGGTAAATTATGTTCTCTTACATCACTTGAAGTGCTTTTCTACTTCTTTTAACAATACTTAATATATCAAGTATAGACATAAGTCATAATAATTTTTCTCAGATAGTACATTTACTACATTTCTTTTAAAACATAATAAACATTTTCATTTTAGTCCAAATTTCATAAATTAAACCGCTAAAGACAATCCGGTGTACTATTGTCAAGGTTTCGTCTATTTTTTTATTTATTTATAAAGCATGCTTGTCGGATCTTGTATAAAAACACCTTGTACAAGCCATATTTTTTTCTTTTCTAAATGTCTTGTACAAGAGATTGGTTCTTATGTAAACCCTGCCTTAAACTAGGAATGTGTCCATAGGATACATATGCCCCGCTATGTGAATTTAGCCACCGAGGTGTGTAGTTAACTTGTAATAAGATTTGTTAATCACAAATATTTATATATATACACCTATGTAGCACTCATCTCTAAATCATGGTTGAAAAGATGCACATTGTTAGCATTGCTGTGCGCATATAAGTTGTTCTTAAATCAAAACTTTATAAACTGTATGTTCAACGACTAGAAAAAGAAACATTAGCAGAATGATAATATAAATTTGCACGGTGTTGATTTGAAGAAATGCCCTTCAGCTCAAAATGCTCATGAAAGAATGAACATGCAACATGAAACATATCCGCAACAGAAAAACATAATTAAAGCAAAATTTACGTTGGAAAGGGGCTACAATCCCCCTATGACTCTTCCAAAAATCAGAGAAATGTAACAAAAAAATTATGATCATAAACCTACAGTCAAAATCTGAATCAAATCTACGCAACCTTTCAACAGAACAACTTTATGACCAAACCATCATTTTGCTAACATTTTAGTCGAAAAGCGCCTTTACTCCTGTAACAATTAGTTCATTGTAATTTGACCGATATTATATTATCATAAGCCTACACAGCTGCTCGCTCTCAGTTATCGTTGAAAAAAATATTTTTCAAAACAATTGACATTCTTTTTCATAAATATAAAACTAAAGACTAAAATAAAAAATAAGCAAAAATCTAGGAAGGAATTTGCAGAAATCGATTGAAAAGGTCGGTTATACGGCACCGCTACACTATATGTTTATACTGAATTTGGTAGCGTATTTTTCGAAATTTGGAGATGTACGTGACATGAATTTATACTGGGCCTTTAACACCATTTTCTAAAATACGTTATTTACATACAGTTTTAAGAAATTAATTTTTTTACCAAAATCTGAGAGCGAGCAGCTTTAAAATTTGAATCAAATCCATGCTAAAGTGTAGAGTAATCTTATTATTAAACTAGATGGATGTTCAGTAGAACACTTGTGTCGCCTTCTTACACTTTGTCAGAAAAAAAATATAATTTCGTGACAAAAACTAAGTACAAAAAAGGGAATAACTTGACCTTGACCTACAATATTTGGCGGCATCAACACCCTTTTCTTATAAGCAATACAATTATAAAGTTTGATGAAGAAATCTTAAGAAATGGTTAGTTATAGCCAACGTTAAGTTTTTGTGACGGACGGAAGACGGACGGACAAAGCGATCCCTATGTATCGCCTTTTTTCTCCGAAAGTGCGACACAATGATCATTTGAATAAATGTGAAACATATTTCCAGTCAAATTATTTTCAAATGATTATGTCAGATTTGTAAATATACGCGTGTAGTTTGTAATTGTAAAACCTAAAACACTTTTATGTAGCAAAATAGTTCTTAGTTCATAAAGAAGAATTCCCCAGAAACTAGTTTCAAATTTCCGTCGCAGGGGCAGCAGCATTATCATTCTTTTTCTCTGAAATGAATTGTACCTTCTCTCCCACCCCCAACAGCAGAAACGTTATTTTATGCACAAAAACGCTAGACAATTTGTCTACTTATACATCGGGCATCCCGAAGCAGTAAAATAATATGTTGCTTCCTTGTGTGTTTAAGTATGTCACAACAAAAACAGGTCTTTAAGGGCCGTGACTATCTTTAACACTATGCTATCTTGACTTGTAACTCATTATCAATGGTTAACAATGCTATCTGACAAATTATAAAAACTGCGTACATCTTAGTGTAAAGTGCCTGCACCTAAAGCTTCTCATAAAACTAGAGATTGTCCTTCGAGAAAAAACATTATGTCTCCCCGCACCCCATGGCTCGTAAGGAACTTCACAATATCATCAAGTGTATATATTGAAATGTAACGTTTTGTGACAATTAAACGTATCCCAAACAATACAAGTTTTCGATACAGAAAACGCACTGATCACGCACATGTCGCCGACGTGCAAATCTATACATCTAATCACACATGTCAAGCTTGGTTGAAAGCCAACCATGGTATAGGACATATAGCCAGACATCATAAACTTGACAAATAAAAGGCAACAACCTCGCCAGACCGGAACATGTTGTTAATGTGCAGGACAAGATCTAATACCGACCACTCATGTGCACTGTGACTGAAACGCATTGTGTAGTATAGGAGAAATAACGCAGACATCGTAAAATTTGACAAATGAAGAGCAACAGCTTCAACAAAATCAATGAACCAGAACAGACTGATGATATGTAAAAGTAGACATGGTACATGTGTAATTTGTTTAAAATGCAGTCGTACAGGAGAAATAGTCAAAATGAAGGAAAATCATAATGGGGAACACTGGATCGGAAAATGCCGACACTATGCGCAACTGTGTCCTGATATAGAGACAAATTTCAATGTAAATGTCATAAAATGGAAGGACAAATATTTTCAGTGAAAATGCTTTTTTTTTCTTTGTGTACCACCGATACAATGAACAAAGTAAATATTATTCAGGTGGTGTGCATGAATGCCGAACTTTCGTTCAATGGCACAACTGTTTTTGGCCTGGGGACTGAAAGTCCCCTAAGCATAAGTTAGCATAACACATTTCAAACACTGCAGACAATTTACCTGTGCTATGTGCGAATAACAACTGTAAACATGCGCTATGGAAAAGTAGTGCAAGACAGACAAGATCAATCTTCTATTTGAATGTCGCATACGATAAGAACATATTATAAAGACATAAATAAAAACAGTACATACAATTTTAAATGGTTGCAGAAAGGTCCTTAGCTTACGGGCTCTATTTCACAATTTTTTTCATGGACTTTGGTTTAGAAATTACTACGTTGTTAGCTGATTACGGAAGATAATCATATGCAAGTACGGATATTTCCGGAACGTACGGAGCTCTATATAAGAGTTTTGTAGTTTCATATTCAAATTGCTGAATCAGATGTTATTTCATTGATAACTTTCTTATTTACGAACGATTACATAATTATATATTTACCCAAAAATAAATTTCTTTTAAAAAATATATATATAATTTAAGTACATTCCCGAGAGGGAAGCCACGTGAGCAAAATCACCAGCCATTTATCGAGGCTGACCTTATGTTTGTCTATCTGAACTGTTAGTTCAGTTCATCACTTGTTATCCCGACCACCTCTAACAAGGTAAGCAAGAATCATTTTTAGTTTTCCCTGTTATATGCATTGTACAGTAATGTATTTATATTTCATTTCTGTTTCAGGGTATTGTCCTTGGTACACAATAATTTTCGATCCACATCGTCTCGCTTGAAGTTGAACAAAGCGCAGATCGAATTATTTTTATTAGTCTCTCAAATAATTTATAATGTTGACCATGTGGTTATTTTTCATTTAACGTACGTTTTATAATAAAACAAACTTCCTCTTTCTTGTTCGTATATTAAATTTCGTCCTCTGCACATTTCGACCCGCGCTTTCACCGATTACAAGGTAAAGAAGTTTCCCTGTTATACACATTGTACAGTACTGCATTTATATCTCATTGCTGGTAGTGCTTTGTTTATTTCTGTCCAAGGTCTTGTCCTTGGTACACAATAATTTTCGGTCCACATCATCAGATCATATCGCTTGAAGTTAAACAAAGCGCAGATCGAATTATTTTTATTGGTCTCTCAAACAATTTATAATGTTGACCATGTAATTATTTTTTATTTAAAGTACATTTTATAAACAAACCAACTTCCCTGCCACCGATATCTTTGTTAATCATTCATTCTATGTCGTATATTAAATTTTGTCCACTGCACATTTCGACCCGCGCTTTAGGTAAGGTTCAGCGCAAATCACGAAGGTCAAAAGGTGTTTTTAGGGGAGTAAATCAATAGCCCCCTGGCCTTCAGCGCTTACAGATTCCTCTGGTGTTCTGGCAGGAGCGACATAACCAACGGAAGAAAGTTGTAATAATGAGCCACCACACCCATTTCACTTGAGCTAATGTATATTATATATAAGGTTTGAAAAACTATAAAAGAGTGATAGCGAAGAACTAATCTCTATTCCAACGTCATAGGAAAAGCATGCATTCAAAAATGTTGTAAGCAAATTTTAATTTTTAAAGTGACTTTTTAGACACAAGTGATGACTTTAAATGTACAAATTATCTTGTATAATTAAATTCAAGTACTGATACAAGAAGTGAATATTCCCCCAATATTGCTTTGTCGCTAAAAACAAACTGGCAATTGAATGTAAAACAATGGAACATAATTACTTCGCAACTGTACGTAAATACATTTTCCAGAATTATAATGTTGTTGAATTGTTTTCCATAAATATAATTTAATCATATATGAAAGGCTAAAACTACTACCGCTTTTAACTAATTCAAAAATTTAAAACTAACTGACCCAAAATCAAGTTAACCCTTTCATTATAAATTTCGATATGGTGAATATCAGTATTAAAACTATGCTTTCCTTTGCTCGATTGAGAACACTATTGTAACTTTTAACATTCCTTGAACAATTCTAACATAAACAAATATGAGGATAAGAGTCACAGCTGTTAGAACAATGGTCGTAATGACATTAAAATAAAAATCAACAAAATGAGGTTTAAGTGTACGAGAAGTTTAAAAAAGTCATATAATCACATTATAAAATACTGTTTAAATAAGTTTATTGTGTCTTTAATCAAACATACTGACTGGGGCTTACACAATTAGAACAAGTGAATGAACTGACAAGTACACAACCAGACGAAAGGCATTGTATAAGCAATTCACTGAAACGTATTTATATTTAACTCTTGGTATGCTTACATGTATGTATTATATGACATTCAGTTTACGAGAGCTCTGTTTAAATGTTTACAGTTAGATAGTAACAACTTTCAGTACAAATTTAAGACCATGTTACAAATGATACGGTATGTTTCAGCTCTTGCAGTTTATCCTGTTACCATGTTGTTAGCAATGTGTACATTTCTAATCATCACCAGTAATTTATCTAAGTACCTTGTGAAACTAGCACTGACTGTGAAATTATTTTTAATATATCATGTTAATTATTTTTATACATTTCAAAACTTGAAATAGAATGAAATTTGTATTTAGTTAATAAGACTACGACAAACCAATGTGCACGTCATACTGGTCAGGCTGCCTTATAATGAACTTCCATAGGGTCCACTCTATACTGGCCAGACTGCCTCATAATGGACTGCCACAGGGTGCACTCTATTCTCTAAACAGTTGTCAACATCATACTGGATTTGGTTTCATACTTCTGGTGTCCAATCAAGACTGCTTTAAGAAAAGTGATTTCTTTAGAAAAGACTCCTAAGGAAATAGGGATATTTTGTCTTGTTAAAACAAAACTTCATAATTTGTTTTAACTTTTACAAATGTTGATGCATTGTTCAAATAAAGAGCGACTTAGAACATACGCTTTGGAGTCAACCGGTGTCGATTAATTTGTCAAAGCGAAAGAAAGATGTCTGTTTTACATTAGTAAAATACCTGCCTCATGAAAGAGTCTCTCAAACCAACATTAAGTACTGATATTATTATTTTGTTTTTACCGCTTTTATTTCCTTTCAGTACAATCATATACATTTGAATAATTTGTATACAATTCAAATTTAATATTTAACATACACATAATCTATATTATCAATATCCTCTTGATTCTATCGTGTGTCTTCACAAAACTTCATTGTCTTGTAAGAACATTGCTGCAAAAGAACTCGAACTATACACATTTCTGAGATACCTGCATCAAGTTGGGAAGTGTAATAAAATTCGGACAAAAACATTTGACCAGCGACACGGGAAAATGGGCTTTCGGACAAATACTGGAAAACTAGCGTTCTTGCATACTTCGAACAAACAATATTTCAATATTGATATTCAATACAACTACATCCAACAGATACAAATTACAACATTTTGAAAAAGCAAACCTAATGCGTCATTGTTCACTTTGAAAATGACGTCGCATACCACAAGTTGACGTCAAAACTCACTTCAATTTACATTGGCATTAAATTATTGCAGTATTCATTTCCTAACAGCATCATTTATTTTTGGTTGCTACATTATATCCTATTTCGATCTATATCATATCTGGTGAAATAGTTCATGTCTTTTTTCCACGATATGATTTTATAGGGCATAGGCAAAATAAAAAAGAATCATTTCGAATCATCACTGTTGCCATAGTAATGATTTTAAAGGATTTTGAAGCAAATTGTATGTTTCTGTGATGGAAAAGTATTTCAGTTTTAACATATGTTTTTCATTTAAAGTTGATGAAAAAAATTGTGAATTTTGTATGTTGTTTACCTTCAGTTATTGTAAAATGATGTAACAAATGGCCAAAGGTACATTTACGCGCGACAACGGTCCTTTACAATTATCAAAGGTATGTGCACTGTGGCAGATACCCCCGACTTTCGACCGAAGAGCAAAGGCCTATACAGCGAAGTGTGGCAAAGACCTTTTGAAAGAGTAAAAACACAATTGAAGAAGACTAAATGAGCTCCTGTCAGATGGTGAAACGTGGATCTGTTATTTTGAACCGCAAAATTATTTCATGCATATTTTCCAATGATCGAACGCAATTTTAAGAACTTTCTCGGTTATAATGCAATATGCCGATTATCAAATTGGCTGTTCAGCTTCTTGAAACCGCGTGTATGTGGTTTTTTTTAAAATCCCACTGGTTCTATTCTTGCTATGACTTGAATAGATTTACTTGCAGTGATATATGAAATATGAATGGAAACATTTTGGAGATAAAAATGAGTTACAACGACGACAGCTAGTATAGCCTTAGATGTGACTTTTTTGCCGACTGAAATAGAAGTCTTGTACATTCTACAGAGCTGTGAAAGTTCTTCACTTACCCGGTATAAGTTTTGTTTGTTAAGTTATAAACATTACTCAGTCAAAAGTATACGCGTAACACCACACGTGCTTTGATAGGTTGCATAAAACTGAGAACGTCCACCGTTTAATTACACAAAACATTGTTTACAATTTCAAAACTTTATCTAGTTACAAACTTAAATATCATCTCCAGGTATAAACACTCAGAGCCCATTATAATTTGAAGAAGTATCAAAATAAGTTGTTGATTCGAATTTGGTGGGTCACTGATAAGCATAAAGAATTATCAAAATTTGAAAGTTGATTTAACTGACCGGAAAGTCTTATAAAACATCTATCTGAAGGAAACCAATAGTTAATTACTTTTGCAGATTCTTGATACATGTGCTGTCACAGTGTTACATACGGTAAAAACTTATATTCTGCACAAAACTATCCGATTTGTGGAAATTATGTTGAATTAAGGACAATAAGAAAAATATACAAAACTCCTGAAAGTAATCAGTGATTTTTAAAAGTTGAAAGTAGACGAAAACTGTTCAATAGTAAAAGGGAATTTGCTGGCGTGAAATAGTGCGCACATTCTCTTAATTACAATGTATAGAAATCTGACTGCTTCAAACGTGCGGGCACATCTTTATTGCATTTCGAGGGCTAAAACTAGACCTAGCTGTTTGCCTCATCGAATAATTACATCACCTTGCTTTTCTGGTTTAAATTACTAGTAATACAGTAAAACTGCTGCATTCACAATTTTATCTTAAATAACAGTGCACATGTACTGCTCTCTCGTCCGCATGGTGTGTACGTCACATGACTTCGGTCTTGTAGCTGTCGAGGCATTGGTCAACGAAGATGGGCTTCCTCCTTTCGCTGCGTACCAGACAACCCTTTTTATGGCTATGCCATTAACATTTAAGCCGCTTTTGCCGAGTGAGTGACATATCTTTTGGCTTCTAAATTCATTTCATTTGTGAGCTGAACATGCAGAAATCGATGATGGGATTCGGCAGCGTCCGGAAAGCCGGTTTGGCATTGGACTACTTCCAGCGCTCTCGGTTACACCATGTAGTTGTATTACGTGGAAATCTACTTTGGTATTTGGAGGAAGCCTCACAGACGACTTCGATGACTGGGTTTGCGTAGTGCGGACGGACGGTCCTGTTGCTGAGGGTTTTTGTTAAATTGTTTTCCCCCCTCTGGCACCTGCATGTTGGACACTTTCGCGAGCGCTGTACATGTACAGGGTATATCCGGAGTATTTTGCGGGTGATGTGGCCATGATCGAAGTCTGAGCTTACCACTGCCACTAGAGTAACGCCTAGCCGGAATTCTCGATATTATCAGGGCTATACTGATTCGAAATTGCAGTCAGGTGAATTTCATCCTCTTGATTCAGTAAAAGTTTGCTTTAAGGCATGATAGGAGACATGACAGTCTCAGCGTCACTGTCAGATTTAGCTGACCAGCAGCCTTAGTTGCCGGGTAGAACCTGATAAAACATCTGGATTGAACTGTACAGTTCACATGTATTTAATTTCCTCGACCTTTACTTTTGTTATACCGGTATCAATAATAAAGATACTGATAAAATATTTGCTTCTGCTTTCAATTCTTTTTAGAAATCAAACTTATTTTGAGTCGTCTCAAAAAGTGACCAAAACACTTGAACAATCCTGTTTTAATCGCAACGCAGTAACTGAACCAGCAGTTTTGTCTTATCTAATAGTCATTCAAATTTGATCGATTTTCAGCAAATGGCATAATGCTTTACTTCATGTTCCTTTCAAGTAACTCTCGGTCACATTATGTTAGAGGAAGAAAGATACAGGAAGTCATCAATGTTAATCGTGTACGAGGTAAAACAGTCAAATCGTCACCTTAAGCACCAGGAATGGAAATAATAATACTGTTTTAGAGTTATATTAGTTCCATGTTTACACATGCATTTTTGTGTCCTGTTTCATGGCTTAGAATTTTCAGTGCTTTTATTGTTCCCAGAAAATCTGACTTTAAAACACTTCAAAAGAACATAGTGGCTCGCTGAAAATGGTGCTAATATGAGCTAAATGTTCAGTCAATATCAACAAAGTAACATCGCCTGTTTAAGCCTTCTCATCACTAGGATCGACTGCTAGTATCTCTAATTTGTTTTTACTCATTTCTATACAATTTCCCCCCCGGTGTGTTGATACCAAATTAAAAGTGAGACAGCCATCTGACTAAGTAACGTAAAGTGAAGTTTGAGTTTTCTATGAGTTGACATAGCTTCTTAGATTTTAATCTTCGATTTAAGATCTTCTTTTTCAATTAGTTGTTTTGTTTCTGTCCAAATATTGCACATTACCAAGTAAGAGAAATCCTCCTGAATTTTAGACGTTTTCTAAATTTAAAAATGTTCTTGTGCATTTTTATAGTCTCTTTGGTGCACGTTGCTGCCACTTTATCCGAAATTCTAACACAAGCGACTGCTTTTCCTATATAAACATATCTAAAACCTTTATTTTATTTAACGATTAAATACAACACGTTTTTCCAAGGAAGGCGTGCCGTAAATGACATAACGACGTGACGTATGTAAACAAGCGCGTCCAATCGTATTTCGCGTTTTAAGGTTACATTGATGTATTACTACGCATTAAATGATGTTCGGGATAGTTTTCAAAGAACGTGTTAGGATGGAAATAATAAATTGTTCCCTATATTTTATCTTTGAATAAAATACAGTCAATCGTTTGGATGCAAAAATTACGACGCATCCGAACTCCTGACCATATTTTATTAAACGATAAAATACAAGGAGACATTTATTATTTCGTAAGTATGAAATATATTAACATTTACTTTAAGCTAGAAATGTGTCCATAGGACACATATGCCCCCGCTATGTGCTTTTAGACATCGATGTGTGTGAAATGCTTGTAATAGGATTTTGTCAATCACAAATATTTATGTATATATAGCATACATCTCGTTCTAAACTGGCTGTAATTTCACGTATAAGGACAGACTACAACCATAAACATTAAATTATCTTTGAAAGTGACCGTCATAATTTCAAGAGAAGTTATTGCAAAATGGTAATTTATTGCATGCGAAATGCACATCAATCCTTGCCATAGTAAGAAGTTGTAAACCCATGACGTTTTCTTAACATTTCCGCTATTTTGTTGTGTAATTGAACGTCACTTTTGTACTGTACTGTAAAAGGCCGAAAAACCACTTTCTTCGTTATCAATACCCTGTTAAATACAGTTTATCTTTCAAAAGTTAAGCTAATAATTGTGGAAATAGTGGTATAAAATCACTTTCCTTTTCACTGTTAGAGAAAATATCTCAGACGATTTCCGCAGTCTCCGGTCGAAGAACAGCATTAACTTAAAAGTTAAGTTTATTTACACTTTTCAATTGCACTTTAACCAAATATTTACCTTTGAGATTGTTACTTGTCAGTGCTTTGATTTCGAAGTAAAAAGTTATTGTTAATATGTCTTTATCACGGCAAAACGTAACCTTTAGGTAAACATAATTATAAAGATCTCATTATAGTTTAATGAGTATCCTTTTTACACAACATCTGTACACATGATAGGTATTATGATATACTATGATCTGTCAACGACAACAACTCACGTGCAAAACTTCAGCCGAAATTCCAAGTTCCAAAAATGGCAATACTTTTTTCTAAATATGTTTGATAAAACATAACACTTTGTTGAAGTTAAAACACAACCCCATGACTACGAAATTGCTAATTCTAACACGCCCCATAATTATCACCCGGTGAAGGCGGAGGTATATCAATACGGGTTTGTCTGCCCGTCAGTGTGTCTGTCTTTACTTACCCAGTAGGCATAAGGGTGTTAAGGTTTGAGTGAAACTTAGCACTATGAAGATGATTGAGTTAATTCCGTCATTAAGGGATTATAAGTAGTATTGTGGGGTTAAAAACATCAAAGAAAGAGCAAAGGGATAACCACACCTAGTCCACCAAAGAGATCGCTAGGGCTATCCGTCGTGAATAAACCATAGTAGAAATGTTGAATACTATATAGTAATGCAGCACGCCGTTTGGACTGCAAAAAAACCCACTGGAGTTAAGGCCCTTTCTTGTGTATTTGCTTTGGACATATAAAACTTCCTTTTCTATAAAACCAATTGTCAGAAAGTATGTAATTTTATGTGATACAAATAATCTCAAAAAATGTCATTTTATAAATAATTCCAAAATGGGGGTAGGGTTATTCAAATTCCTATAACTTACGGTTTTTTCACGGTAAATTTCTTTAAAAATTTGTTTTTAAATCCTAGAAATGATACAGATTATGAAAATATTAAGCCTATAATGATTTGAATTGGTGCCCATTAGGGGTCTACTACCTTAAAAAGGACGACCTTAAAGGGGTGTGTTCGTTTTCTCTATATAACATATACAGAGACTTAAACAAATTTCACAATTGAAATCAGTCGTCAGAATTATACTGGGTTTTGTTCAAACCAAAACGGCTTTAACAAAAGTGATCCTTTCAAAAAAGACCCCGAAGGGTGTGGGGCTATTTTATCTTATTAAAACAAACTTCAAAAATTGTTTTAACTTGTACAAATGTACCAACACCGTTCAAATAAACAGCGACTTAGAACACACGCTTTGTATTCAACCGGTATCGTTTGTAGCTTGCATTTTATCTGTAAGCGTGACAACAACAGCTCTCCAAACTCTTCGAATAATCAATACTGTTTGATCCAGTCTTATTGTAAATTGTTAACATGAAGTATTCTACGACAGATTATTTAAAACACTTTCTTTCGCGGTGTTTTAATTAAATTTTATGCCCGATATGTGACCGATGTGTATACACATATGATAATATTTGAATGGAATTTTAGATCACCTTATATTCTTTATCTCCATATTTTGTATATAAAATATCATATTATGCCTTGGTTAAAAAGGGAATACATCGTTTTTGGAGAGCATTGGTATTTTCATTAGAAATAATTGAGGTAACGTATTTCCTATATACTACACGATTAAGGTTAAGTAAGATTGAGTTTACTTAATCGTTATACAGTGTGTGAAATGGTGTACCATATTGTAAAAGACAAATCGCACAAAGGCAACGGGATGGGGAATATAGCTTGTTGATCGGTCGGGCGGTTGGTCTTCGTGTCCTAAACTCCTTGAAGGACTTTTGTAGAGTCACACATTAGTTTCTGCTTCTTGGAAGAACTGTCGCTCAAAAATCATTATAAACAAAAATAATACATGTATGTAATATAAATAATAAAACACCAAAATGGAAACAACAATCATTTATTTACTTTAAAGCACTATATATGTACACACCTAAATGAAACAACATTCAAACATGTACAGTGCTGAAAGCACAATTCAATCGAACTATGCATAAAAATAAAAATAACAATATATGTCATTTGGTTTTTTGACGTGGTATATCGGGACCCGCCTTGATTAATATTACCCGAGCCGTTAGTCTGATATTATTCCACGTCAACAAATGAATAACGATTTTATTACCCTTCCCTTTCAAAAATTTTGAAGGATTTAGAATAGGAGCTCGCGGTCGGCATTATGCTTTTTCCGGCTTTGTTTTGTCTTTTTACACTCATCAGCGCCGCTCTAAGCAGTTTTGTTGAATAACATGGCGATTATCACTCTTTTCCTTTTTCAGTCTACCGGGAACTTCAGTGGTTAAATATAAAAGTGAAGATCCTGGGAAAATAAGATCACATTTTGTTAGCTTTCTTCTTAAATGAATGTTAAAAGACAAAATAAAGCCGGAAAAGGCATATTCATGACCGCGTGCTCCTATGGGATTGAGTTCATTTTTAATTCAGTTGACGGCTGACCGTAAGCAGACCTTCACATGCCCTTATGATACCGCATGTCACTCAATAACGTTACAAATCAGCACGTCCTAATACATTGACGTACAGTACGCAAATACTCCACGTTACCGGCTTCCCCGTTAATATCAATATGCATTTACGGATCGCTGGCCAATCAGACGACTGGACAATTTATGGAACGGTAGTAAAACAAAATATTCAATATCAATATTAGAGACAACATCGACACTTAGTTATTCTTTTGTTATTACTTTGCAATTCGACACTTATTATTGTGGGCCAATACGGGTTAGGAAAATGTTTACAAAATTAGTTTATAAGTGAATAAGTGAAGTAATAAATAGTTCTTTGCTCAACTATTATGAAATGGAAAAAAACGCCTAAGAATGTAAGGTAAAAAATGGGTTAACATCAGTCTTCAATGTGTCAAAAGTTTGATGATTTATTTTTTTATTCATGTTAACGTCAAATTATCTAATACGTTTAGAAAGTAGTGAACAGTTTTATGGTCGACCAGAATAAATCGCCGGTGTCGGTCAAACATGCAATTATCTACCGGTTTCAGGTAAAGTGGATCCTCGATTTTTTTGCAAATTTGTATACACAATCGCACTACAGTATAGTTTGAACAGAGGTACAGTCACTGAACAACAAACAATATATTTACTACATTGAACGGTTGCAAATATTGCCAATACTTGAATCTACTAACCATTACACCAGTTTGTTATGTCTATTAAATTTGCTTTGTCTTGCCAGACTTCAATTTTTGACTTGTTTCATCTGTTACATTTTCATTATAAACAGGAAAGTTGAGTATTTGTATCACCAATTATAGTAAATGATTGTGTTTCAGTTAAAAAATGTAAAGCTTTTTTTAAAATAAACTTTTCAATATTTGCAACTGTTTTGCTCATACTTTTGCATCGAAGTTTCGTTATTTTCTCCATGCCGCCGTGTAAACGTGTAAGAAACAAAGTCCGCGCACGTACACTGGCAGACGATGTTGTGGACTCGAAGACTGGCAGACGATGTTGTGTACTCAGAAATTTAAAATCGATGCTTTATACTCGAAGACTGACATACGATGTTGTGAACTCAAAGACTGGCAGACCATGCTGTGAATTCAGAGACTGGCAGACGATGTTGTGTACTCAAAGACTGACAGACGGTGTTGTGTACTCAAAGACTGGCAGACGATGTTGTGAACTCAAAGACTGGCAGACGATGTTGTTTACTCAAAGACTGGCAGACGATGTTGTGTACTCAAAGACTGACAGTCGATGTTGTGTACTCAAAAACTGGCAGACGATGTTGTGTACTGAAAGACTGGTAGACGATGTTGTGTACTCAAAGACTAGCAGACGATGTTGTGTACTCAAAGACTGGTAGACGATGCTGTGAATCCAGAACCTGGCAGACGATGTTGTGTACTCAAAGACTGACAGACGATGTTGTGTACTCAAAGACTGACATACGGTGTTGTGTACTCAAAGACTGACAGACGATGTTCTGTACTCTAAGACTGACAGACGATGTTGTGTACTCAAAGACTGACAGACGATGTTCTGTACTCAAAGACTGACAGACGATGTTGTGTACTCAAAGACTGTTAGACGATGTTGTGTACTCAAAGACTGACAGACGATGTTGTGTACTGATGTCTGTGAGTTCAGAGAGTGGGAGACGCTGCTGTGTACTCAGAAATTTAAAAATCGATGTTATATACTCGAAGACTGACATACAATACTATATACTCAAAGATCCACAAGCGACGATGTGTACTCAATGTAAAAGGTTTGCTATCTCACCTTCCAAACAGTTTCCTTTAAATGTTTTCTTCTTCTCAACGACTATCTTAACCGCACTTTCAAACAGTGTAGACACAGTGTCTAAGTCGTACATTGATGTTTCCACCAGGCTGAAGGCGCCGATCTTCGTCGCTAACAACCGGCCTTCGTTCTTTGTGACGAAGATTCCTTTTTCAGCAGTCACATCACAATGTGTTGCTACTAAGATGATGGGTACACGTTTTTTAGAGTTCTCTTTCACTTCATGGATCCAGAAGTTGGAAACGTTATCAAAAGAAGTACGATCAATGACGGAATAGCAGATGATCACTATTTCACTTTGAGCATACGGAAAGTAACGAAGTCCTCCTAGGTCGTGCTGTCCAGATGTGTCAAAAACACTGACGGTAAATTCATTTCCTGCTAAGCGTACGTTCCCTGAAAAAATAAATTGCGCTGGCTAATGGCTATCAAATTTTAAGCGAGAGAAAAGCATTAAAAGAAAATATGTAAGAAATTACTAACCGCAGTAATCATGCTTTTTAGTGCTGTCATTATCATAGCACAGTACTAAACATAAAAGGTGACGAATTGCCTTTCAAATAATAATCATAAATAAAAACAAATATTAGGACTAATTTGTACGTTTAGAAAGGTAAATACCGCCATAATTGCAGTACTATTTATACATTTGACATGTTTAGTCAATGTATGTATAGTATATGCCTGTCTTCTTGCATACTGTAATGTGTCCTTTTCTGAGTCAACTTTTATTTTTTTAAACAGGATTCCATAACACATTAGTTAAATAATTGAAAGCATTCAGCATTCATTGTGTATTATGCATCATGTTCTACCATAATGTAGGCTATAGGTAAACATGAGCCTTACGTTTGATAAAGGGCTTACCTGCAAAATTGTCGAACACTGTTGGAGTAAGATTGACGATGCTTTCTTCCTGTACAAACTTCTGTATTAACGTAGTTTTTCCGACGGAACTGTCCCCGACTACTGAACAATGAATAATTATTTTCTCACCAGTAGCCTTCATTTTAAAACACGATGCCATTACAAAATGTTTGAGATTTCAATGGTAAATGTTTGGCATTTCAGGTTGAACGCGTAGTCATGACTAATATGTACGTAAATCATTACGCAAAGTTTACTATAGGTGATAATAAAAGACTGAAAAGTCGTCGCTAATAACTTTAAACACCTCTGCGAAGATTTCTCGGTGGGGTGATCCAGAATTAAGTTAAAAAAATAAAAAAAAATTTTTTTTTTTTTTTTTTTTTTTTTTATTTTTTTTTTTTTTTTTTTTTTTTTTTTTTTTTTTTTTTTTTTTTTTTTTTTTTTTTTATTTATTTTTTTTTTTTTTTTTTTTTTTTTTTTTTTTATTTAATAAAAAAAATTATTTTTTTTTTTTTTTTTTTTTTTTTTTTTTTTAAATAAAAATTTTTTTTTTTTTTTTTTTTTTTTTTTTTTTTTTTTTTTTTTTTTTTTTATTTTTTTTTTTTTTTTTTTTTTTTTAAGGGAATTTTTTTTTTTTTTTAATAATTTTTTTTTAATTTTCGCTTAGTGGTGGACCTTTAACCGGACTGTTTCTGTTTCCAAGACACAGGTTGTAGTAGCAAAATAAAAATCACTTCGTTTTACAATCTCTATTTGACCATCACTGAAAATTTCAATCAATTCAAAAAACATTCACGATACATACAAAAGTAACGAGCATGAAATAGCAAAGCGGGGAGGGCCAACGAACTCATATGTGTTGTGTTCGGTTATTATCCCAAGTTTCCACTGCTGTACAGGCCCGATCAAGCAATCGAGGGCTGGTCTGGCTCGC
Source organism: Saxidomus purpurata (assembly GCA_022818135.1). NCBI lineage: Eukaryota > Metazoa > Mollusca > Bivalvia > Venerida > Veneridae > Saxidomus > Saxidomus purpurata. Next base: position 31,079,067 of record JAFMSR010000010.1, read on the forward strand.
TCGACAGGAGTGGTCGGGGTATTCTACATTGCTCGGAATCGCTACGGCTTCCTATCCGACTTGTTTTTGACGTGTCAAGATAATTCGAAAAGGGATCGAGAAGCCAAGTGCACGAGAAGTGATCGGGAAGCGATAGAGTATTGGTCGGGTAGAGGTTGAGTTTATCGGGAAGCGATCGTGCAGAGATCGAGTTGTTTAAGTTGATCGAGTAGATACATGTAGGGATCGTATATGGGTCGAGATGATCGAGTAGAGATCAGAGTGGTTGTCAGGTTGAAGTCGTGTAGAGGAGTCGTTCATGATCGTGTAAGGGTCGTGAACGATCGAGTAGCGGTCGGGAAGAAGTCGTGTACAAGTGATCGTGTATTGGTTGAGTAGAGGTCAAGTTGATCGGGAAACGATCGTGCAGAGATCGAGTAGAGGTCTAGTTGGTTGAGCTGATCGAGTTGATATCGTGTAGGGATCGTGCATGGGTCAGATGATCGGGTAGAGATCAGAGTGGTTGTCGGGTTGAAGTCGTGAAGGTGTCATGAACGATCGATTTGCAGTCGTGTACAAGCCTCACCAAGAAGTAAGTCGAACTTTGTCGGGGAAACGATCGAGTTGATCTGATCGGCAGTTGGAACCCCACGTTACTACTTTCTTTTTATTCATTCACACGCGAGGAATCCGCCTAGTACTGACGTTGTATTTGGTTACAGTTCTGGTAATGTTTAATATACCATACAATGTCCCATAACTATACCCACTTTCACAACAAATCTCCCGCATGTTGACCTGCTTGTCACTATCAACGTCCTTGATTGCTTAAAACATCACTGCGACCGACAAACTCTAACAGTGGTCTGTACATCGTATGTACGTCATAATTATGCTATCATTCTTGTCTTGTCTTAAAAATTTTCTCGTGCTAGTTGTTGTTGTTGCTACGCCCAGACTACACCAAGACTACCCCAAGATACCCAAAGATACCCCAAGACCACCCCATTACTACCACAGGATACCCTAAGATACCCAAGTTACCATAAGATACCCCAAGACCACCCCAAGATACCCTAAGATACCCAAGATACCCCAAGATACCCCAAGACTGCTCTAAGATACACCAAGACTTCCCTAAGATTCCCCAAGACTATCCCAATAATTCCCTAAGATACCCCAAGATTATCCCAAGACTACCCCATGACTACCCCAAGATACCAAATGACTACACCAAGATACCATGCGATACCCCAATATACCCCATGCTTACCCCAAGACTACCCCCAAGATACCCCAAGACTACCCCACGATACCCCAAGACTACCCTAACTTACCCAAGATACAATAAGATACCCCAAGACTTCCCTAACTTACCCAAGATACCATAAGATACCCCAAGACTTCCCTAAAATACCCTAATACTATCCTAAGATACCCCAATACTACCCCAAGAAACCCCAAGATATATACGTATTCCTTTTAATTATAATTGATTAATATAACGCAAATTAGCTGTATGATGTGCTTGAAATCTTGATCTACGGATGGTAACTACGTTAGTTTAATAATAAAAGTAGCCATTGAATTATCTCCTTTGAGTTATTTGACATATGGCGGGAATTCAAGGGAAATAATATTTATAAATATTGCAATGAAATATGCAAGTGTACTGATTTTGAAGTTGACACTATAAAATATTCCTGAGTTAATTCATACTAATTTAATTATTCTAGATTGCGAAACAAACTCTTACAACCTATATTAATCACTCTCGAGACACATTCCAGATAGAATCAACCTCGAAGAGAGAGAGGCAATGTGGAATTATTTGTGTCTCACCTAAGGACACTACCCACACGGGTATAGTTGGGATCGAGCCCGAGACCCCACGATCCTTAGGCGAACGCGCTACTACTGCGTCATGGCGGCTCCACAAAGCATGTAATACATGGTGAGTAATTGGCTATAAATTGATTAATTATCTGTCATCGAAATCCCCTTTAGAAGGTTTATCTATTACTGACTTTCAGTAAAGGTAAGTTCAAAGGCCCAATCAAGCTCACATTCTATGTTTAATTCAGCGGGGTTATAATTTTAAAGAGCTCATTGATTTAACATATAGACTTAGGCCCGAACTACCAAAAGTTCCTGTGTAACAATGTCTTGTTTTGTGAAGATTAACAGTGTTTTTGAAAGACATTTTCAACTATGTAATCAGTGGCCAGAACATTCTTTATTCTAAAGGCATGACCATAAACAATTTGTTCAAATCGTTTGTGTACTGGCAACCAGCTAAGATGTCTAAAGTGTTCCGGTACAATATGTGTTCTTGAATCCAAGTCCTACATAAACCTTATCAGTGTATTTTAAGTTACCTTTAGTTAGATTTTAGTCTATTGTATCTGATGAAGTTCTCGTAGTGGAATGACATTTAACAAAAGAGATGGTAGGGAGTTTCTTGGTATGCTATATCATGTAATTGTTCTTACAATATAAAACTTTTAGGTGAATATTCTTTTTCTTAATGACTGCCAAAAGTAAATATATTTAGCCAAGGTACTAAAAAGCTAGTATCTAACTGAAGTTTTGAATTCGACCACAGTACCATTTCATGTTAAGATTAGAAATCGGTTCTCAATTTGCATTTTGAACCTAACAACATTCACTCGGTTTTGAACAAATTAAGGGATAATTAGTATACGTTAGACGCTGACTGACAAGATGCAGATCTCGTGTTAGTAAATTTCCATATGAAACTACTGTAGAAGTTGTTTTTGTGGCAAAACAATATGTCTCCCCTATCCAAATGCACCCGCATAAAACTTCATACTACTAAATATAGGGTATATATTGAAATATTGGCTAAACTAGACATAAATTATGTTCATAGTGAAGGTCAAAACTATACCACTGATCACTCATGTCAAACTTGGCTGAAAGCCAACCAGCGGTATAAGAGACAGCATCACTCCATTAAACTTGAAACATGAAGGGCTACAACTGTGTTAAAACTCACAAAACCAGGACATGTTGTTAGTATGCAGAACCAGATCTCATTCAGTAAAATTTGACAAATCATAGGTAACAACTCCAGCTGGTGATGTGTACAAGTATTTATCACTCATGCGTCGTTCAATTGAAATGCACCCAGTCGCAAAGAACAGATAACCCAGACATCACAACATTTGATAAATCAAGGGCAATAACTCCACTAAAAGTCACTGAACCGGAACATGACAATGATAAAATGTAAATGTAGACATTTTGATGATCATGCATGGTGGTTTGTTTTGAAATACAAAGAATTGTTTAGGAGTAATGGTATAGACATCATAAAGTTAGACAACTCAATAGCAATAACTCCGTGAAATAACTGAATAGGAATATTCCGACAATATGCGCAACTACTGTAGGCTTGTATGATAAAATGACAACATGTATCATTTCCTTTGGTTGTCAAAGGATACAATAAACGAATATTAAACGCAACATTCTCGTATTTAAACAATTTTAATGCGCCGTTCAGTTTTCTAGGATATGTTCACATCCACAGTAATCCTCCTCCCTTTTGTTTGTTTGTAATTGTGCTTATTGGGTCCACCAGCCTCGTTCGAGGTATTTTCGGTACGACTCGAATCCTCCTCCCACCCTTCTCCCCATATCTTATAAGCGTAGAAACCAATGAACACTTGGGGTGAAATCAGTCGTGCATCACGACTCTATAAAACTATACGAGAGATGACTTTGGTACAATACTTAGATGCATTAGAAAAACAGTTTTTTCAGTTTGGAAAATCTTTTAAATTCTTATTGCAATCATCAAAACAAAACCTATGGGAGATCCTGGAGGTATAGAAGGAAGTCTGCGACGGACATTGTATTAGACAGGAGAAGGTCCCCGGAGCCTGAAACTGACCGCGTCTGACTCACTTTTGTAGGTAGTGTTCCGGTTTTTTCTTACTCTTCTAGCACCTTAGCATCGTCGTCTGCGACACTCTCAGATTTTCAGGAATCGATGCTGGCTGGAATCCCAAAGGTTCCTTTCTCATTTCAATTCATCCCTGCTCTGCGACGCGATTAGACAAACCAGGGGGGGGGGGAGGGTAGCAGGTAGCGGGGTCATTATAAGGCCATTTGACACATTAAATAGGAAACAGGGAGTAGTGCGTTTACAGCTCTTACTATGCTTATACTTGGGCTGTAAGTCCTAAGGCCATAATTAGCAAACCGTAATCAATTTTACTGTGATATGTGCTAATAACAACTGAAACAAGAAGTACCTTTGAAAAATACTGGGGAATGTTAAAAGATACAGTATGTCACATTAACTCAAACAGTGTAAAATTAGATAATTTTGCGCGGTATTTAAAGCAGTAAACAATCCTGAAGATCCGTTCTATCAGGCTGATGAAGATATACTTATATTTAACCAGGAATACTTAAATGGCGAGATTCAAACAATGTTTGAGGAACTCAATATTGAAATAACCGGGGAAGAAATATGTAAGGCCGTAAAGCAATCGAAAACAAACAAAGCCGCTGGGCCAGATTTGTATATGATATTTTTCATACATGGCGTTGACAGTCTTTTTCTGTATTTACATACACTATTTAATAATTGTTTGAAAATGGGATATTTCCCAAAAACATGGAATGAGGGTTTTATTGTGCCAATAGTATACAAGAGTGGATCAGCATATCAGGCATCAAATTACCGAGGTGTTACTTTGTTAAGTACTCTAGGAAAATTATTTACTCGAATATCAAATAATAGATTGGATAATTGGGCAGAGGTATATAGTGTATATGTGGAGGCTCAGGCCGGTTTTCGAAAGAATATGGGTACTGTTGATAATATGTTTAAGACATGCTTTGATATCTCATTCTCATTCACCAGAAGGTTTACAACATTCTTTAAACGTATTAGATGAATATTGTGAGAGATGGAATTTAACAGTAAACGTAGATAAAACAAACATTGTCGTTTTTAGAAAAGGTAGACGTTTACCCACAAACTTACAGTTCATGTACAAGGAAAATAGTACCTAAATTCAAGTACTTGGGAGCTGTATTTTCATTTGGAGGCTCTTTTAAAAAACATGATAACACGTTAGCCGGTCAAGCTTTGAAAGCCATCTTTAAAATGAATAAGTATCTGGACAAATTTACTGATTTGACACCAAAACATACACTAGAACTGTTTGATAAGCTGATCGTGCCTATTCTTGATTACGCTTCTGATGTATGGGGTTTTTATAAAGGTACAGTCGTTGAGAGAACGTATTTACATTTTAGTAAGCGTTATCTAGGTGTTAAACTGTCGACACAAAATGATTTTGTATATTAAAAGCGAACTCGGTAGACGTAGTCTAGATACGTATAGATTATATTCAATCGTTAAATACTGGTTAAAAGTATGCATGTCTGCTGAAAACAAATATATTAAACAGGCTTATTTAGTATTAAAATCTGATTTTCAAAATAACCAGGAAATAAGTAACTGGGCTTCAAATGTTAAATTATTATTGTTTAGGTAAGGTTTCGCTGGTGCATGGCTTAACCAAGGAGTAGGTAATACTAAGACTTTTCTAAGTGCTTTTGTACAACGAGTAAAAGACACATGGAGTCAAGATTTAAACAGCATTTGTTTTTTTTTTAAGTTTTAGTAAATATCTCGATGATGTAAATGTTCGAAAGTATAAAATGGCTCTGTCTCAGTTAAGAATGTCTTCCAATCGATTAGCAGTTGAAACTTGAAATATGGAGAAAACCTCAATGTTTCCCTTTTGAGGACCGGGTGTGTCTTGCATGTAATCAGTTAGAAGACGAATATCATTTCGTCAACATTTGTCCTGTTTACCAAGAACTTAGAATAAACTACATAAAAGCATATTATTGGAAGTTTCCAAGTATGTTTAAGTTTATTCAACTGCTTATAAGTGACAATGTATCAGTATTTTGACTTACAATGCTTTGAAGATAAGACAGCAGCTTCAAAATGCTCTCATATGAAAGCTTTAATATATGTTTCTACGAGACTTAAATCATACACTATAGTAACACACTTATTCAAATAATGAAATTCAGATGTAACCGATAATGTATTAAAATGATATAGAATCACCACATCGAGGTAAAAATACAAGTGTTATACATGTAGTTAATGTATTAGAATGCATATAATGAATTTTATATGTGATAGGTATTTTTATCACAAGCGTTTTATAGAGACTATAAGACATGTTGTAAACTGTCTCTCCCGAGGTGGCATGTATTTCAAACTACAAAACAATTTCTAATGAAATTCTAAAGGTTTGTGGCAAATAAATTAGAAGGAAATATTTCTGTAATAACCTATAACGCTTTATTAGATGTCACTAGAGAATATTTTTTTTTTTTTTTTTTTTTTGAGGCCCAAAAACGGGTAACCTCGTTTATTTGTTCTCTCGATAATCAAAGATACATACATGTTTGAATATATACAATGCACAATTTCATAAATTCAATTCATTAAATACATTAATTAAATTATAAATTGTAGGATACCCGTTTCGATTTTCGAGAGAAACGTAGAAAAGACTCACTCACATTTCAACTCACCCTTACGCACACACGCACACACACACGCACACACACACACACAAGTATTTTGCCAGTTATTTGTAGAATTATATTAATATAAAAATCGTTTTTATTTTCGCTCTGTAAGCTAGTAATTTCCTAGGGAAAATAGATTTTGTTTCATATGAATTGTGTCAAAATCGAATGAACACCTAAACCACATTCACCACGATCATTTAATTGAAGAGGAAAAAGTTACAATTTAAATATATTTTTGAGTTTGTCCCATGTCCTTTCAAAATTTTCTAGTTTATTTAAGGTCACAGCTGTTTGTCTGTGAGTGTTGTACTGATGGTTAATAAAGATCTTGGCAACTGAAACTGACAGTTTCTTATCATTCATTTTACAGTAGTAAATATACTTTTAATAATAAGAACGAGAAGGTTAATTTCTACTTCTTTGGAGTCTATGAACCCAAGAATAAATGTTTTACATGTCAAATTTTCTTGTTGATTTGAGAAGAGATCTTGAATGAAAATCGAGACAGCAGGACAGTTCCAGAACAGGTGTTCTATACTTTCGCTACTAGTTTTACAAAATGTACAGTTTGGATTATCTTTATAATTTATTTTAAATAAAAAGTTCATTAGTTCCTAAGATTCTATGTATTATTCTGTATTGAAACCATTGTATATTAGTATCTCTGGTAATTTCAAAAAGGAAGTGAAAATATCTTCTTCCATTCATCTTCTTTGATTTTAAGCTCTAGCTTCTGTTCCCATTTCAGTTTACAAGAAGGTTCATGGATATTAGTTTTTAGGATGTCATGCATTGGTTGCGAACCTTTCGGGTATTTTAAAATATTAATGAGATTTGGTGGAATAAATGGTCGAATTATTTGCTTGTCAAATACATAATCTATCTTTTTAAGGTATCTGGTCACAGAAAGTGTTAGACCCTTAAAATGTACAAAATTTGCATTTAAGCTGTATGCATGATTGAACTCGTAGACACTGTAAAAGTTTCCATCTGGTTTCATTAAATCTCCTATACAATGAACACCAGATTCGAACCATGATTTAAAAAAGACACTTTTACCACCAATTAATATGTCTGCATTATAAAAAAGAGGATATTTTAGGACATTTTTATGTTCAACATTTTGACAATTATTCAGTTTTATGTATGCGTTTAGAGAATCTTTCCAAAATATGTTTGTAATAGACCTTATTATTTTTTTTTGATAATGTAGACCGCAATTTAGCAATATATCTATGTTAATCAATTTGTTAACAATATCTAACCATTTTCCATTGTTGTTTAAAATACGTCTGATCCATGTTGTTTTTAAAGCTGATATAAAAGAACAAATATCAATCATGCCAAGTCCACCTTCTGAAAAGCTTTTCGTTAAAATATCTTTCTTTACTTTATTTTGACCTTGCCAAATAAAATCGTAGATTAAGCCGTTCATTTTTTAATGTAAATATCTGGTGGGTCGGGCAATGCGATGAATAGATGATTAAAAAGCGAAATGACTATAGTTTTAATTACAACGATCCTACCTATTGGCGTAATGGTTCGTCTTTTCCAATTTTTTAGAAGTGATTCCGCTTTTTTTAGTTTTTCTTTGTAATTAAGGTCAATCATTTTGGTCAGATCTACGTATATTTGATACCAAAGCATGTCAAAACTCTGTTGATTCCAAGTTAGTTTCCATTTAGTTTTAATACTATTTGAACTATATTTTCCTTTCCTATCCAAACAACCTTTGTCTTATCAAAATTAACTTTTAGGCCTGAAAGAGCAGTGAATGTGGATAAGGTTTCTAGTGTTTCATTTAAAGGAAAGAGGCCGAACCATCTAAAATTATTGTAGTATCATCAGCAAATTGAGACAGTTTGTGTTCAAGGTCATTTACTTTAATACCTTTAATTTTATCATTAGATCTTATTTTCTGGGACAGTATTTCAGTACATAAAATAAAGATGTAACAACTCAAAGGATCACCCTGACGACAGCCACGCTGGACAGGAAAAAATTAGATAAAAAACCACTCTGACTAATAGCAGAAACTCCATCTTTATAAAATATATCAAACCATCTTTTATATCATCACCAAAGTTAAAACATGCTAAGGTTTTGTGAACGAAAGACCAAGACAATGAGTCGAAAAGCTTTTTCGAAGTCTATCAAAAGAAGCAGACCAGGAATATGTTTTCTCAGTATATTGCATTAAATCGTAAAAAGTCTTGTATTTTCTCCAAAAATCTTCCCTTTACAAATCCGTTTGGTCACTATTTATCAATTTTTCTAAATATCTTTTTATTCTGTTTGCAATACAGCCTGTCCCAATCTTGTATACTGTATTAAGCAACGTAATTGGACGCCAATTTTTTAAAAATGTTTTGGTTTATCTCCTTTGGGATACATGTTATAATACCTTGTGTTTGAGTTATTGATAATTCCCCTGAACTAAAAGCATGGTTAAGAGCTCTGCAAACAAAAGCACCTATTTTGCTCCAAAAGACCTTATAAAAATCAGCAGAAAACCCTGATGATCCTGGACTTTTATTGTTGGTCATGTTCTTTAAAACTATAGAGCTTCTTCGATCTTTATTTTGCCTTCAATGGCTTCTGATTCAATGTTAGAGAGTGTAGGAGTTTTAATATTTTGTGTAAAGTTTATAAACTCATTATCATCAATATCTTTATTGGATGATTTGTACAACGTTTCTAAAATCTAGCAGTTTCACACAATATCTCTTTTTGATCTGTAACTATACTTCCATCCTCTTTAACAATCTTGTTAATTGTTTTATTTACATAGTTGTTTTTTCCAAATTGCAGAAAAAGTTTACTGGGCTTTTCCCCATCAATTATCCAATCTACTTTCGATCTTAACAAATAGCCTTGCAACTTATTATCTTGAATTTCCTTCAGTTCATTGTTTAACAAGTAAAAGATTGCTGCAAGATGCAGCAAAGAGATGGTTGTCATCATTTGTAAATCGAGTTATTTTCATAATAATTGTACATTTTCTAAATTTAGATATTAAATAAATCAAATAAAAGATGGAAAAGTATTGATAAATTTTATTTCTCTGTACGGGATAAAAAAGGGTAAATTTCGTCCAAGAAATGTTTCCGATATGCAAATCATGTTTATACCACGAATACCCTTGGTTATTACCGTGCCTCTATTCAAATTTTTAACGGGTTGCATACTGGATTTTTAATTAAATCAGATTATTAACTACAATTAGAGTAAATATTAATTTTAATTGCTGTCACAAAGATTATTATTTTTATTATTATTATTTTTCTTCACACTTGGTGTAAAAATTTCAGTTGTTTTTGTCAGAAAACCTTTAGACCAAAATCGAGATCTAAAGCTATATTTTCTTGTGCTTTACGTTATTCCAGTCTAGCGTTAAGACCTGACATAACATGAAAAATAAAAAATGTAAAATATCAATTAAAATGAACTTAAAAAGTGATATGAGTTATGTCAGGTCTTACATTTAGGACTATTGTCAACTGCACATTGATTGTTAGAAAACAATAATGTTCAAAAAAATGTCATAGAATACTGGTCAAATTTACTTACTCCAATAAATTAAACATCAACATACATGTCGGAAACTTCAGATGGGTTGAACATAAAAAGTTATCACGCTGTCCCAAACGTTCTAATATTTCGACTAGTAGAACATGAAGAACTGTACATGACACTAGAATGTTTAAAAATAGCTCGCTTAATAATTGGAAAAACCTTGGACAGCGCCACCTGTCGAGTGTAGTAGCATATGTACACTGTTTATGTGTAGTAAATTCGCGCCAAAAGTCACATGGTCTATTGTTTACATTTTACGTCTTGAAGAACTTCAATTTATACGCATTAATAACATACATAAAAATGTCGGCTTGACAAAAAGTTAGTTATATAATCCTATAAAACTCCGTAACTGAGCAAAAAGTCTTCACAATCGTCCTACTTATTTTTGTCAATTTATAAGTAAGTCATCACTTTGGGCGACTTGCTAAAACTTTAGTTTAGTCTACAATATCAAACAACGCATGTGAATTAACACTCAAAATGCATTGATAACAAAAACATAATAAATTGTTGGTAATAACTAACCTTTACAGAATCCACTTTTCCAAATTTCACTACGTAAACAGGTGACGTGATGTGTAAAGCAAGAATGACATAATTTTCAATAGGCATGCGCGAATAACTTGAAAGGCTGAAAGGATCAAATCCGATTCGAAGTGCAAATATATGATCCACCAAGCAGCAAATAATCCACCAAACGGCAATGAAATAATAACAATTTCATTTTTGTGGCAATTAACACGTGAGAATTTTAATGAGAATTTTACTTTTCGAGTGAAGAACGCAATTTTACAGAAAAATATGACTCGAAAGGAAAAAAATGGTCAAATCCGAATCCATGGGACATTCTTAAGCCACTACTATATACCCGGCCCTGATGGGCCGTGCAATAACTCCGTGAAATAACTGAATAGGAATATTCCGACAATATGCGCAACTACTGTAGGCTTGTATGATAAAATGACAACATGTATCATTTCCTTTGGTTGTCAAAGGATACAATAAACGAATATTAAACGCAACATTCTCGTATTTAAACAATTTTAATGCGCCGTTCAGTTTTCTAGGATATGTTCACATCCACAGTAATCCTCCTCCCTTTTGTTTGTTTGTAATTGTGCTTATTGGGTCCACCAGCCTCGTTCGAGGTATTTTCGGTACGACTCGAATCCTCCTCCCACCCTTCTCCCCATATCTTATAAGCGTAGAAACCAATGAACACTTGGGGTGAAATCAGTCGTGCATCACGACTCTATAAAACTATACGAGAGATGACTTTGGTACAATACTTAGATGCATTAGAAAAACAGTTTTTTCAGTTTGGAAAATCTTTTAAATTCTTATTGTAATCATCAAAACAAAACCTATGGGAGATCCTAGAGGTATAGAAGGAAGTCTGCGACGGTGTCGGAGACAGTTGCAGACCATTGTATTAGACAGGGGAAGGTCCCCGGAGCCTGAAACTGACCGCGTCTGACTGACTTTTGTAGGTAGTGTTCCGGTTTTTTCTTACTCTTCTAGCACCTTAGCATCGTCGTCTGCGACACTCTCAGATTTTCAGGAATCGATGCTGGCTGGAATCCCAAAGGTTCCTTTCTCATTTCAATTCATCCCTGCTCTGCGACGCGATTAGACAAACCAGGGGGGGAGGAGCAGGTTGCGGGGTCATTAAGGCCATTTGACACATTAAATAGGAAACAGGGAGTAGTGCGTTTACAGCTCTTACTATGCTTATACTTGGGCTGTAAGTCCTAAGGCCATAATTAGCAAACCGTAGTCAATTTTACTGTGATATGTGCTAATAACAACTGAAACAAGAAGTACCTTTGAAAAATACTGGGGAATGTTAAAAGATACAGTATGTCACATTAACTCAAACAGTGTAAAATTAGATAATTTTATGCGGTATTTAAAGCAGTAAACAATCCTGAAGATCCGTTCTATCAGGATGATGAAGATATACTTAGATTTAACCAGGAATACTTAAATGGCGAGATTCAAACAATGTTTGAGGAACTCAATATTGAAATAACCGGAGAAGAAATATGTAAGGCCGTAAAGCAATCGAAAACAAACAAAGCTACTGGGCAAGATTTGTATATGATATTTTTCATACATGGCGTTGACAGTCTTTTTCCGTATTTACATACACTATTTAATAATTGTTTGAAAATGGGATATTTCCCAAAAACATGGAATGAGGGTTTTATTGTGCCAGTAGTATACAAGAGTGGATCAGCATATCAGGCATCAAATTACCGAGGTGTTACTTTGTTAAGTACTCTAGGAAAATTATTTACTCGAATATCAAATAATAGATTGGATAATTGGGCAGAGGTATATAGTGTATATGTGGAGGCTCAGGCCGGTTTTCGAAAGAATATGGGTACTGTTGATAATATGTTTAAGACATGCTTTGAAATCTCATTCTTTAAACCATAACGAAAAACTGTACTGTGCTTTTGTGGATTTTTTAGAAAGCCTTTGATTTTGTAGTCAGAGATATACTTAGGTATAAGTTAATAAAATATGGAGTACGAAGTAACATACTAAATGTCATACAGTCCATGTACAGTGAAATTTCTTCAAAAGTTAAAATGTCAAATAATGTAAGTGAAGTTTTCATGTGTAATCTTGGCATTAAATAGGGGGAAAGCCTTTCACCCTTTTTGTTTTGCATGTCTGTTAATGATATGAAGGAAGAGTTTTTAGCCAAGGTGTTGAGGGAATAGATACTGGCACAATTAAAATTTGTATTTTATTGTATGCTGATGACATTATTATGTTTTCAAAGACGCCAGAAGGTTTACAACATTCTTTCAATGTATTAGATGAATATTGTGAGAGATGGAATTTAACAGTAAACGTAGATAAAACAAACATTGTCGTTTTTAGTAAAGGTGGACGTTTACCCACAAACTTACAGTTCATGTACGAGGGAAATAGTACCTAAATTCAAGTACTTGGGAGCTGTATTTTCATATGGAGGCTCTTTTAAAGAACATGATAACACGTTAGCCGGTCAAGCTTTGAAAGCCATCTTTAAAATGAATAAGTATCTGGACAAATTTACTGATTTGACACCAAAACATACACTAGAACTGTTTGATAAGCTGATCTTGCCTATTCTTGATGACGCTTCTGATGTATAGGGTTTTTATAAAGGTACAGTCGTTGAGAGAACGTATTTACATTTTAGTAAGCGTTATCTAGGTGTTAAACTGTCGACACAAAATGATTTTGTATATTAAAAGCGAACTCGGAAGACGTAGTCTAGATACGTATAGATTATATTCAATCGTTAAATACTGGTTAAAAGTATGCATGTCTGCTGAAAACAAATATATTAAACAGGCTTATTTAGTATTAAAATCTGATTTTCAAAATAACCAGGAAATAAGTAACTGGGCTTCAAATGTTAAATTATTATTGTTTAGGTAAGGTTTCGCTGGTGCATGGCTTAACCAAGGAGTAGGTAATACTAAGACTTTTCTAAGTGCTTTTGTACAACGAGTAAAAGACACATGGAGTCAAGATTTAAACAGCATTTTTTTTATTTAAGTTTTAGTAAATATCGCGATGATGTAAATGTTCGAAAATATAAAATGGCTCTGTCTCAGTTAAGAATGTCTTCCAATCGATTAGCAGTTGAAACTGGAAATATGGAGAAAACCTCAATGTGTCCCTTTTGAGGACCGGGTGTGTCTTGCATGTAATCAGTTAGAAGACGAATATCATTTCGTCAATATTTGTCCTGTTTACCAAGAACTTAGAATAAACTACATAAAAGCATATTATTGGAAGTTTCCAAGTATGTTTAAGTTTATTCAACTGCTTATAAGTGACAATGTATCAGTATTTTGACTTACCATGCTTTGAAGATAAGACAGCAGCTTCAAAATGCTCTCATATGAAAGCTTTAATATATGTTTCTACGAGACTTAAATCATACACCATAGTAACACACTTATTCAAATAATGAAATTCAGATGTAACCGATACTGTACTAAAATGATATAGAATCACCACATCGAGGTAAAAATACAAGTGTTATACATGTAGTTAATGTATTAGAATGCATATAATGAATTTTATACGTGGTATGTATTTTTATCACAAGCGTTTTATAGAGACTATTATACATGTTGTAAACTGTCTCTCCCGAGGTGGCATGTATTTCAAACTACAAAAGAATTTCTAATGAAATTCTAAAGGTTTGTGGCGAATAAATTAGAAGGAAATATTTCTGAAATAACCTATAACGCTTTATTAGATGTCACTAGAAAATAATAATCATCATAATAATAGTGATAATAATAAATAGATAAATACATGCTATCTGGCTAATAATTATATGGTCGCCATCATGCCATGGACCTATTAGTATGCATACACATTTGTATTTGATTTAATTATGTTTTGCTTATAACTCTTGTTAGGGTTCAATAGCAAATAAACTTCTTCTTCTTCTTCTATCTATCTATATATAGTCATACCCCAAACAAAGTTGGGGGATATATAGGAGTCACCTGGTGGTTGATCGGTCGGTCGGTCGGTCAGGCGGTCGCTGCATTTTCCTTGTCCGGAGCATAACTTGAAAACTACTGGTTAGAATTCAATACAACTTAATACAATGGTCTAGCACATTGAGAGGACGTGCCATCATAAGAACCATAATGGGCTCCATCTTGACTAATTACAGAGTTATTGCCATTTGCTTAATCTTTATCCTTGTCCTGGAGTAAAACAAATTGAAAAGTTACTGGTTGAAATTCAATACAAGTTCATACGAATTTGAACAAGCCTACACCCATAAGTAGTAAAATGCAGTGCACAGAGAACCATGACAATGTATATAGTAATTACTGAGTTATTGCCCTTTGTGACATTTCCTTGTCCGGAGCATCAAGAACTATGAAAACTTCCGATTCAGAAATCAATACAACCATTCGTACAATGGTCAAGTACAAGTTGAGAAAAAGTGCAGTACAATAATCAGATAGACTACAATTTTCTTGTACTAATTAGCAGAGTAATTTTGCCCATCAATACTTTTCCTTGAAAATCCGGAGCATTACTAGAAAGGACTACTGGTTGGAATTCAATACAACTTAATACAATGGTCTAACACAATTGAGAAGAAGTGTAGTGTACAAGAACCATCACTGTATCTTGAGTATTTACAGAGTTAATCGCCCATTTTTACATTTCCATTCGACAAGTATAACTTGAAAACTACTGGTTGGAATGCAATACAACTTCAAAAAGCCCAGCTGAATAAGGAAGTGCAGGTACAAGAACATAACTCTATCTTACTTATAACAGAGTTATTAGCCAAGAACAATAATATATAATTTAGTGTATTTTTTTCAAAGGTATTCGATAACTACGAACTCCGAGTATAAAGCAGTCTTTCGGGGGTATTAATCACATTTAGTGATAGCTCTAGTTTATAATAGGTCAAAGCTCACATGTCAAAATCGCATCTATTTATATATAGAATATATTTAACAAAATGTTGTAGTATTGAACGTAAGTTACGTTGAATATAGCAATAGTCATGTTTTCAAAAGTCTTAAATAATTGCTTATAGTGTATGCCATCTGAACATAATTCAAGAGCTTTAAATTAATGATCTTGAACATTCTGAAGTATTCTATTCTCTTAAATTTGATTTTCTTTCTTTATTACGTGTGTATGCATTATGTGTATGCATTTTGACCCTGAAAATACATTCAATGTGTCCAGCCGATATATCGCATAATTATGTTGGCAGCTTATAATATTTCAATGCTTTTTGTTTCTTCATAAAGTCAGTATCTTTGATGGAGTTACACACAGTTTAACTGGCTATGCATTGCAAACCAAGTCACTTAAATGTTTTGTTACTTTTCGAATATATACGTTCATATTTCTTTTTAAGTAACCATAGCTTGTGCCGTGTCGTAAACTATTTGTCTTCGGGATGTCATGTTGGAACCCAAATTTACTTATGCACTCTTTAACATACTCAGGGTCCCGGTTATTGACATGTGGATATCCTGTTTGTCCTGGTTTTGCCCAGCTCAATATGATACCTTCTCGTGCATGCCGAACAACGTTGTCTAAAACACATCTTCAAATTGTTTTGGTATATGCTCCGCTACCTCCAAACTTAAAATCCAATCGTAAACTGGTAATCCAAATTGAGGTATAGATAGATCACGAAATTGGACCAGACCATTACTTGTATTTTCACAAAATGGGGCTCCGTCGTAGGCGTAGTATACCTTCACAAGCCCTGTAGCAAGAATAGCCTGTTTGAATTTCCCTGGACCGTTCCTAAAACTTCCAATAGTTTTCCCTATTAAAAAGAAATACATAATAATGATAAAAATTATATCGTAAGAAAGGATTGATAGCGTAACAAATGCTTCGTGTTTCTGTATTTAAGACAAAGGGCGTTTACAGGTTTTTCCGTAGAGGAAAGCGTGTAGTACATGTACAATATGAGATCATGTTAAATGAGACACATTTTGTATCATAAATTCTACCTTTTAACGCCTTAAAATTTTACAAACGTCACTGATCACTGGTGTGTCTTTCAAACAAATGCTATTCGAAAAGAAATAATGAAAAGAAATAATAATGACATAGAGTATTAACGAAGGGGGGGGGGGGGGAGGGGGAAAAGAAATAATAATGACATAGAGAATTGACACGACATCCATAAATGTTAATGATTACATAAATTAATCACGAAGCATGGCATAAGGGAATGACGTAAACAGTAAAAACAAAGGGATAATAGAATGAATAAACAGATGTTAATGATATTTAACTGCTCGGTCTCAGATTTGGTGAAAAAATAAGGTGTATCAAACTGTCCGAAATTAACATATTTTAGAACGAATCATCAATTAAAAGTAATATCGGTATAAAT
>JAFMSR010000010.1:31101149-31302749 GCA_022818135.1 Saxidomus purpurata
ACATTTCCTTTAAAAGTTAAGTTATAGAAAATAAAGTGCATTTCTTTCAAATTATTGTGTGATTTTTTACAGACAAAGAAATTCGCTTTATATTTTTCCATGTATATTAATAAATCAGCCCTCCGTACAGTGCAGGCGGCGATTTTTTATGTTCTATTTATATTTGATTACGAAAAAGGTTTATATGCATATTCTAAATCACTACTTTTATCTATAAGGTAATTGCTGTATGTCCACTAACTGTTTCATTTAGACAGGTAGGAATCAATTTGGTCAATAATTTATAGATACAAAACAAATATTGCTAAGAGATTCCCGGTAATTATTGTTTCAGTATATCAGTCTCCATATCGACAAATATCACGTTACAACATATCTTTTTCAGCATATGTAGTAAATATGTTGAGGATAATAGTACAAACCTCGCATCTCATTTGACCAATCTGTTGCTGCTTGAGGTTAAGTAACCTTGAAATGTTGTTCCGTTGAAAGATTAATACCTCTTGTCCACACATAGTGTATTGTTGTGTAGTTTTTCTCTTGTAAAGAAACAAAAAACAGCTTATGTTTTGATTTGATTCAAAAACTATATATTTACGTATGCATTCACTTAAATAGAAGATATGTATCTTAATGATGGAAATAAACACTTTTAAATATTTTTTTTGGTGAAGTACTTTCGTGTCTGGATTTCTATTTTTAGAACCAAGTCCTAAGACAAAAGGTCAATGTCTCAGAACAGTATTGCTTGAAAACCGTTTCCGGTATATTGCTTTATTATACATAATGGTAATTCAAAATAGATGGGCTCAAGTGTTTACCATAACAAGATGACGTTGCATGTGCAAGAGCCATGCCACTAGATCAAAAGTCAAGGTCACAGTGAATCATTGTTTTAATATCGCTTCCAGTCCATTACTTTGTTAAACATAATTGTATTTCGAAACATTTTGGCACAAGTGTTAACTATAACAAGACAACGTGTTATATGCAAGAACCAGTCCCCTTGTCTTAAAGTCAAGGTTACAGCTTATGACTGTTTTTTCCCAGTTTCATTAGATAGCTACATGTATATACTGATGATACATCTCCATCATAGCGAGGCAATGTACATCTAATTGTAAGTATAGAGATGAAAGGTGTTGGTGTCCAGTATAGAAAGTACCCCCTATTTTTCTGACTAAGTATATGTGATTAACAACAATCCATTATTAGTAAATCACACATTTCTGTGTCTAAAGGAACATAGTGGTGGCATCCGT
This sequence comes from Saxidomus purpurata, assembly GCA_022818135.1. Taxonomy (NCBI): domain Eukaryota; kingdom Metazoa; phylum Mollusca; class Bivalvia; order Venerida; family Veneridae; genus Saxidomus; species Saxidomus purpurata. The sequence goes on from JAFMSR010000010.1 coordinate 31,102,412, forward strand.
GTCCTGTGGACACATTTCTATTTTGAATAATTAACACAATGGCTTAAGATCAAAAGGGATCGATAGAAATTTGCGTTTTGGTAGAAGAAAAAAAAAGAAAAACATTAAATGCTGAAATATATCTCTAGGGATAACTAAATGGTCATGAAGCTAAATATATGTATTGATCGATTTCAGCGGTTTTAACCAGGGCATTATACTGGTACAGAAAACACAAGCGTAGGTCGTCTGGCCACTGTGCAAATATATAACAGGATAAAAAATGTTTCGTCCATTATCGAACAGTTATTTAGTCAGTCGTGTAGCAGTGAAGCACATCTTAAGATCAACTTCAATGATCCTGTATATAAATGATCATATTAGCTATGAATTTTCCAAAACTCCTGAAAGCAAATGTAGCCGATATCCATGCATTATGACCGAAAGTGTTCTCCCTATTTCAGTACAGATAAAAGAACACCTCGTCTCCTTAGACCTACCATGTAAACTAGCATTATCCGTTTCTGCTTTGATATTTGTGCGTAGTAACGCTTTTCTGGAAACTTATTGAACTCCTTGTACAATATTATTTAAAAGACCAATAAGGATCAAGTTGTGACAGCAACATATCCATTAAGCTCAATTTAGAAGTTGTTCTACTATTCAAGCATCTTTTGAAAATAAAAACTATAAGGCTGCCATAGTGTAACAACTTGGTCAGAACTTTTGTATGATACTGTTAACTATTTGTCAAAATTTGTTCTCTCAAAATGGAATATCACCTTGTCTTATACTATATGTCGATCTTCTTGTGTCATACTATATGTCTATCACCTTGTGTCATACTATATGTCTATCACCTTGTGTCATACTATATGTCTATCACCTTGTGTCATACTATATGTCTATCACCTTGTGTCATACTATATGTCTATCACCTCGTGTCATACTATATGTATATGACTATGTTTATACTAATTTATTTTAGCTCGATTGTGAAGAAAGCTTGTAGCTTATCGAGTCACTCTCGAGTCCGCTTCCTGGAAGAACCAGTACTGGTGCCATATGAGAAAGTACGGTCGTGACCCCAGTGGGGCTCGTGTCATACTATATGAAAACTATCACCTTGTGTCATAACATATGAAATATATCACCTTGTGTCATTCTATATGTCTATCACCCTGTGTCATACTATATGTCTATCACCTTGTGTCATACTATATGTCTATCACCTTGTGTCATACTATATGTCTATCACCTCGTGTCATACTATTCACCTTGTGTCATATTATATGAAAACTATCACCTTGTGTCATAACATATGAAATCTATCACCTTGTGTCATTTTATATGTCTATCACCTTGTATCATACTATATGTCTATCACCCTGTGTCATACTATATGTATATCACCTTGTGTCATACTATATGAAAACTATCACCTTGTGTCATAACATATGAAATCTATCACCTTGTGTCATTTTATATGTCTATCACCTTGTGTCATACTATGTGTCTGCTATCACCTTGTGTCATGACATATGAAATCTATATCACCTTGTGTCATACTATATGAAAACTATCACCTTGTACCATACTATATGTCTGCTATTGTCATATACATAAACGTTTTGTTATTTTTGTCAATAACGTGCATTTAAAATTCAGACATGTAATAGGTAGGGTACTGTTTGCGAAAATAATGACATTATTTCAAGGAATAGCGTAGTCTCCTAGAAATGACGTAATTATTCGAGTCAATAGTACTAACGTTTTGTTATTTCTTTCAATAGTGTACATTTAAAATGCAGACACAAATATATAAGACACGATGCATCATTTTTCTTGTTCTCTGATTTCAACTGTTTCGATAGACACTATGTAAATTACCATGACATATATATTTTCATTCCAACTACATGTTGTATATCTAAATATAGCTACACACAGCAACACAACACAGGAAACCAAAAGCAAGGTGTTTTGACTTTTTCCTTGGATCATGACTGTATTCTTGGATGATATAGTTTAAATCAATCTGAAAAAAATCGAGTGTCTCATTTTGAAAATAAAATTAACAATAAGCAACAATTTCCGTTAAACGAAGCTTTATGACTTAAAACAATTTTCATTAAGGTAACAGATGACTGTTTGCTTTCAAATTTCCACCCGATTTTTGTTGTATCGTCTACGTGAGCCAATCTCTAATACCTATCACAACTGTGTAATCTGTTTAGTGGAAGTGAACATTTAAAACAATGTTACTTTTAGATTGCTGTTTTTTATTTTAATATTCTAATCAGAACACAGTCCTTGTCGAAACTTGTGCTTTATTCATGTTTCAGCCAAATTGAATGCTCCTTATACAACACTACCTTTGATTCGACAAATCATTGTTTGAATGTCGAGTTATTGTTGTGCCAGTAATAAGCTTAAAGATTCGAAAATTAAATAACGGCCATGCATTTAAAAGTGTATTATCTAGTGGTATGAAAAACGGGTTGTTAAGTACCGAGCAAATCGATCAGCAAATATATGATAATGAAACATATGTATATGATTTTGTTATTACTTTTGAGATTGCTATAATTGCGTGCATCGATCTTCTTTTTAAAACAATCTAAACGGAAACATAAGGTTTAATAAAAGTAATTTTTAAAGTGGTTTGAAAGCAAATATCTCATTCTCAAGTGTAAAAGAAATATAGTATTAAGAAGGTTTTGTTCAACTTAAAGTATTGCTGACTTTATCTTGTATTCTAACTATACATAGCCATAAAAGGTACGAGTAGGTTTAAAAATACACCATCATAGGTAAGAGACCAAGTTATTTTTGAGAAGGAGTAATATTGCAAAATGATAAAGCCCAGTAAACATAACATCAACTGAATGGTTTCAACATTTGTTTCGAGTATTTAATACAGAATGTGGCGATGGGGAATTTCACATTTAGGAACAACGGGTTTGTAGTTTGTTGGTAAATAGATCAAAGTTGTATCCTGCACTACGACACAATGACATTAATGGAAATGATTTTGGTATGTTATGAGTATTTTCTAAACAGTTACAATACGCATGTGATACAATTAACACCTGAGGATGTTTAAATATTCAAATGAATGTAGCGTCTGATATGGTGCATGGGTTACAACGTCAATTAAACTTTTACATAACTATTGCTTCGTATGGAAAATCTCTGCAACTTTAAAAAGACATCAAAGTTGCTTTTAAAAATGGCAGAAGCATAAATATACAAATATATATATATAATACTTGCAAGCATACCTATTTTAACTTTATAGCATTCTTTTAATATGATCAGTATTTTCTTAAGTGAGGCAACAAAAACTTTATAAGCTTCAAGTAACTGGTGAAATGTCAGTTTACAGATGCAGATTATGAAATATTAAGTTTGTTTTGGAATCGTGTCCATTACATCCCATCTCCACCCGCACTACCTTAAATCATATGCATCCGCTGACACAATTGATTAGAGAGGCGGACATTGAGTACATGTGTAAATGTAACGCTTGGTTGTTTATTTCGGTGACAGCTGATCACATCTTCAAAGAAAGCAGTCGGTGCTTTATTATGCCGCTCCAATCAGAGCAACGCAATTTCATCCAGGTATGCAATCAATTTTATACTTAAAACGTGATAAAATTTGGCATTTACATAAGTACGGAAACCATTCAACATATCTTGTTCTTAGAAATTGTTAAGTGGCCCCGTGGACATAAAAAATTCTGCTGTTCGTCTTCATTTTATTATCAATGATTAACAATAGATTCGTCGCCAGATAGATTTCACTACTCTACAAATTTTCCACTGCACGGGAGAAATAATATATGATTTTTTAAAATCGAATTCTTTAAATTTGGCTTCGGTAAGCACGCGATGGTTATTCTATTGTTAATCATAGATTTTTGGATGATGATTTTACCCAATTATGGCTCTGTGTGGATGGACATTTTCTAAATATGGCTATAAATAACATCATAGAACATTAGAGATAACAGCGTCAACCTTCAAGTTTTACTCGGGCAAGACCCTTTTTTATTTTAAGATTGTGTTGTAATGAGAATATGTTGAATAAAATTGTACTTTGTTTACTCCTTAATTTAAGATCTAATACATATACAAATGAATAGATGTAAATGATTGAAATATATCCAGGTTAACGCGTTTGGTAGTAAACACGTATACATGTGTTTTTTTCACAAACATCTGCGTAATGTCCAAATTGATCAAAAACTTTTCGATTGCAGTGATTCAGTTATAAACATGTTGTCTCATGCCTATCGAGTTGAACCCTTTTAAAACGTTGTCACAAAGTCAATATCCCCTTAACCCTTTGTCTGTCATGTACCGGGGACAAGGCATATTAAATAGTATAAAACATCGGATATAAGGTCTGCGTTCGCGTCCGTTGTGCATTTACATATGTTCGTCTCTCTTGACATATGCGTGCAAATACTACAAGTGTACTACCAGTGCTTCAAAATACCATAGGAACAGGTCCGAAACCAGTCTGATCATGTATTATCATGAGTACAAATCGACAGAAATACTGTCTAATTTTGAACGAAAGGATATGGCTAGAATAAACATTTAAAAATACATAAGTGTATGAAACTTAAGCTGAATTTCATGAACCTCTCGAGTTTGTGCAATGGATTTTTAGTTTTTTTAACATTATTATATAGTGAATTATACAGCTCAAAGTTGGCACTACTCCTTCCATTGAGTCTTCGAATGTTTGAGTTTCGGTCATTTTTCACTATTATAATAATAGCATGTTGTCTTTTCCTTCTACCGGCGCTCATAGAAAAATTGCACTGAGCGATTCGGTGCGGATATAAATTTGCAATGTGCTTTCGATAATGAGGGATAACAGTTTTCAGTTAAGCTTGAATACTTTAAAGTGATAAATTGAATAAAGTAAAATGTGCTGGCTTCATAACCTTTTAACAGCATGATATTCAAACTACCGTGAGTATTTTTGCATAACTAAAACATCAAAAATAAAGCAAATGCTGACAAAAAATGTCCGATACTCCCCGTTTATATTTTCTCAAAACAAAACTGCGAGGTCTGTTTAGGTAAGTTACAACTTGGCGAGAGAAAAAACACCAAAATGAAACAAGCTCTCCGTTTCAAAGGTTCCTCATCACGTCATTGGATTCTGGCCAGACGTTCCGTAGAAATAGCCTAATAAAATTGTTTTAGATCTTTTACGTGAATCTTCTAATTCTAATTAATTATACTAGCGGTAGTATCGTTTATTTTCCATGATTCATAATATATGTTTCAAGATATTTGATAAGAAAATGAGTTTTTAGGGCGGGGAGGGGGGATTTGGGACTTCAAAAATTAGAATGTTTGATACAGGGCATCTCTATACGTGCTGATGCCTTTAAAATTATGAAAATATTGTTGTTATGGGTAATTATGCCAGGTATCCAATGGATATTTCTGCTTACAAACGTAATATAGAATTTTGGATTAGAATTTTAACTATGCCAAGTTGTATATATGTAGAAACAAGAGCTATCATTCGTGAAGTGCAGAATGACCTCGGAGTGGTGACAAAATTACCCTTATTAAAAGTTTGGTATAAAATCATTGCACATTGAAACAAGTTGATCTGACAGAAATTTGACAGATTATTAAAAAGTAAGGCAATATTTGGTTATGTTTCTTGGGCACTGCACTTTCCATTTATGGTCTTTTTCATTGTACGTGATTTGATTCCCTTCAGCACCTTTCGAGTTATGATCCGGAATAGGGGGATTATTAAAAAAGACAAGATAGAGTTATGGTACTTGTATATTGCACTTACACTTATTGTGCACTATCTATCATTGAAGTTTCATGTAAGTCCCTTAAATACTTCTGCAGTTTGCCCCGGATAATTCAATAATGGGATTTAATTACAAAAAGGCAATATAGGGTTATGGTTCTTGAGTACTGCACTTTTCCTGAGTGTCCTCTTTCATTGTTTGCAATCTAACCGCATGTCCTTCAGCACTTTCAGTGTATTGATCCGGACAAGAAGGCTATGTAGTAACCTGTTCATGGAGACTCATAAAAGTATGAAAACAAAGAAATTCCTACGCCACTTATTTATGTTACCAAAATATCGACTTTACCTTCCAGTTGTCGCTCGAGTTCACTGCCATAGGATCATCACTGTGGCCAGGGTTCTCACCCATTTTTAATCACGCAGTGAACAGGACAAAATTAAGGACACATTTAGACTCACAGATGCGGAAAAATACTTCACTTTGGCATCCTTGTAACATTTTGTTCGTAGCAGCTAAATTTCAGACGTGTCAAGTGAAGCTTAACTTCTAATTAATAGTTTGATTTGCAGAGTATTGGCCACCTGCTTTGCTAGTGCATTTCAAAAATGGTAGTATGTAAAGCGGTACGTTTTGAAAGCTATCAAATTACTGAACACATAAAACAAGACAAAAAATGATTGTTATGCCTATACTTATTAATCACCACTTTAAGCATGACTTACAGCAAGGACAATATGGAACGAGTATTTATTTCAGACTTGTGGTCAATTATTGTTTGCTTGTATCACATATGAGAGATAGATTTTAATAGTCTGTAATATTCATTTTTTTCGCAGCGAGCATTGTATGATAATACAATTGTTTTCTTTCTAAATTAGGCTTGCATGTTAAAGTGACATTATGCGCATCTTACTGCACATGGTGTATTTTTGGTGACAGTTTTATGAAAGCAATGTTTGGTTGCTGTGCATTTAAATGTGTTGAATTAATGATTATTATGCCGCATTAGTATTTGAAGTTAGTGCTTTAGATATAAAAAAATCGGACTGATAAAATGATAGTTGATTGTGTCGTTGTTGATGTTGGTAGAGATTTCGGCAGTGGAAGGGAGGCAACTCCTGCATGCAGTTGTTCTTTTCTTAAATTGACTTTCCCAGTCAAATAAGAAAATCAATATTTGGAAAGTTATTTTTTCAGTAGCGGGAAGAGTTTGGTGTATTGGGATAAAAGCTATTATTTCCTCTACGCTTTTGTATACACACCATTTTCAGCTGGATTTTTACTTGAAAAAAATGCGCATAATGTCACTTAAAGGTATGTTTGTTTTAACTCGATATTATTGGATTTAGTGGACTATTTGTATTTGTAACCTTGCTTAAAAACATTAATTTATCAATTCAGTGATTTCCAAACATGCATGGGTAATATATATTACAAAACATAATCCTAGAAAACAAGAATAAAATAGATTTTGTTTGCACATGTGATTTTAACGAAAGTCTCATTTTATTTTAACACTCAAAAACGTCAAATAGCATCATACAAAAATGGTGTGAAAGGAGAAATGAGCATTCGAATAAAACGTCAGAAAAATAGTTTATTTTAATTTATGTCAAAGTAGCACGTAAAAATACAATGTTTTAAACATGAAAAAGAAGCAAAACAATACAAAAATAGTAGGCTGCATCCATAAAACAAACAAGAAATAGCTATGTCATGACTAATTTCCCAAAAATCGACGGGTGTCTGAGGGAAAACTACAAAACAAATACAAGAAAAACATTGATGAACATCATCAAGTCAGCGCAAAAGATTCTGAAGACCTAAAAGTGTCCGATACATGTAATTTTCACACGTAGAGAATATTTATATAACTGTATAAGTTAGTATATTTATATAGACCATCTCATCTGTCAGTGCAATTCGTACTCATACCGCCTGGATTATTAGTAGTTTGCTCAACCAACGGTCTAACTACTGAGCCAAAGAATCGATTGCCTGGCGCGTCTGTGAAAGGATGTATCTATACAAACATAGGTGTACACTGACGTTCAATACATTTGCTCTTCCGGTAATTATTTATGATGCTAGGAAAGTTAACCGCGTAATAGCACCTTTTTTGCAAGGTCGAAACTACTTTATTAATTATGAGATTGAATTTTAAGAAAATGTTGATTATTATCAAACATGATATTTTTATTTTCATAGCGATGAAATATTTTATCATTGTTTCATGTGAATACTTTGGTTAAATTACAATAATATTATTCAATGAAACGACATATCCTTGAAAAAGAATTACAATGAAATTGTCATTGTGATAACTTTGAAAATGTCAAATATAGTCGCCGCTGTCCTGATCGCCGACTAGTAACAAGAACTGAATATTTGTCGACTACATAATGTATATGTATAAAAATTATGTATAAATATTATCATTTAAACTGCACTTCAAGTGGATAAGATGGATTGACCGGGTGAACTTCTACATCCATCTTACTTTTGAATAACGATCAGATGTAGCAAAAATATTACCGCAGATCTGGATATTAAATTATTTATTTATGTCTCCTTTAGAATTACTTAAAGCCAACAGAAACACGCTCTATTTATCGGAAATATTGAGAGATGCAAATATTTGTTTGAAACATCCTTTGATTTGAATGGCAACCCTATGTTGTCAGTAAGCCAGGGCATTGTTTCACACTTCTGTATGGTGCCTACTAATGTTAAGAAAGGAAAGATTTCTACTTGTCTCTTACTTGAGTCCATCATATAAATGAATTCATTATTCAGTTTTAGGCACAGACCAAAACGTCAAAGATAATGAATTTGAAAATCATTATTTAAATTGTGTGATTATTTCGAGGCCAATCGCATGAGTATTTAACGTTAATAAAACGTTGAAAGCAACCAGTAAAAACAGGACGAGATATAATAGCAATGACAATAAAAGATAAACATATTTTACAATATGCACAGTTTCGTATGACTCAGGGTACAAAAATCAAAATTTTACTCGCCCTATGGCAAGAGGTACATACCAGCCCGTGCATATTCAGCCTGATATTGATCAATACTGTTTGCAGATCTTTACACAAAATTTTAAAAGTTTTATCTGCGGTAATATCCTTTTCTAAAATAAAAACACTAACAAATCTCTGAATACCTAATGTCACCTACGGTTGATATATTCGTTTTCACACTGTTGAACTCACTTAAAATAGCAGCATCATGAATAAGCAAAACAGGCACAATGCAAGGAATAATACATCGCCAAGCGAATTCTCTGCTTAACGGACATTATGTATAAAATACATTTACAAAACTACAGTAGATATCTGAAGGAAAATTAGAAATTGCGCAAACATTAAAAAGGTTTGGATCAAGTTTATGTCTCAACCTGATTTCTCTTACAAAATCCCATTTTTTGACAAATAATGCATGTTAATTATTTTAACACAATTACCTTAATAACTATGTGTTAAACGATAGTTTAAAATCTAGCTATTAGTATTATATTATGAATTACACACTGTGGCAGAAATGATACTACAGTAAAAGCATTCTTTCCAACTAAACAAGCAAATGAGAATAACGTTTTAATCATGGAAACATTTTTGCAATTTGTCTTAAACTAAATACTGGGTATTTGCAAGGTGCTCACATATGACGTTTTAAAAAAGTTTGACCACATCGTATGAAGAATCAAATACTACCAAATCAAGCATGTATAATATAGCATTGGTGAATGAAGTTGTTCTTGGGTTCATGTTGTCATTCGTCGTCATTGTTACCCTTCCCTTTCCAAACAATAACACACACAGCAATGACCAGTGCCAGCATAGTTATTGCTTGCAAACATAGTATTCCAATCTTGAATTTAGAGACACTCTGAAATACATATATAGTTTTAAAATATTGACATTCCAAGGTATACAAGATACTTTTATATGCAGTAAAATATCTACTCGGTCTTAAAAAGAGTCTATAGAACCAGTCCTTCGCTTTCTGTATGATGGTCAACTTGTCGTTACATAAAATTAAACAATCATTTTTACTGTATTTCTATTTAAAACAACTCTTTATTTCAAATTTTTGGCAATACTGCCTTTTTCAAGAAATTTGTCTGCACTTTTACAATTTACATGTTGACCATCTTTATGACAAGCTTAGAAATGAAAAAAATGTCAGGAAATGGTCAACATGTTAATTGTAGTGCAGACAAATTTCTTGAAAAAGGCAGTATGGCCGAAAATTTGAATTAAAGAGTTGTTTTAAATACTTATTTTTCCCTGAGGAATCTTTGAAAGAATTTTAAATGAACGAAACAAGATTTTCAATAACCCAATTCAGTTGTAGCTTCCATTCGTATTGGTAACATGTACATTTGAACGGTCAAATAACGTATGTAAGGACCGACGAAAATCGAACAATCTTTAACTTTCGCATTTAAGCACATAGTGTGTTAAAATAGGGTTAACCATTAAGTGATTTTATAGATATGTAATATATATATATACGCTTTTGAGTGGCGTATAACAGTTTTACTTATCGACCATCAAATATCACAAACAACGTCTAAAATGTCAATATTACTGAACTGGTAACATAATAATGTATGGTTAATACAAGCTTTATTCCGTAGCATAATTTATAGCATCCCATTAATGCTTAACATCTTTGTATACAATTTTCAAAACGATAACATCAGTGTAACTAATGTAAATTGAGAAGAACTGATTTGTACCTGACTTGGTGTCTCTGATTCATAGGCTGCTGCATGTTTCAGTTCATATGTTTCTCCTTTCGATGCTGCATTATGAAATAAAAAATGATTAATTTTTTTTTTTCATACGAAAATGATAAAGTTGCCCAATTAACACATATGCATCGGTTAAATTTGACAGTATTTGAAAACTAAATATTGATTATAGTAAGTTCCTTTTTACCTCAAAGTATAAATTGTTCTTAGATCTTAAACATGAACAAATATTACTCTGTGTGTCTATGAAATAATATCTTAACCTTAAATCACAACAATTTACAAGGCTTTCATTTAGTGGCGCTGTTTTTCTATGTGTATAGACATTATAATTATACGAGAGGATATTTCATTACAATATATTCTCGACAAGCCCAGGAATAATTGCAAAAGTACTGAACCTTCTTCACTACGCAGCTGAAACAGACGACTGATCGTACCCCATATACATGTATGCATTTTCTATTGTATGGCCAATCTGTATTATCCCGTCTTATGCAGACATAGGCGAATCCTAGGGTTTTCATTTAGTGGCGTTGTTTTTTATGTGTAAAGACAGAGGATATTTTATAACAATATTCTGCCGCCAAGCTCAGTTTAAAACGTCATAAGAACTTAACTTTCTACACTACCCAGCTGTCGCCGACATTAAAGGTTTAAAGTGTAAATGACAAACTTTGAAAGCGTCCCATGCAAGAATTCTATTGTATGACCAATATGCAACAATGTTTTTTTGGACAATGAATAGATATTCAAAGTTATATTGTCATTATATATAGCAAAATAATATTCACACCACAGCACAAGCGTCTCAAGTACAGTAAAAGATAAAAACTTTCAGCGCAGAAATATATAAAATGTTTATACATACAGTTTACATGTACAATTTCATTTTCATTTTAATCAATCTCGATGCACCACCTGTGATGAAACCAATGGATGACCATAGAGAATTAGCCTATTTCATTACAGGTTTCATCTGTTGCATCAGATGTCATGCCCAATAACATAACTCATGAAATCTCAACGAGCAAATACAAACTGATATTCTAGTTTAATTCTTAAAATATAAAAAAAACATTGAAAGATTGATGCTCGTACATATTCTTAAATTGTACTCATATGCCACAAGCAAACCTTGTTTTGCAAAATTTCAGATATTAAGAGATCATAACGTCTGGATTTTATGTGCGAACAACATTGTGACCAAGGTTGTTTAAGACTGGAATATTTAATCCAAATTGGGGTATGGAATGGTAAGTGCTTATTTTTAAACATTTCTACGATAAAATGTTACTAAGAAGTGTGGGGCAATTTGGCTGCTTATATGCCCATAAATATAATGATTACCATTTTTGATGAGTAGATAAATATAATTCTTAAAAAAGTGGCAAACTTTGTGAACGCCCGGCTATCATCCCGCAGTATAGTTAAGAGGTCACAATTCCAAGACCAGATTCCATGTTAGTACTTTATTATATACAAGTAGTGTTCAATATCATAGCAAATTTAATAATAATTTCATGCAAAGCACATTCCCCATGCAAAATATTTTCTTTCTAAATTGTATGGCGTTTCAAACCTTGCAAAATTTCATCTTGCCATTTGTATTTGATAATGCTATCACTTTATTGCATATCCTTTTGTATTACACGCTTTCATTTCTATTCTTAGGTCTACTTATTTTTATTCAGTATGTACGTATTAATTTTCTGTTGAACACGTTTATTCTATATTGTTTCATATTCTTTCATTTCTACTTCGCTTCACATATGTTTGAAAATTGACGTTTGTTTTACAGAGTGAACATTTGAATCGTATAGGAAAAATATGGTAATATATCAATTAAATACTGGGAAAGTTATTAGTCTTTAACTATAAATGAAGCTAACAAGTGTAATTTAAGAGCTTTCATGCTACTTTCACTTCAGTTAATAATCTCTTTTCAAACAAAATCAACAAACAAATACAAGAATACATTTATATTATGTAAATTGAACAACACCTATAATATAAATAATAACCATTGATTAGTTATGCAACAATTTCTCATTTACGACTTTGATAGAAATGAAAACCATATAATACAAATGATTTGGATTTTATCGTACAATATAAATGATAGCAACATACAACATGAATGTCAAAATGTATATTGCTACGATTGACATGCCATAAACGTGTGTATTAAATCTTTTTTATCATGCCAGTAAATGTTGATATCCTTAAATAAGATTTAGAAAGTCAACTATAAGATATACAATGTATGTGATAGTAATGTGAAAGGGGAAAAGCTACATTTCGGTTGATTTAAAAAAAATAGCGTAACTATGTATAATATAAGGGCCAATACTTACGAAAGTTACTGACCAGAAATTATGATCAGCCGGAAACTAAAGTTCTGACGAGAATATCAACAGTTACAATATGAACAACATCAGTGTCTCATAAAATGTTCAAACCGGAATTTTAAGCAGGAAATACAATAAGAAAGACGCATAAAACCATAAAAATGTGTCAAAGCAATTTGGCTTATTCTGGTTACTAATAATTTAGTCATCAATTTATTATATTGAAAGGCTTGACAGTATGTTCAGTTGTCGCCTTGCAAAAATTTGATAATATCTTTGCAAGCAGGCTTTATTTGAGTAGAAGGTGTCTATAGTAAAGCCAAACAGATGTTAGTATTGTTACAGACTGTAAAGTGCTTTAACTACATACCATGACGAAAATGACATAAGTAAAACACTTGAGAATGTTTAAATGAAAAACTGCTGATACATAATAACAAATGTAAACATTTTAACCATTTTTCAATCCAGTAGCTGTATCCAAATCGTCTACACATTGCTACCCTCTGATTCCTAGCCTTTCAATATTTTTTTTTTTTTGACCGTCGACGCGCGAAAATGTACCTTTGGCATTTTACTTTCTTTGACAATAATTGTTAAATTACCCCATACAGTTACATGTCACCCTCTTTAAATGCAAACCAATTTTAAAAACTGATAGCCACTAATTTTCTAAAAGAAACATAAAACTTTCTTTAAAATCTCCCAGACCATCACTATGGCAACAGCGATTTGTAATGATTCTCATTTTAATTTTGACTAAATGATTATAAAAAGGCATATGTGGAGGACTACATAGTTAAACTGGTATACATTGAAAGGGGAATGGTGGAAACAAAAATAAATATGCCGTTAGGAAATCCCAAAGGGCGTGATTACCGGGATAGTTTATGCATTAGAAGTGAGTTTTGACGTCAAATTGTGGTATGTGACATCATATGTAGGAGTTAAAGTTTTGCCTTTGATATACTTATTCAAAATATATTGTAGGTACTGACGTAGGTAACTGAAATGTTGATTTGATATCGAAATATTGTTTTCAAAATATGCAAGAAAGTTTTTTCCAAATACTTTCCAAGGCCCATTTCTTTGCCGTCATATGATACCATTGTAAACACTTCACATTTGTGCCGTTAGGGGATTAAAAAGAATATGAAACACTGATGTTGAAATGTATGAAAGTAATATAAATGTTGCAATTCAATTACTGTTATAGCCTAGAATAGGTGAGGTGCCCTCGTCTTGTCCTAGGTAGAGAAATATACAAAGAATTAATTCGAATGAATACTGTAATGAGTTTATGCTACATGAAATGAAACGCTACATGACATGTATATATATTAACAAGCCTTTCGATAATTTGGTATCCCACAATGAAAAGATTCAGCAAAATATATAATAAAACTATCCCAACAGCACTGGGCCTCATTTCTAAAGATACTAAATTTTCTGTAAGAAAGCATTATAATTATCCTGCCTACTTGTTTCAAAGAAGCTTATGCATGTGTCTGTATTGATTATATAGAGATAACGCATTTGTTCAACTGGGGCCCTAAATTTTCTAAGTGGACAACTTCGTTTTGCCAATAGTGGTAGAGTGGTATTACCAAATGCTTTGAACTACATGAAATTTAGTACTGACACCAGTTTTAGACAACACATTTTGTACAATTTCCATATAGAATATAAAAGAAAAGATACTAAAGCTCGTAACAGCAACCTGAAACGTGCTCAGTCGAGTAAACAAATACACTCAGTTTTATGCAATTGCACTTGACCATATCATTGACAACGAATTTGCAAATACAGGATAAAGTAATAAGGGTCATAATCATTGTACTACAGTACCATCAGTCTGGTTGAAACATGCAGAGCCACTTTCCTAAATGTAGTCAGTCTTACCAGATTTTTCAAATAATCTGAACCAATTCAGAGAGAATGATTTTCAATTTTCTTTAAAGTATTCTTGTATTTCAACAGCAAGCTGACTGAAATTTGCAAGGTCGCATTTACTCATGTTAGTTTATATTATTAGTTTTCATTTTTATACACAATGTCTCTTATATAGCTTCGAAAAAATTTAAGAAATGGCGGGCAGAAAAATGAAAGGACAGCGCCATTATAATACTATACAGCTATAAGCGTGCGATTAGGAACTTTATGCTTCGGTTTCTTTGTACATTCTGTAATGCTAAAGCAAACGACAGGGTTTTGCATTCAGTCCTGGTCTATGTCTTTTTTGCATTTGTGTAAGTGCTCCTTGGATAGGGCAAAATGTGCAAGGTATAGGTCAGGATCAGTTCCGGACTACACTAGACATTTCATCTACCTAGACCCGGAGCCATAGTTACATGATACAAGTTGTAGATAGTTGTTATCAATATTGTAAGATCTAACAAATCTGCCTATACACTGACAAAAATGGTCTCGAACTTGCTTTGTAAACAATCAAACTTACACAGAATACGGACTGCTTTATAATGTGCAATCCTCTGATCAATTCAACTTATTGGAATCGGTACCATATTCGAAATGTTTAAAATGTCCTATCGAAATTGAACTTTTTGCATTGATTGTATTAAGAATTTAGTTATTCAATTACATGAAAACGTCGTCAAACGAAAATCGGGTACACCGGAGTTTTCAAGGGTAGATGACATAGATACTTCCCTCTGCAAGAAAACTTTATTCCCTACAAGAATACATTTCCATCCTATAACGACTGGTAATTAACATATAGCAACTTATTACATTCATGGAAATCTAAACAACATCAAGTCAGAGAAAAAATTGTAAAAGTACTACATTACATATTTGTAAAATGCAAACAACATCATTCAACACTACAACATTATATCATTACTGATGAGATTAGTCACATTTATATTAGCAATGTCGTACCTTTATCTGATTGGTAACCAATTTTATAGCACGACTTCATTTGTGATGAAATTACTGACAAGATATATAATAGTGAACTTGTACAATGATACAGTTAACCTGGTATTGACTAAACTTGCATTATACTAGACAGTCTTGTAAAGCCATAGTAAACTGAATATACTCATCGTACAACTGTTTGAGTTGTCTTATGAATGAACAATTCTCTCAGTTTGTTCCGAAGGGTCATTTTTTCGAAAATACTAAATCAAAATTATAATGTTTTCGCTCTGTTGTTTATGTGTTGGTTTTAAAAAAAGTTTAGCAAGTACTGACAGAGAAAGGAACTATAAACAGAAATACTGAAGAATACTGCATGTACAAGAAAATTAAATAATTAGTTGAAGAACAAAATCAATCGATAGTGATCAACAGAAACAGTTAAAATATTGGGTAAGGTACTAATTTACGAAGTACTACCACATAAATACTTAAGTGTATACTTTTCACGAATAGTTAAGTTGTTAAATGATCAACATTAACCAATTTTGAAAGTTGAAACCACTTTGTTTACACCATAAACAGACCAAATATAGCAATATGTTGCGATCATAGTAGACACATTTAAGCAAACAAACTTCAAACATTGGATTTGAAAATAAAGAAAATACTAAATGCATTAAACAGTTTGTAATTCAAAAGTATACAGAACACCTACCTTTTTTGTTTTTACATTCATATATATGTGATGCAATTTCAATAAGACCAACCCATCCAAGATATATCCAAACAACTATTTTTGCACTATATGGTACATTTGCTGACCCCATTTCAAATCCAGAGAACACGTTAACAACTGAAATACAATTAGACTGTAAGATAAATTTAAATCTGTATAATTTATAAGATCGGCTTTTAAAGATTAGGACATACTGATTTAATTGAACCTGTTTGTAAAGGAAAAATTATGCAAACAGAGTCAGTATGCAGGCCCTTTCTATGAGATGTGACTGTGACTCATACTTTTGTCCAAGCAAACTATCATGATAACAGCTGATACCATCTGCTAACCTTTACAGGAAGTACTCTGAACAAATAAAATTTAGAAAAAAAGGAAAACCAAAACTTGTTTTCAAGACAGTCATTTCACATATTCTACTAGAAGATTAGGGAGCGTTTTTTGGTAATTGTTGACTTTTATTTACTTTAGGTAAACTGTGACATTGTTTTAACGCGTATACAGCTAAACCTGAGAATGTTTTCTAGTAAAGCCATACCAGCTCTCTGTTAAGGGAGGTATGGTTGCTCCTCCTGTGCCAATGAGAGTAGCTAATAGAGGACATTTTCATAGAAGATACCTATTTCTATCATGAAATCATGGTAACAGTGTACACTTTTATTACTTAATACCATTGATTACTCTTTTTATTCACTAGTTTCATTTAGTTCTGTTTAAATGAACACTAATGAGCTGTGGCACGAAAGTGTCACATTGTCCGTGAACAGAAAACGTATCCCAACATATCTGTATATATGTAACGGTCAAAGAAACAATCCGTACGAGTAAACCTACCGACAGAAACTACGAGTATCCAACTTACCTGCACAGACGTAAGCCGTTATGCCAATACTTATGTGTGCAAAGTTAAAATACGGTCTTCTTGGTGTGCCAGGATGAGGTCGGAATAATGCCAGAATAGGCTTAAAAAGAAATTACATATTTAGTTAATAAAAAATGAAATATTATATAAATCCGTTTACTAACGATAATATAAAATTTTCTTCTCATTAGGGTTCTTATTTCATTCGGTAAAAATCAACTGAAAATTTGCATCCGCTTTCAATGACAGTTACAATGTATGTTCTAGTATGTTATCGTACGGATTCTATGGCACGTGAGAAACATCTCCATTTCATGATTTTGTAAACATAAAAAAGTTAAAGCTGACACAAATCTGCTTGAAACAGTGAAATGAACTTTGTTGTAGAGTTCTGCAATTATTCTTAAAACATGTTGTTCAACAGTAAGTCGCAGTTTGATTATATTTTTACATGTGGCCAAATATTCGTATTTGTGAAGCCTGTTGACTTAACCTTGAAATAAACGTTTACTACAAGACGTTTCGGCCCTAATCAACTAAGCTAGAGTAAGACATTTATACTAGGGATGGCAACGAATATCCGCATATCCGAATATTCGTTCAGACCGCCGAATATTTGGATCCGATATACTTATCCGCGTATCAGGTAAATATGGCAAACAAAACACAGAAAATGAATTGTAAATAAAACTTGAATATTTACGTTACAAATTTTATACTTACATTGATAGTAACTAAACACATCGTTATTATACCAATGATTGGATGAGACTTTTTGAAGTTACCTTCCCCAACCTGAAATTGCAATCTAGATCAATTGAAGCTGATATAGGTATCAATGTAAAAATATGACAGTTTTAAATGTAATCATTTCTTTCATATGCTGTGTATTTGTGTCGTTTTATTCAGAATTTAAATGATATTTATCCTTATGTATTGGGTATAAATATACATTACTGAGCTATGGACGATGCACATTAACAAAGTTTTTCGGTTTTAATACCTTTTAATAATTTTAAACGAATTTTCGTATAGTAACATTGTGATGATTTTGCAGCTGTCACTTAATTCTGACGACTGATATATAGAACATCTGAAATTACTGATGAGATTTGATATTGAGTGAACCTGAATTTGCATTTCAGGATAAAAATGTAATTTAACTACATATTGACGGGAAACCACACCTGGTAAAACGCATATCTAAACGGGACTAGAATGATATTAACTCAAAAGGGAAAAAAGTGTGTCAAGAAATCAAATGCCACTTTTGAATTTTAAATTTATGCCAAAGAAATTACGTCAAACAAAATGAAAAAGGAGCAAAAATAGCATCAATTAAAAACTTCTAATGACTCAACTACAATTCGAAATGAAATTTATCATAGAATCGTTTTTAGTATTTTATATTTGTTTATCTTTAAAATGTTACGAGAGGAGTTAGGCCACAAACATTCTCCATTCTTGGATAATAAATCAGAAAATCTACAGCTTACATGTGTTTGAAATAAGAGAGTAAAAATGCAGTTTTATATACTTCGGTAGTTAGGAGTAAGGAAGACTTTAAAATTGCTGATGTTAGCAGGCTAGATATACTGCTTGGTAAAGGCGACTTGCAATAAAGACTACAAACACATTTCTTGAAGACTGATTTATGTAAGAATGAAGTGAAAGGAGGTGGAAACATACATGGACTTAAGCATGGACTGTCCTAACATATAAACATGCGAACATAAAGCATAGCAATCGCATACAAAGCCTAATATGCAATATATATAATAATGTATATATATATATATATCACGAAAATTGCAAATTTACATTAGCGTAAATATGTTCGTAGTTTACACAAACCTCTGAGTAACCTCCTGCATGCACAAAGATGATAATAAAAGCCGCAGCTGCAACTAGAAATGTCAACACCATCATAGATCTGTGAAGCTGTAATGAAAGTATAAAAAAGAAATAAACGATTTTCGATTATCGGTGTAACATTTTTAGAGACTTGCAGAGTAACAAGTTTTAGTTATACATTTGAACAGATTTTATTTACTGTGGTCCTCTGGAAGATAAATACAAGGGATCATCTACAGATTATAAAAAGCTCATAACACAAAAGGTCATAGAACTATGCGCTTAAGATTCGTTTGCAAATGGGCATATTCTGAGTTTATTTTAAGAGCACCAATCCCTTGGTGTTCGACCTACTGGACTCAGAATTATTAAAGAACTTCATGAAACTTGCAGAGGAACATGCTAATATCTGTTCCTTGATACCGTAAAATTTGCATCGCTTAACTGTTTATAAAATTCTGTTTCCTTAACTCGCAATACTTTAAATTCGAAAAATAAAGTATTAAATAAATAAAGCACATTGCATGTTGTTATTTATCAATTGCAATTGATGAACGTCTGAAGTGCTCTTAGCACTATTATAGCCTTTGTTTTGGCAATTTATGCATGCTGTGTTTTGGTTGATCCTGAATGATATTTATTCTCCTGTTGCAAAACATTTACTCCTTAAACACCTTTACACACTTATTTTAAATTTTGCAAATGTTTACATTTTGTTTCATGTAATATAACCCATCCCTTTATATTTTCACTTTGAAGAGACCAGGTGAAACAAGCTCAGCTGCAATGTGAGACAGCGACATTAAACCAGTTTTAACCAGTACATTAGTGATGTTTCGGCTGCACAGTTAAAATGCTTGTGTTACATTTAAACGCCTGATACGACCCTTCCAGCATTTTCGGGAAAACGAACGATACTTGATATGGACTAAAGTTGCTTGAGTATTTTGACAAAAAGTTTGAGGTATATTAGAAATTCACAAACATATAAATTAGTAAATCAAGATAAAGAATATAAGACTGAAACTGTTGTCTGTAAATTTGAACATAGTTCAATTTGGTACTGGAGACACGGTTTCTGGTATATTTTAAAGAGACATTATGCACATTTTTTTAAAGTAAAATTCCAGCTGAAATAAGTGTGTGTGAAAAGGGTAGAGGAAATAATAACTTTTGACCCAATACAACAAACTTTTCCTGCTACCAGTACGAAATAATAACTTTCCAAATATTACTTTTCCTATTTTGACTGGGAGAGTCAATTTAAGAAATAAACAAATGCATGTCGGAGTTGCTTCCCTTCCACTGCCGAGCAACACTAATAACACAAGGGAGATCACTGCCAAGGAAGGAATTATTATTTTATTAGTCCATTTCTTTAATTTCTAAAGCACCAACTTCAAATATTAATGCGGCATTATCATTAGTTTAACACATTTAAATGCACAGCTACCGAAAATTGCTTTTATAAAACTGTCACCAAAAATACACTATGTGCAGTAAGATGAGCATAATGTAACTTTAAGCATAAATCAGAATCAAAACCCAGCTTACAATAAACCAGCGTTTCTGTCCGAACCATTCCATACCATCTGGCCACACTTTTTTGTAATGACTTGCGATGAATACGCCTAGACGAGCTAAGAATAACCAAGCAAACATCATCAGGATGCCTGAAAAAGAAAGTGAATATGAAAGCACTCAAACAGCAATCTTACATTCTAATGACCTAGTGTTATAGCCAGCCACTCACATATATAAATGAGAAACCCTAGAAATTGTTACTTTATACATGTATATGAAAAACATTTCAAATGAAGTCATCACGTTTTCCCTAACTATGTTTTCTACAAAACCCAGGGTTATATTTTCCTAAAAGTCAAATTCGTACTTTCTTTACCATTATGTTTACAATTAAAATTTAATAAACAGGTGATACACCAAGCAGACATGTTGACCTTGTTATTTAACATATACCGGTATGTTTAAATTCTAGTTCGGGCAAGTACAAAATTCAGATATTGTTTGACAATAAAAACAGACACTAAACCAACCTCTGTATGTTTTCATTTAGTAACACATGACAAAAAACGCATATTTAAAGAATAGCATTATCTTACAATTAACCTGTTATTCAAAGGGGGAGTTTAAAATATAAATAATTTGATACGAATTACAAAGAGCTCTAGTAAGCTGAATTCAAATTAAATAAGACATTAACTCTCAAAACACTTTACATTCAATCTTTATAATTCTTTACATTAAAAATTTCTTTGATTAACAAAATGAAAAGTATAATAATTCCTTTACCATGAACTTTTACTAAAGTGTTTGCAATAGTCGTGGCACCGATGTCCATGGAACTTTGGAAGTCAGCTTTATCTGATGATACTTTCGGTTGCATGTTGTGCTGATTTATAAATCCTTGAGTATATAATATAGGTAATAAGCTAAAATCACAAGTTTGTTGGCTTTTTAATACTCATTAAACAATTTATAATTCAAATAATAACCTATGAAAACACGAGTGAAAAATAGACTGGAAATACAAAAGGATAATTGAAGCGTTGTCTTTAGTTAAATAATACGCTACGCTTATCAAGACATTGTTAAAATATAGTTTTGAGTACAGTATTTGCTGGAATTATAGAGCTTTTCAGGGTCAAAATGTATTCAATATGTCCTGTAGAGTTCTTGATGGAGAGACGAGTAGAATATGGGTATCATGTTACCACAATTGCTCATCTTGAAAACTATGTGCTCAAAACTATAAGAAGAAAGAATTTGTGGCGAGTTTTTTACACGAGCCAATAGCCGATGGCATGACCGGGTTATAGACAGTTAACATATTTATCTTATGCACAGTCTGAAACAAAATGAAAACTGGAACTGTACCTCCCACCGATGTTCCGTCAGCATAAAACAGGTAAAAATCATCATTCGCATCAAAAAATGTAGAGGCCGATGGCTCACGTGCACGTTTCTTACGTTGGGAATTTGATTCAGCTAGGGCTACGGTTTTTTTCCTTGAAAACGTACATTTCAAAATGCCATCTGTATATGTAGCACTATCGTTACTGATTCCAAATTTATCCTGCAAAATTATACATTTCTAATTAAAATACCCTTTTTTTGGAAAATTGGCCTTAGTAGCACTGATAAAACATGACCTGACCGTTTTTATCATTACGAAATAAGTAAATTATTCATCTTTAGTAATTCATCAAGGCTCTTTGAGGTAAAAACACAGAAGTGTATGGGTAAAGATCAGATTGTACATTCTTGCATATAGGATCGGCATTTCCGGTGAATTTGACAATGCCGGAAAAACTGGTCTGGCACCCCTACTATGCCAGACGACGTGAATTACGTATGACGTAACGTTATAAACATTGTGACCTCAATTTCCCAAACACAACGCCGGAAAATTGTTTGTTTATGATGATAATTCATCATTTTGATAAGTTTGCATTTAGAAATTAACTTTAAAATGCAAGACGGTATGCGAGAAAAAGTTTCCATCATGAGACACTTGGCTCAGATGGAAATAAGCGGATATTTCTGTCTGAACACGTGCTCATGACAGAAATTATTATTCCAATTTAGATTCAGACAGAAATAAAAATGTTGGTTTTCATACTTAGTTAATGAGAGATATTTATACGGATGTGGCAGATGAACGGCTGATCCTTTGAGAACCAAATCTGACCCGAAACTCCCTCTACTGATGCTCGAATTGATTATAATCACATGTCAGGTTGAAATACTGCAAGAATCAGGACTGAGTTTTTGGTCAGGCAAAGACAATAGA
The DNA here is from genome assembly GCA_022818135.1 of Saxidomus purpurata. NCBI lineage: Eukaryota > Metazoa > Mollusca > Bivalvia > Venerida > Veneridae > Saxidomus > Saxidomus purpurata. Next base: position 31,125,459 of record JAFMSR010000010.1, read on the forward strand.
GTTTTATACACAGTAAACAGACGACTTTCAAATGTACAACTGTGAAACCTAAGCGCTATGTAGTCTTTTAAAATTTTCTATTAAAATAAAGAGCCTCCGAACTTACTTTCGAAAGTCTATAATTATTATGCCCTTCATTGTATGACACATATATTGACACCTGTCCATTCGTGGATACACACTCAAACACGCTATCATCACCCTGTGTATATAAAATAGGAAATAAATTTTTAATGAACGATATTGAAAAAAATGTTTTCCATTGATTTAGCATGGTATTACAGATTATTATTAATACCTTTCAAGATTAAAACAAGTTTTATAAGAAACTGTTTTGGTTAAGATAAGTATAACAAATGACAGATTTTATGTAAAAAAAAGTTTTTTAACCCCATTAATCCATACTTTACTTACCATTTCCTTGTCCTTGGACCAACCTATAGCACAATAAACATGGTTTCCGGATCGTTTACAGGTCAGTATGAAATCTATGCTATCTCCATTCTCCACCCAAGTCAGCAAAAATCCACAAGTGTCACTGCTGTCACAGTTATGGTAACAACCACGACTCTCGCCACATTTACTGTCCTTTTTAATGACCTAAAGGTAAAAGAACGGCAATATCAAGTTCAATATTAAAATCATATCTGCAGAAAGTAAAGCAGTTTTAAGGTCAATGTTATCACAGATTACTTGCCAGCTATCTTGTAACCTGTCATCCAGCGTATTTTATGTAAGTTGAAAGCACTTATTATATTAAACAAGTTTACAAATGATGCGAAACAAAGTGCTTCATTCTAAGCATAGACTAGCCAATAAATTATACACAACATACCCCGGTATCACTCATCGCTGGTGTTGTTGGTTTTTCAGGACCAGCAGTGAGAAAATATATCTTGTCTGGAGATCTCTTAGGATAGTCTACGTGTTTGTTCTTTGCTCCTTTAAATATATTTGGAAATTCATTTGGAAAAACACTTTTGTATATAAAAAGCAATGACCTCGATATATCATAAATATAAATTAAGGCAGATGATAAATTGATTATCAATATTATTTTTAAAACAAGTCAGTTAATCTGCATCTGACTTATGTGTTAAGGGACTGTAAAGGTCAGTGTCGCATAAAAGGGACATACATGTACCATTAAACATGCTGATCATTATATCAAGACACGTCAAATGAGCTTAATGTACGGAAAATATTAAATAAATAAATGCACTTTATAACAAGTACATATTTCGTGTTAAAAGTGCCAATACAGCAAGCTTTTGATGATAAATCAGTATCCACCCAAATATTATTAAACATTTGTACATGAAAGACTTATTTCGGTAAAACGTTGGTTGGAACTGCAAGTTTTAGCTAAAACCGAGAACTGTTGACAATTCATTCAGTTAAAGGTCCAATACTAACGAAAGCGAAAATTCAAATATACTTTAAAAAGCACAGAAATAAGTTATTTTTAATAAAAAAGAAAGTTGGTATGTAGAAATTCAAAAAACCACAGTACATGTACAATTATTTTCTATGCTTTGAAGAAAGTTAAAAAGACCTGGGTAGTCATTTTGTCGAATCACTGAGATTTCAACATAATACACATACTTTTCTTCGTGTTCCAAACACTTTCTGTAAATTTTAACCCGCAAATCTTCAGTATTTAGTATCTTGCATAAGGTTATGTACTTGCCATTGAAATAAATGTCACTTAATTTTCGCTTAGTGGTGGACCTTTAACACGTTACGTAAAATAATATTATAGCTTTTATATATACTTAAAAATGTACCCAACGTTAGGACATGCGTCCTTAAGTCACTTTATATTATGTTTTATATTATTTCATTATAGTAAAAGTATTATACATGTCGTTGTATTCAAATACAGTGAGTATGGCTGAGAAAGTTTTAAACAGCAGAACAAAGATGACCCTTTTCAGCATTAAAGGCTGAACACAACAAAGGTATGTTCAAGCTAGCTGTTATGCAAATTATTCACTTTTTCATGATATTGAAAATATTATAACATTATGTATAAAGTTTTTTAATATGAGAATGTCAGTAAGGTTTAATAAAAGTTTAGTTGAATTACCTTGGCATTCACGAAAACGAGATTTTTAGAACAAATGACAAAGCACAGAGGAGTTGCTTAGATACACCTCAAAATAAACAATATTTTGGCTTGCCCATTTTTTCATGCCGTAACAATGAAGCTAACTTTCCGCAGAAATGATCTTGACGTTATTTTTGGCATGCTACCACGGCTATTTATTAAGTACTTTATTGTTGTTGTTTCTATTATAATTTATGATAGAGTTATTAAAGGATTAGACGTTAATATATAATGCCACGATAAATTTAGACACAGAGTTTCAAGACATAATACCAATACAAACTACAGTACTTTTGTATTAGTATTGACTAGAAATAAAATGTTAGTATATAGCAGTGATCATAGCTTCGATCCAAGACCCTCTACAAAAATTCCGTAACTTTATCTTACTACAGAGAATCTCTACGTCTAAGTTAAAATGTTGATTGGACCTGAATTATTCAAAATTTTAAGTTTGGAACACCCCTTCTGTAAATCAACAAACAGTTATATGAAAGTCAGAATTAAACGGTAAAAAAATCTTTTCACAGTACGAGGCCAAAATTGTGCATTTTTTTAATTTATATCCATGATCACTGCGGATGAACGACCACCGGATATTGGAGCAAAAGTGAGCACAGATAATTAGTTTTCGCGAGTAACGTATAACAACTGGGGTAAGTTGAAACCCGATTTTCACTCTAATGCATATCATATTGTGTCTTTTTGTGTGTTTTCAGATACTTTAATGACTGTCCAAGCCGAATGTATGCTCGTTGTGCAACATATATATGTTGAAATGTTGAAAATGTCCAAAACAAATAGTGTGCTCACTCGAAAAATCTCGACCGTTGGCAAAGTATGCCGTTTCATTTGATAAATCATTTACATATTAATAATCTGACTACGGCATATCATTTGCCTAACGACAACATATTAATGGTTAAAATTTCATCATTTAAGACGAAAGTATAGCGGAGATACGGTTCTCGAAACATTTTAATTACTGTACTGGGTATTGGTTAAAAGTGTACTGGGTATTGACGGAGTGAGCGAATCACTGAACTGAGTATTACATCAAGAAATGAGTAAAAAAATAAAAATTTGAAACTGGAAATGTATTTATATGTTATCAGTTGAAGGTATGAATTCAGGAAGTGTGATGTTTTGCACAAGTCATATTAAACGTTGATAATTTATACTCTCAAAGTGTATTATAAAGTGTTTTGTCTGGCGTTTTGAGTATTAGACACACATTAGACACACATGTACAATTATATTTATATTTTTTAATTTTCACCAAATAATCAACAATATCGCGTGTAAATGGATATGCTGTGCAGTACTGCACTAAGCATTCAATGACTCGGAGTTGAAGTGACTTTGAATGTTATCTACAACTACTAAACATTTGTCTAAAATACGTATAAGTTGTAAGATAAAATGCAGTGTTTTGTTCTAGTTAATGCAAAATAGCGGAACTCTCTGCCACAATTCCAGTGTGTGTATGTGTGTGTGCGTGTGTGTGTGTGCGTGCGTGTGTGCGTGCGTGTGTTGTATAGTAACACAATAAAAAAACATTTTTTTTACGAATTATCATAAACGCATTACTGCAACATTCGTTTTTATCGAAATGTTAATACCTATCGATAAAAATGAATTACATGATGCTTCGAAAAAATGGTCCGTTAATCCTTACTATTATCTAAACAATTACGTCAGATTTCCGATGATAAAGACCATCCTTCCGCTTTGGCTTTGTTCGATGTATACAAGGGCAATCAACGTGAAGATATACTAAGCAAGTTTAAACGCTTGCCCGTGATGTGAATATTTAGTTTTCCGGGATGTGTAAATTCAAATTATTTTGTAGAAATAGAATTGATTTTGGATATGCAAGATGTCATACTGTACCTTAAATTGGTTTGATCTAAAACATTTTAAAATAAATTTAAAGAGGTATATCAACTAGCAGAATAATTATATTGCAAAAACAAGGTTTTTTCTATGAGTTTACCCACTGATCTAGTTTTGGACCACAGATGACCCATATGCATACTCAGTCTAGAGTTCACCATGACTGTACATAATTCCGCCTAATGATCATGAAGATTCAATGAAAAATGAAACATCTATTGTATACACAAGGGTTTTCATTGATTTGATCCAGTGACCTAATTTTTGACCCAACTTGACTCATATTAGTACTCGACCTAAAGTTCATAAAAGCAATCATACTAACCAAGTTTATGGAGATCGAATGAAAAATGAGACATTTATTGCCTCATGACCCATATTCGAATCGACCTTGATTACATAAAGGTAATCATACTGATCAAGTTTCCCAAAGCTTCAGTGAAAAATGCAGTCTCATTTGCATACACAAGGTAAAATGTGCACAGGCGACACGCAGACGACAGAAAGACATAAAGACGACGGACACCATAAGATCACAATTACCAACCTTGGGTACTTCATGGTGTGTTGAGCTAATAAAACGCTTTAAAAAGCAGCAGAATATTTATATTACTCACTTTTAATGCCCAATACTCAGTACACGTAGGATCAATACTCCGGTACACCAGAAATCAAAACAAACAATACCCAGTACACTAACTTTAGTTATATATGTATCAATATTTTGGCTCTGAAATAACGTTGGTGGACAAGATCTTGGACACTTATGCCTGGTACTTGCCCAAATGAATTGCTCGATTCAGATTATTCAAATCTAAGCACATTTGCGAAATAAAACGGTAAACATTACCAACGGTCGAACTTTTCAAGTGAGCAGGCGATCTTGTTTTTGGTAATTGAACATATTAACCGACACTATTTACAGCTCGGGTATACAATGGACTAAGATAGTCATCGAAGTATCCAAAAACACAAAAAGAAACACAAGATAATGTGCATAAGATTAAATATCGGATTTTAACTTACCCCAATTGTAAAAGTTCCTCGCGAAAACTAATTATCTGTGCTCACTTTCGCCCCAATATCCGGTGGTCGTTCATCCGCAGTGATGATCTTATGTCTACAAAGAATATTATATGACTCATTATAAAAACTGGTTTATACCGATGCCTTACCTGAAGTGGCGGTCCCGTGTGCTACAAACAAATACCATTCTGTTTCCAGATCAAAGAAAAAAGTTTCCTCTGTTCCTTGAAAACCATCAGCCAGTGATGCATTTATCTTCCGTGTAAATGTGCAGCTAAGAATACCATTAGAGTACGACCCATGTAGAAGGTTAACACCAAACTGGTCCTGCAATGTAAAAGTAACCAAAACTTCTTAATTCTTGAAAATGTTTAGGCCTCGACTGTGACACAGGTGATTCATTTTATTGAATATGCTCTAGGTCATTATATATTTCATAAACAAGACTTCCAAGTAGTTCAAAGAGCGAGTTCATGCTTGGAGTCTAACGTATGAAATAGTCAAGAAGATTGGGTATATCTGAAGTACGGACAATTTGTATTTTCACCATAATAAAATCTGTTAAGTTTGCCGATAAAATTTGTTACCTGTAGTTTTGTTATCACAGTGCATGTTTCGTATCATAACAAAAAGTTTTATTTTTTGTTGTAAAATATTGCAGTTTCACTATTTGAATTTTGTAATTGCAAAATATATTACTTTGCTGTGCGACGATTTGTAATTTTGATATCATATATCTAAAGTTGCCATCATACAAACTAACCATAATGACTCTAGCAGAAAAAAATGTTACGGTGTTTATAACTAGATTCAATGCAATAATGGCTGGAGGAAAAGTATCTTACTTTGCTAGCTGGTCTCTCATTTCTGTATGGTGGGGATATTTTATTAAATGAGATTTTAACATCGACTGATCCGCTGCTGGATACACACTCCACTACACTGTCATTACCCTGTAATGTTAAGTCAAGATATTAGCATTACTCGCGTTTAAACAAAAAAAACAATTAGAAAATTATATTATATTATATTATTTATTATTATATAAATTAAGATTTCGTAAAAACGAAATGTTATTTCGTAAAAACGAAAACTTATTTCGTAAAAACGAAATGTTGTTCGTAAAAACAAAACCTTATTTCGTAAAAACGAAATGTATTTATTTCGTAAAAACGAAATATTGTTTCGTTTAAACGAAATGTTATTTCGTTTGTACAATATCTTATTTCGTTTATACGAAATGTATTTCGTAATTACGAAATCTTATTTCGTTTTAACGAAATCTTATTTCGTTTTATGTATTCCGTAATACGTATATTAAACTGTGCTTATTCATGTAACTCACCATTTTAACATCATCTGAATATCCAATACCAATCCAGTAGTTATTTGATGTTGTTTTTTTCTGGAGGGTAAACTCTACATCCTCATCTCCTGTCACTTTCCATGACACGAGATAGTCACAGTCTAAAAAACATTCTGAGGAGGCCGGGTAACAGCTCTTTGTCATTTCACATTCTGGATCCCTGTTTATCTGCAATTTTATTGTACCAATTTGTATAATCTACAACAAATCTGATGCTTACCACAAACTTCTGAAACTTTATTTTCTGTTTTACCTTAAATTTTTTAACGTAACCTTTCGTCGTCCGAGAACCTGAGTCATTTTGTCCATCAGTCCGTCAACCATTTTCATCAAACAACATTTTCTCTGAACCACTTAACTGAAGCTGAAGAAACTTTGCATTTAATTTAATATTTATTGAATGATGTTAATGAAAAGAATTCTATTCCATGCAGCAATTTGGTTGCAATGTCAGTCAAAGAGACAACTGTTGAAATATCCTTGTCCTTAAACGCAAACCCCTGAGATATTTGTGCGCAACATTGTTTTGTAGACCCAACTGATGTCGCTTAAATAATACGATTGGGGTCAAAGTTAATTCTTCAGTTGTTTTGTTTTATTTGTAAAAGACCTACCAGTGAGTAGGGAAACACTTGCAGCTGGTGTGTAGCATTAGTTCTCTGTCAAGATGGTTCAAGTTACTCCAATGGGATCAAATAATATACTTTGATACTAAAATTTTTTTTTCAAGTGAATAAATACTGTGTGTTAAAATGAAATTGACAAATCGATGAAGACGAAGGTATCCGGGTGCTGCAGTAGCACTCAGGTGAGCGATTTAGAGCCAATATGGCATAACACTGTCAGGTAATAACTTTCACATATTGTGACACAGGAAATCAAAGTACCCTCGGGCAGAGTCAATTTTGACCCAGAGGTCATGATTGAAAAATCCTGGTTAATGTCCACATGTCAATGCTTTATGCTAAGTATTTAAGCTCTAGGCCTTGTGGTTTCAGAGCAAAATTTTGTAAGGTTTTCCGTGTTTAAGCCTATGTAAAATAAGTGACCCCGACAGGATCAATTTTGTCCAGGGGTCATCATTTGAACAATATTGGTAGGGTTCTACCAAATAATGCTACATGCCAAATATTTAAACAAGCTCTGGACCTTCCAGTTTTTGAAAATGTTTAAAGTGTTTCGTATTTGTTGCACTTACAACCAGAGTTCTGCATTGAATTGACTTTTTGAACAACTGTATAGCTTCACGCAAGCAATATCCCTGATAAATTCCATCAACGTTGACTAAGTGGTTTTAGAGGAGGTGTTGTTTAAAAGAAATGGTGGCCGTACGTGCGATCATAGCAACTTTGTGCCAAGTGAGATAAAACGTGCGTATCATATGCATCGGTCCTTTCATGTAAATAAATATTTTGAATAATTATTATTGACATTGCTAGAAGCTGTGAAATGTGTTAGTACAGACTGACGTCGGAAATTTAAGACAAGGCGTGATGACGATCTGTTAACATATTTACAAGAGATATTTATGTAATGTTTCTATATTTTCAATAATTGTCGTCAAAATTAACCATTTTTATGATGTTGAGTGTTGCAGGTACTCGATTATAATAAACAACTCTTTATCAACGGGGTTAGATACATGTTTTAGAAGTGTATACATGTTTTCTATTTCTGTCGATTGATATAGCTATTGGTACTCTGGCATAAAAACTGATTTTGTACCTTATCACTGTCTCCTACGTTTTTGATTGGTTTCATAAATGTATATGCTTCTTAAAATCTAGCATGACTGTATATATCCATTTGACTACCGATAAAAAATTAGCCAGATCATAACAATGATACTTCATCCTTCACCGCAGTATCTAACCACTAGTGTTTATAGTTTAGTGAAAAGCACAAATTCATTTTATATTAGCTCTAAACCATAGTGTTCTAAAAAGTAACAGGTATATGCATAATAAAGTGCATAATCTGAAATTGACTGCTTAAAAACCTTTTAACGTCAAATTATCACATTTCCTTTGACTGACATTTTACAAAATGGATTTGTAAAAAGGGTAAACATTACTCCAGAGGACTGAAGCTCATTGATTGGCATAGTAAATGGACATCATTTTGAGAGACGAAAAGCGGCAATCCTTTATAAAGGATCATCCAAAGACTATTCCTTTTAATCAAATTCAGATCATCAATTCATAGCATTATGCTTTTAAATACCCATAAAGACATATGTCCAAAACTAGCTTAGTCCCCGCAACTTAGGTTTTAAATAAGCAGAAAATGTGTAGCATTGCTGACAGTAGGCCTTGTGAAAATATTTTGAAAATATACCATTTTTGGAAAGCTTGTATGGTATTAAATCTTTGAAAAGGGTCAAACATGAATCATTTCACCACTATGACGGTCAAAAATAATTATTTGTTCATCTATTTATAAAGTGTAGCCATGATTTGACAATGACAATGAAAAATTGTTAAAACTTACGAAAAGTAAGTACTATTATTTGTAATAAATTGAAAGATACATAGATCTTAGGGTTACAAAGAATAGTTACACTATTGTACTAACATTTACGTGTCAATTTGTTAGTGTAATGTTTTTCAGATGTTTTCTCTTAATGCAGCTTAACGCCAAGTAAAATCTCTTTGACTTTGCCTAATACTCAAACTCAAACAAAAATACCGTGTATAATGTAGACACCTTTAATAAACGCACTACAAAGGGCTTTGATATAAATCAAGATTTATGCTACACATCCTTATGATACGGGAAATAGTTGTGCGACTACAGTCAATTGATGCACAAGCTACAGAGAGGACAGAAAGTATTGCTATATAACACCATGTGAAAGGGTTTGAGCACCAAGCGTGACCTGTGACTGGGTGTTGTGCATCACACACCCTCTTCCAATGGGTAACAATCCCCATGGTCCGTGCACAAAAAGATACAGAGCGGACATAAAATATTGCAATATAACACTATATGTAACTTACAGAGTTCATGTCGTAAGGTGCAACGTCTTGGGGAGCAGGTGACTGCTTCTTGTGCATAAGGCATTCTCATCACATGGATAACAATTCAATGTCGGTCTTTGCATATGGAAGATACAGGCCGTAAACGAAAATGCATGTTATAGTGTTTGAGCCCTAGGAGTGACATTGACCTTCGGAGTAGGTGGCTGGTTGTAATACATAACACACACTTGCGGTATGGGCAACAATTAGGTGAAGTTATATCAAAATCGATCCGTACACGCAGAATACAGACCGGAAACGAAAATTCCTGTAGTAGTGTTTGAGCCCTAAGTGTGACCTTGACCTTGGGAGTAGGTGGCTAGAAGATACATGCTGGAAAGGAAATTACTGACGGATCGACGAATGGACGGACGGAACAGCCCAAATATGTAGTCCCTGAACCGATCATATGACCGGCAGGTGACTAATAATAAGTTATACTAGTCCATTATTAGTCATAACACGTGTAACTGAAATCAGAAAACTTATTTGCGTTTACAACTATAAAAGTTATTGTCAAATGATGAAAAAACAATTGAATTAAGGTCTTTAAAACAGTTTTTGTAAGCAAGCTTCAACGACGTCATGTTTGGTACTACGTAGCTTTAGTATTGTTATCTTACACATATTGCACTTCTAATTAATGATAATTTCCATGATTACCAAACTTGGTCTACTGGTTGCCTTGAAAATCTTCAAAATGTGCACGATCATTAATCATATCTGTACTCACTCTCACTACTAAGTTAATCATAGTATGAGAGTGTTATATTAACCTTTACCTCTTATTACATTATTAAATGTTTTCACTTTTACACAAAAATTTACTTTATCAAAGTACAATGAAATAACTAACTTTACCTGAAAAAAGTGTACATAGTGATATATTTTCAATGATCTACATCAAATGTAACTCTGTGTCATGCTCTTACATTGGACACTCTTAATTGTAACATAATTCTTTTTGCCATATCAACCAAACTAAAACAAAACTAAAACTGAAAATATAAATACTTTTTCATTGACCCCCATTTAAGTTACACCAGTCTACCACAATTTAGAAGTCAAGTTTTTAAAAGATCCAAAATTGGTTACGGACACACTAACAGATGCTAAATATTTATATGATTAATTACTTATATATTCATTTGTCGTATGAAATAGGTAGGAAACTACACTATTTAATAACAGTTGTATAATTCCAGAATGGCGATCATTATAAAATATCTGTGCTCATGGTTTCAACAAATCGGGTTCTTAGTGCGAAAGTGATCATTTTAACATAACATTAGACTACATATGATGTTAAAAAGTCATTTGAAAATCATTTGAAAACATCATAGACACTTTAAAGGTACCTTGTTGCTTGGTGTTTTTGTAGTTTGACTGATTGCTTTGTCCGTTACAGAATTTGTTTCTTTCCTTGTCGTTTGACCTGTTGCTGTGTCCGTACCAGAAGTTGTTTCTTCCTTTGATGTTTGACTGGTTGTATGAACTGGGTTTGACTTATAAGTTAAAGGCACGCTTGAGGTACTTTTGACCCAAAATGTTAAATATTGTTCTACCACAGTAAACCTGAAATTTTCAGAATGAATTGATTTACATAAACAATGAACTGTAATATGTATATGTATTAACTTGGAGCCACTTCTAACCAGACACTTTTCAAATTCGATTTTCTCGAATACGGTTCAAGATACTTATTTTAAATTAAATATGATGTTGTTTGGCAATATTATCTGTATACATAAAAATGATAAAACCTTTCAACTGTGACGATCGGTTACTTATGCACGTGTGACAAATACGAATTTCACCATTTTGCACGAGGAAATGTAGGTGAGCGAAAAATATCGATTTTCATTTTCATTTTCATTTTCATTTTCATTTTATTATTCTATAACGCAATTCAAACCGTAAAAACAGAATTTTGATTTTAAAAATCAGTCACTTCGAATGAATAACCAAGAGCGTGGTCGCGCATTGACATTTTCCTTGCCGGCTAATCATTCAGACAGTCACGTATATATATAAATGTATCATATTTATTTAGCAATGATTTTATTTGCAAACATATGCAGTATCAACCTGTTTACTATAAATCGTAACAAAGGTGTAAATTTATCTGTAAAATACAATTACACTGTGTTTCGTTTCTTCACTCCGATGTACGGATTTTATTATGAATCGGTGACTTTTCTCATTGTTGGGATTTCACGTTATGCCATTTTGTGAATTCGGATTTTACACCGATGTTTTTTATTTGTTAAGTTTTATATGTATTTGTTAATCAATTAAATTAAATTTCGCAGTAGTATGTATTATGTGTTGAATTAATTATATTCTAAATTTGAACACAATCTGCATACAAATAAGTTAGTTATACCGAATTATATAAGTGTCGGGTTTGAAGTGGCTCCGAGTGTATTTTCACTTACTACCATTAAGTCAAATGAAAACAACAGGAAAAAAGTTATTGTTTTAGGGGGGCGGTCGTATTCCGGAAATATCTTTAGTGTGTTTTAACTTGTACATATTTTTAAATTATAATTCTCTCAAATGTCATTGGTTGTGTATCTTACATTATCACTAAGAACTATATTTTATCGAAGATTTAATGATTTTAATATGCTGCAATGCAACCTGTCTTTTTTATTTCATTCTTAAGGATTTCTAATTTGACTGCAGATGCCTACTAGATATGGCCCCTGAATTGTTCAGTAGTCAGCTTTAACTTTAACTTTAGGCTGGCCCATGTAATTGCAAATTTACAACTGATCGTGTATCTATTATTTATTCTAACACTATTGAAAATGTCTCCTATATAGGCAAAGAAGTATTTGAGCGTGATATACCTACCAAGTATATCACGCTACGCGCCCTAAACTTTTTTTGACTGAGGAAATTCCCTCCTGCGTAACTTTCATACAACATCTACGAGTGTGCATGCGCTAATACGCTTGGATTGGTACTGTTGTTAATTAATTCACGCGATTTAAAAAAAAAATCATAGTAAAATTTTCTACACTTCCGGTATCGCCAGCAATATCAGCAACAACAAAAATAAGACGAATAGCGTTTTATTTGAGGAGTAAAAGAGAACAGCCAAAATTTCACGAGATGCAATAAATCCATGGAAACCTAAAAGTTTCAAGACAGCGATTTCATGTAAGCACAGCAAATAGTACCCCATCGAACATGTTTTTTTATTAATTTAAGTGTTAAAATGGAAATAGATCTTTGAGTGATATACTGGTTATTATATCACTGTGTATCGTGTAGATGCTTCGTAATTAATCACTCATGCCTTCGGCCTTCGTGATTAGATTAATACGCATCTACACTCCCAACAGTGACCTACTAACCGGTATATCACTCAAAAGTGAAATATATTTCCTAAACAAAATCTCACCATGAACATCTTTTGCTGAGGTGAGCTGAATTATAAAAATGCCTATCCACTGACCAACTATCTACCAAACTGAGCGATCGCTATCCAAGTTCAAATAATTTAATACCTTATCCTTATCTCTGATTCTGTAACAGTCTTTTGATCATAACCAAGGTATTGAACCGCTAAAGAAAAGTATATAAGCATGACATAATTTGACTATTAAGTTATTATTCTTTAACGCAGTTAATTGTTAACAAGATAATGTGAAAACAACGGTTATAACGGCAATGATGATAATGTGATATCAAAAAGTACCAGTATGGCCATTTATCACTCCTTGAATTCTACTGCATTATGGCCATTCATTGTTCCCTGAGTTATACTACAGTATGGCCATTCATCGCCCCTTGCATTCAACCGCAATATGGCGCTAAAAATACCTTAATGGGTATGAGAAAAATGGAGGTGGCATGAAATACCTAACACCCAATGTGTGATCATGACACGGCGGGGTTGAAAGATGGGTTTAGCATGTCGTATCAATTAAATAATTCTTTGTCCTAAGTTATATGCAAAACCCTCCAGGGGTTAAGTAGTTGTGGACCAAACATGAAAAGCCAATGACCTCGAAGTATGGCTTTTAACTAGAGCAAGTGGAATTGTAACATAGGTTTTGCACATCGTCTTGATTAGATACGATGAAAATAAGTATTTGACGTTAAGTATATGAAAATCATTCAAGGGGTATAAGAGTTATAGAGCGGACACGAAAAACAAATAACTCCCATGTGTTGCCTTGACCTTGGGCGGGCGGGGCTGGGACATAAGTTCTGCATGTCATCTTGATGAAATAAATATTTGTCCACAGTTATATGAAAATCCTTGCATTGTTTTAGGAAATACGGAGCGGACACGTAAAAAGAATGACACATACATGTGGCCTTGGACTTGAACGGGCGGGCTTGGGACATTGGTCCTGCATGTCACCTTGATGAGATGAACATTGGCCCCAGTTATATACAAATCCTTCAGTAGGGTAAGGAATAAGGAGTATTGAAGCATACATGAAAAACCAATAACCCCTAAGTGTGCATTGGGCTTGAGTTGGCGGCGTCAGTATTTGACCCAATAATAGGAAAATCATTTTTGGGTTATAGGAGTTATGATGCGGACACAACAAACCAATTACCCCGCTGTGTTGCCTTGACACTGAGCAAGCGGGGCTTGGACGTAGGTTTTGCACGACATCTTGATGAGATGAATATTTGTTCAAAGTCATATGAAAATCCTTAAAGGATTTTTGGGTAACGGAGCGGACACGAAAAACCATTGACCCCTACCTGCGGCATTGGAATTAGGCGAGCGGTGTTGAGACATATATTATGCCCGTTACCTTGATAGGATGAGCATCTAGCCCCAGTAATATACATACCGGGTATCGTTCAAGGGGGTTAAGGAGTTATGGAGCAAACTGGAGCGGGCGGGTTTTGACATGGTTTCTGCACGCCGTCTTGTTGAGATGAACATTTGACCATAGTTACATGAAAATCCTTAAGGCGTTTAGGTTTTATGGAGCGGACACGAAAAACCAATGACCTCTAAGTATGGAAGTATGGCGGTGGGTGCTGCACGTCTTCTTGATGAGCTGAAAATCAGACCAAAGTTACATAAACATCTTTCAAGGGGTTTAGGAATTATGGACCGGACACGAATGTTACGGACGAAAAGACCATTTCTATACCCTTCCTGCTTTGCGACATGGGAAAAAAGTGATGTAAATGATAAATTCTAATACTATGGTTGCATATTTTATGTTTGAATATGAATAAACGCCTGATGTAGTGAAGTCCAAAATAAACTTACACAAAAACAATGTCTCCGACATCTGTTGCTGGTGCTATCCACGTAAATGTAACATTATCCTTTAGTGTCGCACTTGTATGTGCCAGGGCAACATTCTGAAATGCATTAAAATAAAAGTTTATCATTTAGCCAGTTCTCATTCCAAAGGTTAAACTATTTTAAAGCCGCAGGATCTTATACATCATCGCTGCATTATCTATGTACATATATGTGATGCAGCGTTCTTTATTAACATAAGGTTACAAAAATTAGCATATGCTGCAACTGAGTCTTTATCTCGTTCAACATATCAAAAAAGTATTTCATTTGCTATTTAAAATTTGAAGAAAAAAAATCTTCTAAAGATTTTGTCATTTATTAACATGAATATGGACATTTTTATCAATATTTCACAAAATGGGGAGACATCTTTTGATAACTGTATTCAATCAAATCCTGAATCATTGGTGTGTTTAAATGTTTGAACATTAGACTCAGACAAGCACCAGTCATATACTGTGGTATATATTTTGTCTTGGGGAAGATAGGTAGTTATAATATATTAGGTTAAAACATATACCATTTCATGTGTAAGAAGAGTAAATAATGCAAACAAAATTACAGATATTTGATATGTGCAATAGCAGCAACCTTCCAGAAAAATACTAATAACTAGCAGCCCAATCAGTATTTCCAAAATAATTTGACTAGGTTAGTTTTTGGGGCTACATGAGTTGAGTAACAGATCAATGCTTTCTTAGAGGCTGTGTTAAAGCCGGGTATAGATGTAGGTTTTGAACCATGTTGTATTAACTTATCAACTGCATTCGAACAGTTCCCTAATTCCATTCCAACATAATCAATTAAGAACAAGAAACGTTTGGCAAACTTTTTAATAAACGGACATATTTGAAACTTCCACAATGTAATATCTTAATACGGATTGTATTATAATAAAATTTCTAAGCAAATCATTTGAAATGAAAATGTACACGCATGTTACCCTTCCGTGTGCTAACAATATTATATCATAATCATATAGATTTATTCTTTTTATGACACTTTCTCGCCAATTGCTCTAAACTCACACTTCACATTTGCAATTTTTCCAATTCACCCCATGTTCCTTCTTTATCTTTTAGCTTCCTTACAGGAAGGTCAGACAGAAAACAATCAACGCTTCACTGAATGCCTTAACTAAATATTGCCCACACCTACAGAAAATAATAAAAGGAAAACATCGTTGAGAGATTTTCTACTGGTAAAGAACTCATAATAACTTGTAAGACCTACCTTGTTGACTCCTTGGCTTTTACAAGCATTGTCTGTGTTTGCAGGGTAAGGTGTAGCAATCTTACCAAAAGTAGTGTAATTGTCGGCACTAGGGCGTGCCTGAATCATAAACCCCTTAAATTGCTTTCCACCTGTGCCTTCCAGTATCACTGAAAATGACAGACTTTCACATTATAGTTACTACTTTGTTTACGCGTTTTTCAACATGTACATAATCATGCGATCTGTTATAAATCAATATCGTGTGAAAACCGTTCATTTAAGGACTTTAAAAATTATAAAACCAAAATATGCTACAATTGTGTGGGTATGGTGACTTAATCGCCTAATTCACTTGCGAGATGATATTGCAACATTGTTTTGTTTTAAATAAACTTAAAGTCGTCATGAAAAATCGACCACCACTAGCTGCCGGGGTTTCATTTTTAGTTATAAGAACATACCAGTAGATACTACAGTATCAGATGGATCATTGAAGATTTTTCCTTAAATGTATTACTTGAATTTCGAATATATCTAATTCTGTTGAAAACTGTAGTACATGTATTACCAGAACGTGTTTTAATGAGTAAACATTCGGTAGAATCGCAATTACTTAGACCATGAGAGTTAAAGAATGTTGATATGGTCAAGTCGGTTTAGATCTTTATCATATTCCTACTTTAGTACGTAACGTAAACATAAATAATGGGTATGTCTTTTTTAGAATGTACACTCTGTCTTAAGAAAAATAAAAAAAGCATTTCTAAAAGTGTTGGAACCTGCCAATAGACCTCAGTCTGGAATTCACCATAGGTATATACTATCTGAGACATAGAAAATTATATTCCATGTCTCTGATACTACCTTCTATTTCTTCATTTTCAGAATATGTGTTCTTGTCAGCTGGTAACCGGATTCTGTATGGTGAACTACTGTTTTGAGGAGATGACGGGTGATATGGAGTCATCGGTTCACATGCATAGGGTGGCGGTCCAGCTGCATTTCCTACCGCTGTAGGAAGCAGCATCAGAATGGAGCAGAAAATGATGATCATCTTTCTGAAAATATGTGTTATTAGATATAAATTGTATAAGATTTAGATATACGTGACGTATAAATCTGTTAGAAACAACCAAGCAAATAAGAGCTTCGAGTGGGAAATTGAGCAGCATATTATACTATAAATGTTACATCTTAATCAGAATTTAAACAAAATAATGAATAAACAGCACTTAACAGCAGTTGATTGTTGAAATTCAAATCAAGACCTAGATGGTGGTAGTAGGTAGTTATCTGTGGGAAAGCGCATAAACGAGACGAAGCGTAAGGCAAGTAGCATTTGAGACACGGCTGCTATGGAGTGGGCTTTACTATAGCGTAGTTGACTCTCTATATACATTATCATACCAAATACCAGTTAGAACATAGCATTTGTGTGATTTTGCTTCACCTTGTCCGTTTGAAACATATGGTTTTGTTATGGATGTCCGTCCGTCGACATGTCTGTCTGCCTGTGATATAGCGTTTTTTCTTATATCTCTTCAACTTCTCAGGTGTTTTTGAACATTTATTTAGATACGAAATCGATGTACGGAACTCCTGTTTCATCAAGCTCTCTTCAAGGCAACACTCGGCTATGCATCGTTTCCGTTCTGTGGTTTATGAAAGCCTTTAAGGGTAATGAATTAACTCTGCGTGATCGACACAATGTTCTGACAGCCATAATTATCAGTTCTGGGTTATGAACAACGGCAACAGTTCGTAATGTTCATTGGCTAATTTTAGAGACATATAAATCAATTTTAGAAAGGCAAGCGTATTCAGGCCGTCAACAACTACACAACGGTTCGTACTGATTGCATGTACTTAGTTGGTTTTATCTAAAGCTAACGTTTGAAGAAGTTCTAGCTTTTAGTACAGCAAACTAAATATATAGCTAACTCCTTGAGACCATTTAAATGTGTTCCTTATAGTCGGAGTATCTTATATCCAGAGAGCATTTTCGTATTTTTCAAAGAAGAAATAAACTCAGATCCAGAAAACGTTTTTCCTTATTTCCGGAAAACTATATCCAGAGTCGTTATTTACGGAGTTATAATAATAACTATACATTGTACATAGTATTGTGCAGCAAGCATACGGACCAACTGCCCTACTATTCAATCGCTAAAAACATTTGTAAACACCATCTTTCAACCGACCCCTTTTATATCAACTAAATCTGTGCAGGGGGCTTTCTTTTTACTAGTATCGCGGGCAAAGGTCGGGCTTTTGTCATTTTCATTTTGTGTAATACTTCTTAGCTAGACGCAATCTATGTTATAGTTCAGCTATAAAATGTTATATATCATTCAGTAGATTCTTTCTTTATATGAATATTTCTACGAATACTCTATACTTTGAACTATGAAGTTAATACATGTAATTTTATAGTAACATTTTGCTACTTTTTTAAAAGAGTTAATTTTTCAATTTTAGTAATTGTGTTCGTAGACATGTTGCTATTAATTTATATAAAACAGGCAATTTTAAATTTAGATTTTTTTAAAATGGTATCTTTCTAGACGTGTTGCTACTATTTCTTAACATATACTTATAAGAATAAGTAATACACACACTAGGTTACCGGATATGTTCGGCGCAGGATGCTTTGTTTGGCGCAGGATCGATAGATTGATTAAAATTTAGTGGGGTAAGTATTCTCCTTATTTTGCTCTCTAAAGACAAATATTCGGTAAAGTCACCTCACATGCCTTATCATACAAGAAATGAGGTTTCCAAAGTCGATCTAAGATCCTGAAAAGATGTTATTTTAAAGTAAAACGGCGAAGTTATATGTTAAACTTAACGTTAATTTTGACAATTTTAAAGTTTATGGCCACATTTCTTTAAAAATATTGCAAAACAAAGACAATTTTCCGATGTACTATATTTTTTAACCTTTTCCCTATCATCCTTCCATCCTATAATGTCAAAATCGTTGTTTTAATGGAGATTTTGATGTTTGAAATACACCAAATATTTATACGAAAAAAGGCGATGTTTGGCGCAGGATGAAAATTTTTGGGCGATGTTCGGGAGCAGGTCATTGTGCATCACAGATAGAGCAATGGTCGTTTCCTGAAGCTGCTTAGTAAATGTTTGATAGTTGATATATGTATGTAATAAACGTGCTCTCGTATAAATCTGTTTATCATTGGTGTGATTAGGATTTCAATATCAACACTACTTGTAGAGCAACACAAGTAAATAAAATGTCTCTGAGGAGTTTTCTCATTCCACAGTGTCCCTCGGCTAGCGTCCGTGTAAATTCTTGTTCGGGTTGAAAGTCTGTCATCCATGAATGGCTTTTGAAATAACTTGGCATAAATGTTCACCATAATGAGACGATGTGTCATGCGCACTTGATCTTTTATATACGCCGGAAGTCTTAAAACGATCAAGATTTAATATACATTAACCTGCTCCCGAACATCAAAAATGTTCATCCTGCGCCAAACATCGCCTTTTTCTTATATAAGGTACATTTCAAACTTAAAAATCTCCATTAAAACAACGATTTTGACATTGTAGGATGGAAGGATGATAGGGAAAAGGTTAAAAAATATAGTACATCGGGAAATTGTCTTTGTTTTGCAATATTTTTAAAGAAATGTGGCCATAAACTTTAAAATTGTCAAAATACACGTTAAGCTTAACATTTAAATTCGCCGTTTTACTTTAAAATAACATCTTTACAGGATCTTAGATCTACTTTGGAAACCTCATATCTTATATGATAAGGCACGTAATGTGACTTTACCGGAGACCAAAATAAGGAGAATACTTAATCCGCTAACTTTTTTAATCAATCTATCGATCCTGCGCCGAACATATCCGGTTACCTAGTGTGATACAATGAATATGCACGGCACTATTCGGGCGTATCTACGATGAACGTACGCTCTATTTATGCACTCGGCTTAAATTTCATTTGTACGACAGGATTAGTTACGCTATCGCAGACCGTTAGGAGGCAGTATACGGTTTCAGGCTGTTAGTGACGAATTGGCCAGGGTTAAATTTACAAATTAGAGGTAAAATGCAGATCCAAGTGCATGGTCTTGGTTGATAATATTAATACATGCTATATACATGTATGTATTTTCATTGTCAAGTATTGAGATTTAGTGATTTGATGAAAGTGAAACCAGTGACATTGACCTTGCAGTAGTGACGTAATGGCTGCCAAGTACGAAAGCATGTCTGTCTAGAATTAGCCGGGAATGCAAGTTTCATTTTGACAGGGACCCTTGGAGATTTGAAATTTTGAAAAAACGGTATGGAAACCTTGTAGCATGGAGCTTGTTTTCTTGATTTACAGTGTTTCAAGTGTCGGAAACAGTGTAGCAGTTGGTTCCATAAGTGTAGAAGAATTGTCAGTGGTAGTGTAAACATTAGCAAAATGTGTTATTTTGTCGTCAGATTTCGCGATATCTGAAAACACAGAATGCTGAGCTGGTGGATGACGGTTTTGGTTTCGGACTGAAATTACTGGCATTTTTTATTGAGTCACACATGATCATGCTAAAAATGTACTACATTTTGTTTCAGGTATGTGATTACAGTGTTTGGGTTGTAGTTTTGAAAGTTGCGGAGTCGAGTGTTGAAAAGCCAAGAAAACTGTAGTCTGCCTCCTTAATACAACAGCGCAACCTACGCCTTGTTTACCTTTTGCACTCGGTCACACTAGACTAAGAAAAGGGAGATCAATCACTATCTTATTAAATAGTGCACATTTCTGAATTGATGGTTTGTACGCAATCTAATTGTATTATCTATCTTGAAATCTTGCCAAATATAAAATCAAAATATAGAGTTTTAAATACATGTTCACACTATTTTATTTGTGTAGAGAAAGCTATGTGTAAAAAAATGTTTGTTTAGTAACTATTGCAGAACACGTAAGGGACAAAACTATATAACTCTGTATCATTTGTAATAAATAACCTCATTTTCACACTATGTAAAACTACCAAAGAATTATTTTCAAATTTGTCCTAAGAAATAATTTTGTTCCGATTTTTACAATTGTACCCAAAATTTGATACACTTAATTTCGTAGGCAGTTCATGCACGTCGAAATGGATCCTGTTTCCTGATTTCCTTTGATTAAAAAAGAAATAATCTTATTGCGCCAACAAGCCCTTGTTTCACCAATGCACAGAATAAGATTTGAACTCTTAAATACTTTCAACATATTTATATATAATTTCTCACCAGGATATTTAAGCAAAACACTATTCAACTGCCCTAATCTTCAAAACTCCTACTTCTAATTCTATTTGTTGCAGATTGTCCAGGCATCCTGCCGTGCATTTAAACATCGCGACTAACTGAAAAAGTGGAGAAGTCGCGAAAAAAATACCTCGCGAATTCAAGGCAAGTTACAGTATATTATGGCTGACAGTACATGTTCAAACCCTGGCTTCTGTGTCGTTATGAGTTTTCAGAGCTTTAAATTATTTTTTAAATTTTCACTTGATTGGTTGTTTCCAAGAATTTGCTAAAAAGTAAGAGAATTTCGATGATTAAGATCTTTTAATTCATATATACTCTTGTCATCTATTCAAAAACAGACTTACCAGCAAGTGTGAAAGTAGTTTAAAAGAATTCTAAAGAATATCTCCTCTATATACAATGCTTATTCAAACCCAAACCCTCGATGCATATAGAACTCTTTATGCTTTTGGTGGCTAGTGGCGGTTTAAGTTCATTTTTCGGTACATAAACAAAGGCTTGGTGAAGTCACATGGTGTGCATCCGGATGCAATGTAAACATTTACAGGTACAATACAATAAAATATTTCATGTTATTTATAACGTGGAAGACTATTATCATATCCTGAATCTTAAGTGTTGAATAAAACATTGAATCCGTGTAGGGAGGAAATGATTATAGTTGAAATGAATAAAGATATTTAGGGTGTGAAAATTATGTACTTTCAAGGCAAATTTATATTTTTGATATTAATGTATTCATAATATATGTCAAATCTCAATCATATACTCATAAATATGTTCAAGATCACGGTTAATACAACCTAAGTAGCCCTAAGGCATAACATCTGTATACTTCTAAATTTACTTGATACATGTAACATATATGTTGTAACTCACTATATTCAAAACAGTATGGGGATTCTGCATGAATAAATACGTGTGTAAATTAACTTACATTTTAACGCATAATGAATAGCGTTTATATTTATGTTAACGTTAGAAACAAGGTTGTTGTGAACCTGTATATTGATGATATTTATAAAAATATCTTTATTAGACTTCCGTTTATATGTCTATTTAATTAATGCAGGTCTACTGATACAGGAAAGGATATATGCATTATGACAAAACTAGGACGCAAAAAGTACTGCATATCTTAAAAAGGGAGTACATTTGTAAGGTTCGATAACAAACTAGGACGCATTCTTTCACTCACTCACAAAGAGAGTGACAAACGATCTATATATGGTACAGCTGTAGCATTAGTTGTTATTGCAACAGATCATCTAAAAAGAAAGGTTGAACGATCAGCAATGGATGTTTAATTAAAAGGGAGTACAGATTGCATTAAGAAATGAATGACTTACATGTTTACATGTTTTTATACAAACTAGGACGCATTCTGTCACTCATTCACAACGAGAGTGACATTTGTACAGCTTTAGCATCAGTTGTTCTTTCAACAGATCATCGAAAAAGAAAGGTTGAAAGATCAGCAAATGGATGTTCAATTTAAAAGGTTGCATTAAGAAATAAAAGACTTACATGTTATGATAATAGTATTATATCTCCGCATGTTATAAATACAACCAGCTCATATATCCGTGTTTTAAAATATTGTGACGGCCAGCGAAGTGTATAAATTCAGCAATGACTAACGATGTATTATACACAAGACTGAAATCCAACCATAAAGACCACCTCAAGCTGGTAGTTTATCAATACGGTATGTGCAGTCTCATAAAGTTGTACGTAAGTGCAACTTATTGAATAATACTGTGCAGGGCATAGTACAGTCAAGATAAAAAAATCCTATAAAGTAAAGCTAATATACGCTACATACCATAGTTGTGGTACAAGCTGATAAATGAGTTGACAGATAAGTGCAAAAAAAATTAAATTAAACCTACTAACTAGTGCACATTTCAATATGATTAAAAATAGATACTAAAATTATGTCATTGAAAAGGTAGCCTAAAGAAAAATTGTAAAAACCATTGCGCGCCAATTCAAAAACAGTATGAAGTTAGCTAGAAGATGGAAATTGGGTAATGGGCAAATTCGCAAAAAGTATAGCAAATACCCAGCTAGATTCGAATACCGAGCCAGCTGGAAGTTAAATATTAGCAAAACGTAAAGCGAATACCCAGCTAGATTTAAATACTCAGCCTACAGCTGGCTCGATATTCGAATCTACCTGAGTATATGTTTTCAGTCTGCGAATACCCAACTTCCAGCTGGCTGGGTATTAAAATCGGGGTTGGTATTCGCATAGCGTTTTGGAAGTATCAGACTCCCGGCTGGCTGGTCATTCGAATCTAGCTGGGTATTCGTTTTATGTTTTTCAAATACCCAACACCAAGCTGGGTGGTTATTCGAAATAATTATTCCTTTAACGCTTTGCGAATACCAAAGTCCAAGCTGTCTAGGTATTCGAAGCTAGTTGGGTATTCGCTTTAATGTTCCGAATACCCAACTCCGAGCTGGCTATGTATTCGAAACTAGCTGGATATTCGCTTTTCGGTCTGCGAATATCCTACTCTCAGTTGGCTGAGTATAGCTGGGTATTCGCTTAAATGTTTCGAATATCAAATTCCTAGCTGGCTGGGTATTACAATATAGCAGGGTTCTAGCATTCGCTTTTCGGTCTGCGAATGTCCTACTCTCAGCTGTTTGGGTATTCGAATCCAGCTGGGTATTCGCAGACCGAAAAGCGAATACCCAGCTCAAAGCTTGCTGGGTATTCGAATCTAACTAGGTATTCGCATTACGTTTTTGCGAATACCCAACTCCCAGTTATCTGTTTTCTCGCAGCTAAGTGAGTATTGGCCTTAACATACGCGTAACAAGAACTCCTACCTGGCGAGTTGATATTCGAATCTACTTTACGGCTTGATAATACCCAACTCCCTGCTGGCTGCGTATTCGAAGTTAGCTGGGTATTCCCCATACGTTTGGCGAATACATTACTCCCAATTAGCTGATTATTCCAAGTAACTAGGTTTTTAGCCTTAACATATGCAAAACCCCAACTTCTTGCTGGCTGGATATTCAAATCTAGCTTTGTATTGAATACCCAATAGCCAATTGTTATCTTCAAATTAACTTCACAGATGTCGAGCTATAGAGTGTATGTCGCGTAAATGCTCCCTCGAGTCAATATGGAACATTTGCGATCCACAATCAAATCTACTGGTTTTAAAATCTGAATGAGATAATATTTCTAACTTTCCCTCGAACATTGGCGGGGTTGCGATGCGAAAAGGTCCGAATTAGACGCCATAGTTTGCACATACAATTTTGCAAGGTTTTATGTTTGCGAATTTGCAACTTTAATGCTGCATCTAGCACGGCCTGAATCGAAAACATGTGGTAAGACTAATGAGTTTATAAGGTTTCTATAATTCTCAAGTGATTAACAAGGTAATACCAACATCTAACCGGGTGGCATACATTTCGGCATTTTCAAACTTGACCTACAGATCATGAAGAAAAACAGTGTAGTCATATCATGTCATATATGTTCAAATTCGAACTCGAGATCAACAAGACAAACGCTCTGGCATTTTATATACATGCTATATGGCTTCAGGAATCTCGAGACAATTGTCCCTGTAGATTTGAACTTATGACCTAGGCTTTCATCTTATTTGACCTACTTTCGAACCTGACATAGAAACGATTCGTACAAACATTTTGTCAAGTCGACTGGTTCTGATAAATGGCCTTTCAAATTTTTAACTGATTATCTAGTTTTCAGATTTTACATAGAGATCATCTAAATGGACATCTTGATTACATTTCATGATAGATGGGTACAAAGGAAGACCTTTCAAGTATTGACAAGGTACATGTGACCTCACCTCAGACAGGCAGACGAAGGATATCACAGCATTACAATACCCTGTCCAACTTGCACAAGGGATTGCAAATAAACCCACACCGATATACTTTACAATTTATAAAGCAACATATTTCTTACATGTTGATCAAACAGCTGGTAAATAGTTTACATGTATATTTCCAGTGCAATCCGATAACCTCGTTATCAATTAACATTGCTTTGAAATTGAGGCAGTTATTATAATAATACATGTTTGTACTGCTCATTATTTGTATTTAAGCCGCAAACTATTTTAATGATACATAACACAATACAAGCATAGACATACGACAGCCTTTTGGTTCCAGACGCACCAAATAGTGACAGTATAAAGTATCTGTTTGGTATTTGATGATTCATTTTAGGTATTCATGAGTTTACAAGTCACACTTAGTTGGATGTTTATTTAACAGACACTGAATATGATCAAACCATAAGGAGTTATCAGTACCATAAAAATATCCAAACACTTTTTAAAATCCTACTAAAACGGTTACTCCAGCTGGCATATATTTAAATAGTACAGAACTCTCATAGTGTAAATACAATATACAGGTAGTTAATCGTACCTTTAAACCAGTAATGTTATCAAAAGCACATAAAGTTTATTTATTTAACAAACTCTTTTACATCAGAAACATCAATAATAACAGGCTAATTCAACAAAAGTGGACATCCTTAGCAATGACAACAATTAAGCACACACCCGAGTAAAAACAAATATTATATTTGATAAGTTTATGGTTTAACAAGAAACGTGGCTATGCCACGAAATCAGACTAATGCTTGTTCAAGTTTATTGACCACAATATGAAGCTCAGCATATAATCATGCTCAAGTAACATGAAGTAAAAGCCAAGTTACATTCTTTATACAATCTGATTCCAAAATAATAATCAGAAGGTCTGTTCTAGAGTATATACCGACTTTGTAAACTCATATAACTTTCTTTTTTTAGTCATATTAATTTAAAAATAAAATCTACTTCATTGTATATCAATATCAAACTAATATAACTTGACATAATTTCGTGCTGAGCAGGAGTTTGTGCTCATGAAACTTTTATAAGTACATGTAACTGGCGGGAGCTATTTTCCTTTTTAAAGATCAGCAATTTCAGAAAAAAATGCTCCATTTAACAGTAAAAAGTATTGCTAATATGACTGATTCATTAATAAGATCACTTTTTGATGGTCCGAACGGGTGTTTTTACTGCATATAGATACAAAATGCATCTAAACAGGAACCTGTTTTACTACTTTCAGTAAAAAGCGACCTTGACTCTAGGGACCCAAAATGCAATCGCAAGCAACATACCCATGTACTAAGCTAATACAACCTAAGTACATCTTTATTTACTTACTTGTTACAGATATGTTATTACTCACTATATTCAAAAAAGTATACGGATTCTGCATGCATTGGTAACGTTTCCTTTAAAGTTTTAATACGTGTGTAAAATAAATTCACGTACATTTTAACGCTTAACTAGTAGCGTACATGTACATATTCGTGTTAACGTTTGAAACAAGATTAGTGTGAACCTGTATTGTGGTGATAAAAGATATCTTTATTAGTGTACCCTATTGATATTGCAGGTCTTCTGATACAGGAAAGGAGAAATGTATTGTGAAAAAATTAGACCGCAAAAACTACTGCATATCTAAATAAAAAGGGAGTGAATTTGTAAGCTTCGATAGCAAAATAACTGACGTATCTGCAGTTTCACTGGTTATCAATAATCAGCCAGAAAGCAGAGTCTTCGCAAACTGTTACACAATAAGAGACAGTAAGATAGTTAAGTATGTATGTTGTTTAGAGTTTTATCGTTGGTACCGGATAATCCATTTGACAAACGCCCCCAGAATTGTGTTTTATAACACAGCTGACTACACTGCAATTTGCTATTATAACCTTTCATTATAAAGGTAGCTAAAAGAATTAATTAAAAAACATTGCAGACTTTAGAGTGTAGGTCGCGTATTGCTCACCCGAGAAAACATGGTACATTTGCAACGCACAATCAAATCTACTGGTTTTAAAATCTGAATGAGATCATATTTCTAACTTTTTCTTGAACAACAGGGTGATAATGGCGCTAAATCGCTTACCTGAGTCATTAAGGAACGTATGAAATGATTCGCGTTGATCAAATGTCCTGACTGAGATATTTTAACAAGGGTCATACCATTTGTATAACATTATTACAAAATTAGACTGAAAATGCCATTTAAAGATGTTTTTGTTTTATATTTCTGGGAACATTGCTCACGCGAATATTAAGATAATGTTACCGTGTAGCATAAAAGTCTGCATTCTTCAAACATGACCTACAGATGATGAAAAAAAACAGTCTAACCATACCGCATTACCTAGCTTCAAATTCGAACACAGACGCACCTACATGTCTATAATTGTAATGTAATGTGGCTTCAGAAATCTCAAGACTGTCGCTCTTTGATTTGAACTGATGACACACACTTTCATCTTATTTGACCTACTTTCGAACTTACCAAAGAAACTAGTCGCAAAAACATTTTTTTTTGTCGGCTGGTTCTAATATACAGCCTTTCTAATCTTTGTTTAACTGATTGTTCTCAGACTTAACATACAGATCATCTAAATGGTCATCTTGACTTGATGAAAAATGGGTACAAAGTAAGACCTCTCATACTTAAGGAAGTCAGACAAAATATATCACAATACCCCGCATCCCTAAAGCCCCTCCCTAACTTGCACAAGGGATTGTAAACAAACCCACACCGATAGTTCGCAATATTTCTAACCTGTTGATCAAACAGATGGAAAATAATTTATATTCATATTTCCAGGGCATTCCAATCTCCTCGTAGTGACATTTAAGATTATTTTAAAATGGAAGAAATAGTTCTAAACGTACGATTCATTATTAGTATTTAAACTGCAAACTATCTGATGATACATAATACAATGCAAGAATAAACATACGATAGCGCCTAACAAAAGCTTAGATTCAATTCAACAGTAATTCCAATCAAATATTCTTAAAAAGTATGTAAACCTGTTGTTCGTCCGTCGATAATTGATGAAGACCATGACATCTGTGAAGCTGTTTGTTGTGTCCAATGTGTACGTAGATGGCTGGTGAGGCTGATCTCCTGTGGGAGACTTCTTGGTCCCAGAAGCACTGAATTGTTCTGACAACTCGTGGACCGTATACAGTATTTGTGTGGTATTTGACGATTTTTTCACGTATTTTTTGAGATTACAAGTCACACGTACTTGAGTGTTTACTTAAGAGACACTGAAAATGTTCAAACCTAAAGGAGTTTTATAAAAGTACGATTAAACTTCCAAACACTTTTTAAAATCCTACTTAAATGATAACCCCAGCAGGGGCACATATCTAAATATAACAATGCTCTCATAGTGTAAATACATATACATGCAGTTAATAGTACATTTAAACCAGTCATTTTATGAAAAGCACATTACGTTTACTTGTTAAAAAGCTCTTGACTACATATTTAATAACATCAATAACTACAGGCTAATTTTCATGGAACAAATGTGGAGACTCTTAGCAATGACAACATTTAAGCACTCACCCGAGTAAAAATAAATATTACATTTGACAGGTTTATGGTTTAACAAGAAACGTGGCTCTGCCACGAAATCAAATCAATGCTTGTTCAGGTTTATTGAGCACAATGTGAAGCTCAGCACTTAATCATGCTCAAGTAATATGAAGTAAAATTAAATAAATCAAGTTCCATTCTTTACAAAATCTGGTTCCATAACAATAATCAGAATGTCTGTTCTTGGGTCTATGTACCGACTTTAATAACTAATATAACTTGATATTAACCATGATTTCGTGCTGAGCAGGATGTTGTGCTCATGAATCTTTTATAAGTACGGGCAACTAGTGGGTTTTTTTCTTCTTATAAGATCAGCAATTTCAGAAACAACCGCTCCATTTAATAGTGAACCGTGCTAATAAAACAGATTCATTGATAATAATAATATTATGTAAGAATACTTTTTACTGCTCCGAATAGGTGGTCTCAATACAATAACGTTACTGTTTATAAATGCAACATGCATTTCAACAGGAATCTGTTTTTTCTATTTTTAATAACAGCGACCTTAACCTTAGGGACCCAAATTGCAATCGCAAGCTACATCTTCGTAATTATAAGTTACCTACATACCAATATCCATGGCAATAACGCGAGTCATTGGCCGGAAACCTTTTTTTAGGACGCTCACTTACCACCACTCAACAATCCTTACAGCCAAGCCTCCAGACCACATCCCTTAACAGGCAATACTCTCTTCAACTTCTCTTCCAGTACCCCTACAGGAAATCGTCTATACCACATCTCTAACAGTCCCCCTACAGACAAGCTTCCTTACCATAACTCGACAGTTCTGACAGCCAAGCCTCGGTAAGACATCTCTAACAGTCCCCCTACAGACAAGCTTCCTTACCATAACTCGACAGCCTCCGTAATACATCTCTAATACTAGTAGTCTCTACGGACAAGGTTCCCTATCACATCTATATCAGTCCTTATAGACAACCACACCACATCTCAAACAGTTCCTACCGGAAAGCACTCTACTATCTTTCAAACAGCCCCTTCAGGCAAACTACCATATCACATCTTGATCCATTCCTACCGCCCTACCTCATTTCTGACAGTCCCTGCAGGTAAGCATCTCATCTTTATCTCATCCTGTCCATACAAGCAGGCTTTCGGATGAGACTTAAACCGAGGAACCATGTAAGGGTGTTATACAGCGGACATGTTAAAGAACCAGGGTTGTCTCTGAAATTGGGACGCTTTCTGTATCTTGCACTATCCTCCGAAACCTAAAATAACTAACTTCTCGAGACGTTGATTATGTGGGAAACCGGTACCAATGATAAAACCCAAATATACGATACGAAATCGGATTAGAATAGGATCGAGAACGGGATACTTGGCTGGAAACGGCTGAATCGGTACGTTTCCTGAACAATATCTGATTATTGTCGTGATCAGGAACCGTATAGAGTATTCCTGTCGTGATTGAATAAATATTTTTTACAAATTTTTATAAAACGTTTGACTTTCCAGCCATGAATCACAGGAACGTAGAATTCTACGTTCTTGGAATAACAAGATCTTGATCAGACTTTTGACAAAATTATAATCGGGAATGGTCCTATCAATGGCGACAGTAAAAAACCTGAAAGTGTGAGTGAAGCTTTACAGGCAAACTTCTTGTGGGTAAACAAAGAAGCAAAGTAAAGAAAATTCTGGTTAAAATATGTTGTTTATTTTTGCTAAGTAAATGATAAACATGTGTAACTGGTTAAAATATACTAGAAAACAAGAGGATCAAGATGACCCTAAATCATTATACAAAGTTAACAGGACAACTTTAGTAGAAGTTAACCCTTTTCTAAGAAGAACAAGCAACTTTGAATATCACCTGAAAAGGCATGCCCAAGGGAAAATAACATCATTTTGAAATTGAGGTAGATTTTTAGAGGTTTCCAACATCTAAGCTCCGATACATCTATATAACCAACAAGTTCAAGTAAATTTAGACCCTTTGATATCTGCTAAACCAAGGTCTTTCAAATAGTACTATTTGAAAGACCTTGGCTAAACTAACTTGTTACAGCATAACTAGACAATGCTACATACCAAATGCTTTTTGAAATTATTTTTTCAGAAAGAAAAATATTATAGAAACCTGTGACGCTCAAGAGGGTGGGGCAGCAACTTCAATACACTAGGGATAAACTGAAGAGACTTTCATGAGAGATGAGAGCCATTAGACAATGGTAAACACTATATTATCTAAACTAAGTCACTTGATTTTTGAAAATGTTTCTTTAGTGTCAACATTTTTGTTTTAACTGCAACTAGAGGGTCTACACACAGGCCACCGTATCTAAAAAAAAATTGTATTATATAAACTATATAATACAAACTTTTTTTTTTTTTTTTTTTCGTATGGTGGCCTGTGGGTCTACATGGATCATTTACATTTAGATGACTCCAATAGACTCAAATCTGCTTCTGAGGAGATATCTCTTGAAGTAAAATCTGGACAAGAAACATCCAAAGATCATACAACCTCTTCAGCTCTTCATGATCAGGTGAGCCAAAAATATCTGATAACATCAAACACAAACAGAATGCACAATACCCTGAGAAAAAAAACTAACAAACATATTAAGTAATGTGACAAAGACCATTTTTGATCATTTGCAAAGCAACATACTTTATTTTATTTAGTATCCGTCTATGTATGAAAATACTGGCTGAAACAAATAATGAATAATAGAACACATAAAAGTACAAAGTGTATGAAGTCTTGCAAATCCTGAGTATTCAGTCATTCATTTAGCCCAAGAGGCTTATCGTTTGTGCTACATAATCTGTGAGTGGTAGTATCATAAAAAAACAGACATTTGCACAAGACAATAAAACAGGCAAACAGCAGTCACCTGAATTTATCTTTGATAAAAAACTGAATGGTTTCAATGCTCAATATGATATATCCATCCTATAAAGTTGTGTTATACTCAAGTCGTTTCCTGGAAATATGCAATTCTCACACTAGTTGTTTGGTTCAAAGAAATATTTACACAACAATTAAAGTACACCTTGTAGGTCGATAGCAATATAACAACATCCTGTTACACTAACGACTTAAGTGTGCCTAATGGGTAAGAACAAATATTTGCACACTCAGAGTGGTTAACTATTTTGTTGGGAGATCATGTACTGAAATAAATGCAGAGGGTAGAAGGTTGAGCAAAACGTGTAAATATAACGGTACATCAGTCAGTGCTAAATGACAAAAAAAGACTCCATGTAAGAGAAACTGAAAACTACATAGTATCAACACATCTTTACTTACTTAAAGGTCCATTACTAAGACAAAATTGAATTTGATTTTAAATCTGGAATTGTAACAGGTAAATACAGTTTGAAACAGGCTTCTAAAACATTACAATAGACGCAGAAAAACGAGTGAATGTTTTTGTATTTCCTTAGATTAACCTGGGTGGTCTTTTTACAATAGATGCAGAAAAACGAGTGAATGTTTTTGTATTTCCTTAGATTGACCTGGGTGGTCTTTTATCCTACTTTTGATTTAATGCATGTTGTAAAAAGTCAGAGATATAAGTTACACATCATTAAAAGTAAGTTCTTTCAAATGTAATTAAAAAAGGCATGCTTATTCATGTAGAACCTATTTATAGCCTCTTTCTGTGAACTTTTGGTAAATTACAAAGATATTTGAAAACTGGAAAACCTACTTTCGTTTTTGAAAAGGCAAAACATAATTTATTAATTCTTATGTTAAACTCAAATATTCTACACAATATGGTCACATTCGATGCCGTATGTAATATTTTCCTTCTGAGGAGACAACTGTTACTATTCCAGATCTAAAAGAAAATTCGATTTTGGGTTAATAATGAACCTTTAAAATTTCAAAATATGACTTCAGGATTTAAAAAGTTTTTACCATCATAAATTGTGCAAGTTGTTATTTCTTAACAGGACATCAGGGATATCAAGTGCTTGTTTTATACCCCTACCTTACCAAAGTCTGTCAATAATAAAAATTAATTAAAACCTTTATACCTCCATAAAAGCTGATGTTTAAAAGTACTATAAGCTTACACTATGTGTGTGTGTGCACGTTTTGCCACTACATATTCTACAGGCTGTTTCCTAAGCTTTGTAGTTGCATTCAAATAAACTATTCTCATAAACAAACCTAATGAAGAGAGATAAATATGGTAAGAAATACTTTTATTTGTGACTGTTGTATTGTTAATAAAAGTTCATAAAATTTGAAAACCGACATCTGTTAAATCACATTTTATCCTAAACATTTAAAAATGTCATAAAGGCACGTTTTATTAAATATCTGATACTTTAAACATCTACAAACATATCTTAAGGACAACCTAAGTACATTAGCATATACATGAATACATAAAAAAAATACTACACATAATTTGTACATTATAATATATCATAACACACTATAAAATCTACCGTAAGTAAACATGTAGTTAGTCTAAATACAATGTGAAGACAACCCATTAGAAGGGTGCATGGCTACCATCTGCAGTCTGTAAATGAACAATTAAAGAATGTTCATGAAACTTTCATTTCACACACAAGCAGGTCATGAGGATCCGATAGTACTCAAGTTGACTTCACCTGCAGCTCTTAAACACCAAGAAGTTCTTTGATGTTGTTTTCATGTAGAAGTCACTGTTCAAGCCACACTGGGCATGTTTTTTTTGACATATAAAAATTTCTCGGACAATCTTGGTAGAGGGTTACTTCAGATTCGCTCTTGTGTAATTATTTAAAATGCTGACTGAAGCATTATTTTTAAAAAGTAAATGAAGATATTATATAGAACATCTGACAGTCATGACTTTTGAAATGTCATCCCTTGAATCAAGTTTTTATGTATAGAAAACCTAGCACTGCTTAACCTACTTAAGATTTTCTAAAATTTGGCTAATGGTTTCAAACTGGGAGATTTATTACCACAGATATATACAGTAATGTAAGCATGTAAATATTTGAAACAGTAAACTCAGATCTTCATCCTAAAATACAAAATGAATAAAAAAACAACATACTGAAAGCAGGAAGCAGACAACATAAATATATTGGAATTTAATAGATTTGATGTAAATTTAATCACTAAATGCTCTACATCTGTAACTTTATTTAATTGCTACTAAATAAGCCTTCATTCATACAATGTTCTCTGCCAACACTTTGCAGCATACCTACTTTATGTGCAAGAGTGTCATACAGACAAAAAATAATTTTCGCCTGACAATGACCTGCATTCCAGAGAAGCAAGGTACATTGCAGTGGCGATTGCGTTTTCATGACATCAAAAGTTTACTTAACACAGATATTTGAGCATCTGCTTTTGGTAAAACTTCCATAAATACAATACATACTAACATAAGTGACATCCAAAATGTAATATAAAAAGTTTTGCCTTTAATTGGTTGTCACAGAATCAAAACAAAATAGTTACAAAACATGAGGTATTTGTGTGACCTTGCGCAAGCAGATTTTGTATTTGGATGGGACATTAAATGCCTTTATCAGTAAATTGTTTATCTAATTCAATTGTAATCTAGTATCTTATAGCTTGCAATCACTTAGTCAACCATTATCATGTGTGCTTTGTGCACTTTGCCATCTGCTCACAATATGCAAACTCATTCAGCTGATAAGCTGACAAAAGTTTGCGAGATAAAATAAAAATATCACTTGACATTTTAACAACTCTATCACAACACAGGACTTCTTTCAGTGCAAATCTATATAATGATTATTGGATAGTTATTGACAGAGTACATAGGAAAATATAAAACATGAAAACATAAGATATTAATGCAATAGAATTAAGAACTATAAAATAATACATGAACTTTAATCACTATAAAAACAAGTTAAAAGCTAAAATACTTAAGTGTTCTAACAAAGACCGTATTCCAACTGAAAATAACACTGATATCTGTATAAAATGTAAAATTTCAACAAATACTATAAAAGAGATACCGGTATACATAAAACTAACAGATCCAAGCTCAGAACCTGGCTCACTCCTATTCCAACTATCTAATTTTAATATTCATCATTGTTACAATTTTACTGTATCCTTTTTAAAGGTAGAAATAATTCAAATATACTATGATTTGTGTCTTTGAGTAAAAATATGCAAGACATAAAACAGGTCAGTGTGGTAAACAGTGTAAAGGACAAAGCATTTGTGTCAGGAATCAAGCTGTAAGTGTAAAATTTATCTAGGCCAACATATTGAGAACCTTTACCACTATTCCTTTTAGTAAATATATATACATGAACAATGTTTTATCAAAAAGCTGAGTAGTTAAAACATTTATAAAGACAAGTAATCCAAAAACGTTTTCATTCCCCTACACATGTGAATTATGTGACCACACTGAATCTCAACAATACCTACAGATCTATGGGAGCCTGCATTTCAGATGCAGATGTTTTCTATTCTGTATTGTCCTGTTTCTGCAGATTTAGGTTACACCTAGAGGTCATGATCTACATGTTACAATTGATCTCCAATTGCTACAATGACACAAACTGCCACTGTCAGTGCAAGAAGTATGAGCAAATGAAGCCCAAGAACAAAGACCTTGAACTGTGGAACACTCTGAAAAAAAACACCACACATGTCAATGAATGTTGCAAGAGAACACCAAACTTTAATTCTCACAAGAAGTTTTAAACTACATGTAAAATGTACATGTATATACAAATCATGAACTGTGACGCATTTTCACACCTTTAAATCAGTTCTTGTATCAACTATATATCATTTCTTAAAGGTTAAAGCTAAAGTCTAATCTGTTCTAGCAAATACTAATTTTAAGGCTTCAGAGGGGTGAAGTTTTTATAGCACTCATTTCGTAACCTACAGTTTAGTAACCATATTGTCATTGACATAACTCTCAATGGTTTATGCGTCTTGTTCCACCGTACTGGTAAACTGGTACTAGTAATCTCTCTCTCTGATAAGCAATTGGTTACAACATTTATGGTGCCTCAAGAGTGATTTAAATATGTAAAGAGAACATGCTCCACCATTAAAGCTCAAACAAATCAGTATAAACTAGCAAATACTAATTAAATCACATTTATTTAATCTATTATTCTGAGCAGTACACAAAGCAACATGACAAGACTTCAACAGGATCATTGTCAACAGGATCATTGTTTCACAGCCCCCACCCTAAACACACCTTAACAAGCTTCAAAGGTGTATATATCCTGATTGAGGAGGTGTTTACTGTTACCAACATATCAATTTTATCTGATATTGTTCATTATATAAATTGTAATAACATTTACCTGCTGTATCTGCTGTTTTTCATCAGAGTTATTCACTGGCTTCAACTCATATGCTTCTTTTCTCTCTACACAAAAAAGACCAAGGTCACCGTTAGCTTAACACTAGTTATTGTTATACATAACCTCAGATGGCCAACTGTAAACATTATTAAACTGTTATGGTGTACAAGACACCATTCTTTAATCTCCCCTGCATCATGAATTTTAAGAGATTTATACTTTCAATGCAAAGTACTGTCCTGGGTATTGCTTCACAACATTCTATAATATCTACAAATTAAAGTAAAAGTAGAATTGAAAATTAATTTCATTGCATAAACTTGAAAACTAGAGGCTCCATTTCGCACTCATCAGGTCAGCATATAGACCCACTTTTTCATCATGACATGTCTTCTTATGCTTGCTAGGTAGGTAGGTAGATAGATAAGACCATATTACAGGTGGAAAGTGTAACATTGTGTAAATAAGCATATAATATATCATACATATCACCTACCTCCATGTGACTGGCAGTAGTCATATATATATGAGACAATTTCAATAAGACCACACCAACCAACTGCCACATAAAGCACTATCCTGACATAGTCCGGTACAAAAGCTGCTGCGAGTATTGTCCCTGAGAAAATGTTCACAACTGCAAACAGAAAAAAAAAGCATTGAGTTTATGCAACAACCATTTTAGCTTGTAATGTAATATCCAAAATGAGCTGACCAAACTTCTAAAATTCTAGTAATACTTGGCAAGACTTAAACTTGCACCAACAAAGCTAGTTGGCTTCACCATTATATACCTGACCATGCTACCAATAGAATTATCAACACAACTCTGTTCGAGGCTGGTACTTGAGTTTGATATAAAATCCTCAGTAAGAAGCTATCAAGTTATCACAGAGAAATGTCATTGCATTGACTGGAGCCGCCGTGGCGCAATGGTAGTGCATTCGCCTCAGGATCGAAGGGCCCCAGGTTTGATCCCTACCATCGCCATGTCGGTAGTGTCCTTTGGCAAGACACAAATATTTCCACATTGCCTCTCTCTCTTCGAGGCTGATTTCATCTGGGATGAGTCTCGAAAGCGATTAATATAAGTTGTAAGAACTTGTTTCGCAAGTGAGAATAAATAAATTAGTTTAAATCATCAACTGGAATCAAAGACCCTAAATCAGTGAGCGGCTACTGTAACAGTGGTTTTGCAACTAACATCCATAACTACACAACAAATTGGTCATGCAACTAAATGACCAACTACAAAGAGTTCAGAGTTGATCTAAATGTATACCTGAACAAACAGCAGCTGCGACTCCAACCAGCTTGTGAGCAACATTGAAAATCGGTCTGTTCGCCGTACCAGGATGTGGTCTGAACACCGCCATTATGGGCTGTAATATAAAATCATGATAATTGTTTTCTCAAAATAGAAATCATACTGCCTGTACATGTGTGACTTTCAAGGAATAAGAAACGTTAATTTAATCTGATGCAGCAGTATTATCACCTTCACATTATTCATAAATTCAAGACAAACATTACATTACAAAACATTCTAAGTAAATGTGCCTACAGTATCTGCAAATATTTATGTTACACTAACATTCAATATCAGTGAATCAAGAATAAGTTTAATCTGTAAGTATGTACAGAAACTGCAGAGTCATGACAGACTGTGTCATCTAAGTGTTTCAACAATATGTTTTCCACGATTCTTTTCAGCATTCTTCAGTGTGGCTCTGCTACTCCAAACCTTTTTATTACTGACCCTGCAACCACCTAACCAGTGTCATTATGCAGAAATTTCAGAGTCATAGTAAATGTCATTTGTGTATAACGATGGACAGCAATATACAATAACAAAGTTATGTTTGCAAAATAATTACTGGTAACTCTTAGAGTTTAGTATTTCTAGTTTTGCAACAAGTGTAGATCATGATTAGTCTGCATCTCCATGTCTGTGCAATGTAATTTAGAGTACCGATTGCTAGTTTGTAAAACTGTTCAATGGAGTACTTACAAACAGTAAGTGGCACTGTCCGATGAGTCCATAAAAAGAAACATGATGGTTCAGAGTTAAAAGAGATGGGATTAGTTTATACTTACATTAATCAGAGCTAAACCCATAACCACAATTCCTATTATAGGATGGGACTTCTCAAAGTTTGATCCTTCAATCTGTAAGAAAATGGATGCACATTTAACAGGAAACATTGTTATACTGCACTTCAGTAGGATGAGAACATAATGGTATAAAGGGCAGATCCTTCATCCCCAACTTGGCACAGTAGTATAAAGGGCATATCCTTTATCGTTTCCTTGAAGGTTCCCTCATCTTCAGATGTTGGAAGTCAATAATTTAAGCTTACAGTATAGATCCACAAAGAAGTTCCATTGGTATAAAGTTAGTATCATGACTTCAATGCTCTTGTTTCAGTTATGCTGATAACAATGGAATATACAGGAGACTTACACAACTCCCTACTTATAACCTGCATTTCACAGTCTCATATTACACCAAGTTACTACTTCATTGACAAATCCATCTAATGTATTCATAACTGAAAAGAATTGCTTCGTTATAGAGATCAAACTCTGCTGCTGTTTTCTGTATGACCTTTGCACAACCAAGATCAAACTCTGTTGTTGTTTTCTGTATGACCTTTGCACAACCAAGATCAAACTCTGTTGTTGTTTTCTGTATGACCTTTGCACAACCAAGATCAAACTCTGTTGTTGTTTTCTGTATGACCTTTGCACAACCAAACAGTGAAACCCCTTGATTATTTAAAAACACTGTAATTATTAATAATTTTAAACTGTGTCTAACTATGTAACAAAACAGTGTATGAATGAATTTTTTACCCTCCAATTTTATATGTAATCTGTATGGCCGCCCAACAAGACAAGTTGTGGAATAACATAGTAGTTGTAACAATGTACAGCTCATAATTCTATAACATATGTGTATACATACAGTGTTTTTTTTGGGGCCTTTTTGGGGCCGAAATTCGGCCCCATTCCCCTCCAAAATTAATATATATTTTTCCCCATTTTTGACAAAAAATTCCCCTCACAATGTTGAAAAAAATCTTTGATTTATTTTATCAAGAGATGGCCAAACTTGTTATAAAAACCAGACTGTAAAAAACATAAGTTTTCATAAATTTAAACGCTTCAGAATCATTTCTTGCAATAATTTGATACCTTACATGTGAAATATCGGCCAAGATCGCCAAAAAGTGTCGCCTATTTTTCGTATCGACCCATATTTTTGTTATTTTTTCAATGAAAACGGTGTTCCAAAGATTTAAAAAGATACTAATACAATGTTTTCACTTGAAAATAGCAGTATTACTTATTACTCACGTGTGTTTTAACACCAATGCTGCTAAGTCATGTTCCTGACACCAGTATTTTTATTTAAAATTTTGTTATGTTAAATTCCTATGTCTTCTCTTTATATTTGGCAAAATAATAATGTCATTAACATGCTTGATAGTTTTTGTTCTTAATTACATTTTTAAACAGTATATTTTATACATTTTCTAAAAAATTCCCCTTTTCTGGCAAAATGACTAAAAATTCCCCTCCTGACGGGCCCCGCCACCTTTCCCCTCAGACTGAAAAAAAACACTGACATACCTCAGCATAACCTCCCACATGAACAAATATGACAACAAAAGATGCAGCTGTGAGTAGGAATGCCATCACCATACATGACCTGTGAATCTGAAAAGTAGGATTAGTATATGAGCTAATAACAAACAAACCAATGTAAATCTCTCAAGATATGTCTGAAACATACTTACAATAAAAGCAACATTTTATATCTCACTCATGAATACAATGTGGTTTTTGTACTCTGAACTTTACAGTTCTAGTAAACACTTATAATGGACAATGAAAAGTATTCACTCAAGACTACCCTTGCCTTAGAATCAAGAATCTGTAATATGTACCATTTTGTCATGCTAAAAACAGTTTATGATTCAAAACTTTCTGATTTCGTTTTAGAGGATTAAAGAATTGACACTGATATTTTTCTTGAATGCAATTTCTTATTTTTAAAACGGGCAAAAAACCATTGTGTTATACAACTTACTATAAACCAGCGTTTTTGATCGCACCATTCCATTCCTTGAGGCCAAACAAGTTTATAAAATCTGGCCATAAATATACCAAACACGGCAAAAAACATCCAGGCAGCCGTCATCAAAATACCTGCGAGAGAAAGGACAATATTTTCATCTATTAACTAGGAACAAAAGATTGACATGTCTTACTTCTGTCATCTATTAATAAATGGCATGCTTTAACATATAAGAATAATTCATTAAATAATAATTCATAATTCATTTGATCAAGATTGAAGGCTTAGAATTTTTCAGCTAACATTACCGATGTTTGATGAATGAATCATAAATTCCAGTACATGCAGTATAAGAAGGGACTTTGAAAGCAGAAGTCCAATTTAGCCACACTTTCAAAGCTGGAACTAAGCGGTTTACACACGATCCAAGGTCATCATGCCTCCAAGCTATGAAAAAAATTCCTGAAACCTTGACTGTATCTTCCTACTAAACTAGTCATACTATTTTAAGTCATAAGGCAGTCAACCACTAGACCCATTCCAATCTCACAGTGAGATCATCATTCTAATACACGCACAGTAACAAATGACTCCAACATACCATGCAGTTTAACCAATGATCTGTCAACACCAGTTGCACTTATATCCTGGAAGGTCTGGAAATCTGCCTTCTGTGAGGATACTGTCGGGAGCACTTTATGTTTGCTCACAGACCCTACAATAAACATGTTTATTCAACTTTTATTATTATACAATAATATAACTAAATCACAAATAAAACTAAAGCTTTACGTTACAAAGTCGAGGATCTCTTCTGTTGATTTTTTCCCCTGCATATCCTAGAGTTTAGACAGGTCAGGTTATCAAGTAACCTGCCACAGTGCAATTTTTTTATGATAGTATCAGAAGCATGTTGGAGATTACCAAATAAAAACACTTAAATCCTTTCTGATTTTTTGCTCAGCCTGTAAGATTCTTAGATTGGCACTTTTGTTTCTTTCAAGATATGTATAAGATATGTATGTAACACTGGTGATGTGAATTATATTAGTTATAATAAAACATCTGAATATACTGTCATGAACTTTTCCACAAGCTTGCAAACCTTAACCTGTAGAAGCTGCTCCACTGTACTAAAAGCCAGTATCTTGATTTTTCAAATCAAGTAATATTGATACAGTTATAGCATTAACACTCTGTGATCATGGTCATGCAAATCAAGGTTATGGTAATGTTCAGAATAAATCCAGATCAGACCTAGCAAAAATGTGTGCAGTCTGGATGAAATGCTTGAACTGCTGGGTCCAGGATGGAGGGAATCAAGTACCTTGATCTTTAAAAGTAGTAATTGAGACTTAATACATGAAACAATAATCACAGAGTTTGTGCTATTCCAAATCTTATCCATTACAAACCTCCTATAGATGTTCCATATGCATACAGTAAAGTCCACGCTTGATTCATATCAAAGTATGTTGAAGATTGTGCTGGAATAGCGCGTTTCCTTCGTCCAGTGACAGCCCCTAAAGCTAGTTCTGCTGTTTTTTTCCTCTTAAATGAGCACGTCAGCACTCCATCATTATGTGTAACTCCAATCGAACTCACACCATATTTACCCTAGAGAAAAAAATTCCGAATATTTTTTAAATCTTGAGGGTCCTGTCAAAACAGAAAACCGCTTTCATCTTTAAAAACCAATGGTCATAAATCTGATATTAAATGAAAACTTATACAAATTGCAATCTAAGACAAATACTGAATCACTTAATTTACTTTCATGATATTTCACTAGAATATAAGTTAAGACAGGATGAAGTAAATTTATGTGAAGGACCTCTAACCTTACAAGAATGTACTGATGCAATAGATAGTATGAAACTTGATAAAAGTCCAGGTCTTGAAGGACTAACAGTTGAATTTTACCAAGCTTTTTGGGCCAAAGTAAACTAGACCTATCACTAAATGTGATTAATACCCCCGACAGACTGCTTTATCAACTGAGGAAGTTAGTAGTAACAGAATACCTTGCAAAAAAAACTAAAATAGAGATATTGTTCTTGATAGAGTTATGGTTCTTGTACACTGCACTTCCTCCCAATGTACTTGACCATTGTATGAAGTTGTATTGAAATCCAACCAGTAGTTTTCAAGTTATGCTCCAAACAAGGAAAAGTAAAAAAGGGCAATAACTCTGTAATAAGTCAAGATGAAGTGATGTTTCTTGTGCACTGCACTTCCTCTCGATGTGCTTGACCATTGTATGAAGTTATA
The DNA here is from genome assembly GCA_022818135.1 of Saxidomus purpurata. NCBI lineage: Eukaryota > Metazoa > Mollusca > Bivalvia > Venerida > Veneridae > Saxidomus > Saxidomus purpurata. Next base: position 31,167,819 of record JAFMSR010000010.1, read on the forward strand.
TTGAATTCCAACTTGTAGATTTCAAGTTATTACTCCTATATACCCCCTTAAACTTTGTTTCAGGGGTATAATAAACTCTTAATAAACTGTTATTCACAAAGTAAGAGCGCTAGTATGTTATCAAGTAGTCAAAAACAATGACCTTGTCACTTTTAGACCAGAAAGGTGACTCTGAAACCTAGAAAACTGGCACCCTATATCACTATTTAATATTGCTTACAAAATACTTGCTAGAGTTTTGGCAAAGCGTCTACATAAAGCATTACCCAAAATTGTCAACTTAAATAAAGTTAACGAAGTTTTACAAAAAATTATTTTACTGGTTATAATATTTGTCAAACTCAGGATGTTATTGATTATGTGGAGCTTCCAGATAAAGAATGCATCATTTTATTTCTCGACTTCAAGATGGCTTTTGATACCATAGAATGAATTTCATGTATGAGGCCTTGCCCAAATTTGATTTCAAGATAAGTTTTATTACATGGGTTAAAATATCTTATAATGACATTAAAAAAATGTATTCTACGGTCATTAACAATGGTTGGAAATCTTGCTTTTTCTCTGTTACACATGGTATTAGACAAGGATGCCCAATATCTGCTCTATTATTCATTTTAATCGCTGAAATTTTAGCGGTAAAAATTTTATCATCAGACTGTTTATCCGGCATTGAAATAAAAACACACACAGAAACAAAAAAACCTTTCAATAAGCCAGTTGGCTGACAATACATTATTTTTACACAATGCAGATGAAATAATACCTAATGCACTGCAAATTCTGGATAACTTTGGAAAATATTTAGGGTTAAAGCTGAACAAGCTAAAAACAGAAGGAATTCTTATTGGAAAATGCAAAAATGATACAGTAGTCGGAACGTAACAGTTGTCAAAATTTGCGTATATCGGTGCGGGGGGGGGGTATAACGTGCGGTGGGGGTACGGGGCTCGCATCGTGGTATTTTGTAAATCGGATCGTGATCATATCGTATCATTCATCGGCAACGCGCACCATATACTATACATACATACCCCGATATTACGATTCGCGATTTCCACGATAATCCATACGGTATACGTGCGATTCGATGGTGTATTTCGTAGTTAATCGTTTTACTTAGCGTGCACATCTCCCCCAAAAAAAGTGCTGATTTCAGTTTATATTATTTAGTGTAGTTGCAAGCGAGAAAGACTTTCAGGACAGGTCGAAGACATTTTCACCTCATATCCGAAATTTAGGTCTATTTTTGCAACGGGAAGGACATCTTTTTATCTAAACTGCTGTTGTCAATGCATTCCTTAAAGTGCAGCAGACAAGGTAGCCTGTATCGAAGCAACATATCGTGGGTATGATGTTAACAAGTGTTTTATTGGCTATATGCAAATAATACGCCCGAATCAACTACACTTTTACGAAAATATTTAAAGTCCAAGCAATCCAAAATGTCCCCAAAACAAAACGTCCCCAGACCAAAACGCCCCCCATATGACCAAAATGTCCCTATACTGCTTGATTGGAATAATATATCCGTTAGCTGACATAAAAGAGAAAGGTAATTAGGTAGTGTCATTGACTGATTAATTAGTATGAGTCTCATCAAATGCCTCATTGTCATTCAAAACAGGGTCTGAATATTGTCCAAAATTAAGGCCTCAGCTGGCCCTTAGTGCGTTGTCCTCTACTCCTGCCTACCTGTTTGAACTTGAGGCTGGGGTTCGCCCCTTAGACTGGGGCGCCAGGAATAGATTCTCAAATATTGAGCGAAAGTCAAGGTTTTGGTCAGTGAGATCATAAAGCATGGCTATTTTGTAAGTTCCTCCTACAAGTGCCCTATGAAAACAAAATGATCGAATCTGACATACCGCATCTCGCAAAGTTAAAACTCAAATGATAGATCAGATATTTTTATTCTGGACATCTACATATAAACACAGATGGGTCTAAAAATCCAGGCTCTGGTATATTAGCTTCAGCTGTTGTAATCCATCTAAACATGTATGTTGCCATCATAGGAAGATTGACAAATTATTGTTCCATTTATCAGGAATACTCTATAACCTGTTCCTGCATTTATACAAGAAATGATAACAATAGACACTGCATTGAGCTGTCTTTTACATCATCAACCTAAAAAACTTGCTATATTGTATGTATTTTTAAGATTCACTATCATCTCTGTTCTCAATGAAATAAAAAAACAGTCATTCTAGACCAGAGTTATTGAATACATTATTATTATTCATAAATTTTATCAATGCCTAAAAACAGGCTTACCAGTTATCATGTTATAGTGCCCAGCTCATGTAGGTTTATGATAATTCTGGTAATGAGAGCAGATGATGCAGGCAAAAGGGGCCTAGTTTAGGGGCCATGATCCAGGACATACCACACTCACCCACAGAAATATATGCCAGGATTCGAACCACTATCCTGGATGGATGGTGTAGAGAATTGAAACTTAAAACAAACACATTTTGCCGCAAAACAGTGCGACCTGGCCATCCTATGGGATACTTGACAAATTACAAAATGGACAAATCAATCACACGTCTTAGGCTGGGCGCAAACTTACTACCAACCAGCTCGGGTTGGTACATACTTGGGTTGACCAGGTTTGCATCTAGTGCATTGTAAAATGTAACACCCCTCACTGGCTATTTGACTGCATAGCTTTCACCACACAGAGACTAAAATTCAAGCCAGAAATGGATAAGCTTGGACTTGCATGGTTTCACTATTAATGATTATTCTCAGTCTAAGAAAAGCCCTAAGTTAATGTTATAAAGGTTGTTGGAGAATAACATAGTAGACTGTCAAATGACTGATAAAATTAGTTATCTAATTTACTCCAGTTGCTATCAGACCCCATCCTGTAGGTCACTAGTCAAAATCCTAAACAATTTTTTTATAAATGCAATTTTTATATTCAATAAGTACTTAGTATTTTAATTGTAGTAGTAAACATGCTGTTTCACTGGTTAGTGGGTGTTGATTTAAATTGGCAACCCAAAACATAAAAATTCAATCTTGTTATTATTTAGCAAATCATAGTCTGCACATAACAGAAATTAGCAGGGAGTGACGGGTGACATGTTGGTAGGGGTTGCCCAACCACTGTACCTGTTACATGCCTGTTTCAGTTATAAAATACTGTAACTGTAATTTATATCTTATATATAATTTAATACTGTATGGTAGTTTGCACTGTCTGTATGGCACCATATAATAATTATAATTAAACAAAATTTCACTGGCTATTATCTGTAATATGTTGGGGACGGAGGGGTAGGGGGCGGGTTCAGGATAAATGTAAGCCGGTTTCTGCTTACAAACCTACTTGTACTACCTCCAATTGAATGAAACATCAACCCTTTTATCATGATCAGTAAGTAGATCCTTGCAGGTTTGGACTGGCCACTGGCCATACAGATGCTACATCTGATCACCTGCATCTTTCTTATCAGTTTAACTATAACAGACTCTTACTCTCTTACTTCAGAAGGAGGCACATAGAAACTAGAATTGTGTCCAAAGGACACGGATGCCCCCACTGTGCAGATGTGCTCATAAACAAGAGCAAGCATATCTGTATGTAAGATTTTTATGTGGAACTTTTTCATTCCACTGTTTCATTTCTGTACATATACCTAAAATGATCTACAGGTAACCTTATGTACATGTTAAATTAAATTACAAATGTAAAATTTATATGTTCAATTATTTATATGGTATATAGTAAAAAAATCAACAAAGGGCCATAATTCTGTTAAATTTGGTGCAACAAATTTATATGGTATATAGTGAAAAAAATCAACAAAGGGCCATAATTCTGTTAAATTTGGTCAGTAAAAAAAAAATTTCTTCCTTTACTACCATCTACACATTAAAGCTGTTCATCCCTGGAAGTTTAAGCAAAATCTGCCATCCGGTTTAAGAGGAGTTGCGTTCACAATATTTCTATATGGTATATAGTGAAAAACTTAACAAAAGGGGCCATAATTCTGTTAAATTTGGTCGAACAAAAATTCCTTCCTTTACTACCATCTACACATTAAGGTTGTTCATCCCTGGAAGTTTAAGCAAAATCTGCCAACCAGTTTAAGAGGAGTTGCGTTCACAAAATTTCTATATGGTATATAGTGAAAAATCAACAAAGGGCCATAATTCTGTTAAATTTGGCCGCAGCAAAAATTCCTTCCTTTACTGCCATCTACACATTAAGGTTGTTCATCCCTGGAAGTTTAAGCAAAATCTGCCATCCGGTTTAAGAGGAGTTGCGTTCACAAAATTTCTACATAGTATATAGTGAAAAAATCAACAAAGGGCCATAATTCTGTTAAATTTGGTCGCAGCAAAAATTCCTTTCTTTACTACCATCTACACATTAAGGTTGTTCATCCCTGGAAGTTTAAGCAAAATCTGCCGTCCGGTTTAAGAGGAGTTGCGTTCACAAGATATATAGTGAAAAAATCAACAAAGGGCCATAATTCTGTTAAATTTGGTCACGGTGAAAATTCCTTCCTTTACTACCATCTACACATTAAGGTTGTTCATCCCTGGAAGTTTAAGCAAAATCTGCCATCCGGGTTTAAGAGGAGTTGCGCTCACAAGATTTCGGGGGTGCGGACGGACTGACGGACTGACGGACGGACGGACAAGTGCAACGCTATATGCACCCCACTTTGTGGGGGGCATAAAAATTGATTTTAATCAAGTTGTATACCTTGAAATAGGTTTTATTAGATTTGTAATATATATCAGTCTTGTGAGAACCCTCACACTTGATTAATAATTGTATTTTAGTATTACAAGTAGTTCTTTTACTGAAGATCCTAATTAAATTAAGTAGTAAGTTCTGCAAAAGAGCTCATTATTTAAGTATACAATAGTATAATATCACTGAAAGAGTACCATAATCATGTTGTATAAAATGAATAAAACATTTTAAAAAATAAGATTTCTTTGAAGGCTAAGATGGCAAAATTGTGCTTGTGTGGACTTCCCGTAAAGCCAGTGATACCGGCTAACACCTATTTTTTGTAGTTTTATTTTTTGAACACCTCTATATTAATTGTGTGTAGTTTGTAATCTTAATAGCTTAATAAAAGAAAATAATATGAAAATCACATCTATTACTAAGTCACAATTTACTCGGGTCTCAGTAGACCGGTTGTATATTTATAGTTATGTAGTCATATAGTACTTCTGACACTGATCTCCTCTGGTTAGTTTCATAAATTGAATCCATTTTAGAAATCCTTCAAAGGGCCTTTTTTCCTGTAAGAGGTGGTGCTTGAACTCTGTCCGGTTTATTAAATTTGTTCCTCATCTCTGATAGTTTCCTTAAATGCCTAGCTTACATCAATTTGAACAAATATAGATCTTTTAAGTTCTTTCTACATATCTAAATTCCAAAATAACTAAAAAAATACATGAGTACCATCATTGCTAGCCTATTCTGCAGTCTCATAGTTATTGAGGTTTTTGAAACATGTGAGGTTACACCCCCTTGATAAATAGTGTTGTTAGCTCTTTCATATTGTTGTCAGTCTTCCATCAATTTATTTGCTAATGCTACATGTGTATTCCAAGAACAATTTTTCCAAATGATCTACTACATGTATAGTATAAAAGTAAAAGGTAAAGTGTTTGTTTATTAAAGTGTTACCCCTATTTAAAGGGCCAGCCATTTCATGACTTTTTGAGCACATGTACCTCCCGAATCCTACCCTTTAATGCCAGGCACCAGGCAGGTAGGCATACGGTAACCATTATTTAACTAGCTGGCGGCTCACCAACCAGCCATATCAGAACAGCCCCTGGTCGGCTTCGAACCTTCGACCTCCCAATCCAAAGGCGGATGCCTAAACCACTAGACCAAGGGAGACGGTATATGTACATGTATTACCACCTCATAATATCATCAGAGTTATGTACATAGGATATGCAAACAAAATCTAAATGCTATAATCTCATAGCCTTTATACTGATGAAACTACTTATGTAAAAAATGCCATCAGATTAATTAGATATTGGAATGTACATCATTTTTCTGCCCAGTAATTAACCATCCATTGATGTTCATTGTATCTTCTTCATCATCAGTATGTCAAATAAACATATAATTCCATATAAAGATTATATGTTTCATGTACATACATGTATATGTTAACACCATATATGGCATTTTGAGACTGTATAATCTAGGCTGTGAGATGTGTCTTCTCCAGGGTTCTAATTGAATCTGCTATCCACCACTGGATGCAGAGTTGTGTCATGCAATTGGACCATTCCATTATTCTACAGAGGGTCCAAAATAATTTTGCAAATGATTTTTAATCTGTTTTTTGGTTCATTTCCTAGAAAGTTTTACAAATTTTATCCCAAAATGGGTGAGAAAATTTATAATACATAACAGGCTGTTTAATTTTACTTTAAATTTATTACTACCCCAATATGTATTACTAAAACCACCTCGACAGGGGTTCTGAATCTAAAAAGAATGGTAGCAGTGACATAAAAGTATATGAAACTGCGTGCCAAGAATTAAACTACATTGAAATAAAGATTAACTTTCATAACCCTCTTCACTCTAGAAAATATCACTGTTTCCTAGAGGTTCATTTTTCTATGTGTTTTTATATACCCCACCTATAGAATAGGCCCACTATAACACAATATAAAAGTAACATGATATAAAACTTTACATAGAATTAATCACCATAGTCCACAGTACATAAATACTGCATTGCGCTTTAATTATCTTCTCTCCTCTAAGAATAATCTTAGATTTCTAGAGGGACAATTTTCACTTTCGGGCTACCGGAAAAAACCTAAATATTGTTCAAAACTCTTTTCTATTAAAACATTGGTCAAAATTAGGGGCTGTATAATCATCACAACTATAAATACTACAAAATAACATTAAAAACCCGTTCCAAATGCTTGATTTATTCGAAAACGCCATTTCAAGCTTTCAGTTTCTTCAATGTCAATTTACCCCACCCACTTGACACCCATCAACATATCAATTCAAAGGTTCCAGTATAAAATTATTATACTTGAACACGGTCCTAAAAAGTGTCTTTAATGTAGAATTTATTTAACGAAAAGTGTAGATGGCAATTAACTTTAATTACGCCCATTTTCTACATCGGGATCAATTTCCTGCCAAAGTCACTCCGACAGGTGTTCAAATTTGACACATACTGTGATATGAAAACTGTGGATCTTTGACACTTATCGATGTCATTTTTATTGTTAAGGTATGAAACTTCTAAATGATCTTATTCTTTCGGTCTGATTAAACGGTCTAAGTCTAGATAAAATGTGAAATCTCAAAGTGATGTATAACGTGTATAATCCGTTTATCGTGTAGCGTGCGCTTGATGTACATCGGAAGTATCGGTATGTATGCTTTGGCCGCGTGTGGTTTTTTTGGGGGGGCGCTAACGTGCGTGTATCTGGACAACTGCGGTGACAACTGTTACGTTCCGACTACTGTAACAGAACTGAGATCTGTGGACTACAATTTAATAAATATGTAAAAGCACTAGGGTCTAATTTAGTATCAATAAAGCAGAATGTGAGAGACTTAATTGAGATAATAAGTTAGAGGAATGTCAACTTATGATAAATAAATGAAATCATCATTGTAGAACTTTAACATTTTATGGGAAGACAACTGTTATAAAATCACTGCTTTTACCAAAACTTGTGTACCTAATTTCAATCATTGCTGACACCAAATTATGTAATTTCAAGAATTAACACAATGATATTTCAATTTCTTTGGTCAAGTAAAAGAGTAAAAATCAAAAGATCTGTTTTGATAAGGCCAAAATATACTAGAGGTTTAGAAATACCCGATAAAGCATCCTTTAGCAAATCTTTGAAAATGAAATGCATTCAAGCCTTAAAACAAAACAATAGCGTTAACTGGAAAAGATTTGCTGATCTTTCATATTAACATTGACTCTTAAATCACTTCCATAAACTAAAATACCATTGTCTCCATTCTATTATGAAATGTAAGAATAATTTATTGAATTTAAAAACTTTTTTAATTCTAAAAGCCAAAGACATATGATATCAGAAAAGAAATCATATGGGGAAACAAACATATCAAATATATGCAGGAACACCACTATTCCTTGACAAGTGGATCAACTCTAATATAATCTTCGTGGATGACATTACAAAAGATGGGACGATTAATGAAAATATTATCTTAAATAAATTGCTTAATAAAGTTAACTGGGCAACTGAAACTTTTAGAAAAAAGCAAGCAATTCCTAAAGCATGGAAAATCAAAATAAACTCTAATGATTCAACAATGGCAAAAGTCAAAACAAACCTATTTTACATAAACTCACAAATAAATAGTGTGCCTACCGGTAATAAAAATATACGTACAACTTTCCTAAAGAACAAAATAGAGAAGTCATACCAACATAACTACTGGGAGCAGTCATTTAAAACAAAAATATACAGGCAGTGTGTTTACTTTATAATTTATTATGCAATTGCTGGCAATAGGATCAAACAATTACGAATGAAAATAATTCATAGAATAGGCCCAACAAATGAAAATCTTTATACCCGAAAAATCTTAAATATTCCTTACTGTAATTGCTGTAACAACATAGAAACCATAGAACATTTTTTTCTTGATTGCCGACATGTAAGATCCATATGGGACAATATTGGAAATATCTTCAAGAAACTACATATCAATCACTCATTTAAATGTATGAAAGATCTGGTTATTGGATATAAAAACAACATATTCTGAGTATGAGGATATATATGTTATACTTAGTCAATTAACATATAGTATTTACAAAGCATATCTTTTAAGTAACAGGCACTCAACTTATATTATTGCAACTAAAATATTTTATAAGGATCTTCTTGTATTAGAACAATACTACGAAAATAAAAAGTCAAATAAATATCTATTATTGAAATTTGCTCAACTTTTCAAACACATAATTGAAGTACCCTATAAAAAGTATCAATACCAAAATACACAAAACAGTTCTATTTTTTCGCTTTCGACAAATAGGTTTGTCATTATGGTGTTTATTATTGTATTTATTATTTATACTTCTGCGCATTATGACAACTTCAAATCTATGCTCATTTATTATGTGTAGCTGACCTTTGACTCGGGTTAAATACAAGATACAAATGACTGTTATTTTTCAGAATGGCTTACTTGATTTTTATGCACAGGCAAAACTTTAATATAATGTCTTATCAAAGACATACATACATATACTCGTTTGGTAATATTTTATATTCTCACATTTTGACCGTTTTGTTTTGAAATCTTTTCAATAACTATTAGTTGAATTAATGAAAAAAATCAGAATGTACAATGAAGCATGTAACAAATGTAATATATTATCCATCCAATTTTTCTATGTTATTTGTAATATTTGTTAGAAGAAAATAAATGGACTACCCTTTGGCAGTTCCTAAGAGAAAAAGCGATTATTATTATAGTAAACAGTCACAATGGCTCATCCTGAGCTCAGGTAAGCTTAAAAGCATGTTTGTAAATAACTTACCTCTTGAAGTCTAACATTACTCCTCCCATCATTATAAGAAACAAAGACAGATTTTGTCTCACCGCTAGAAACACATTCAAACACACTGTCATCACCCTAAAATACAGTTTTATATGCTTTACATTAATTTCACTACAAATCTGTCAGCTACAATATTCACATTTTACAAGCTAATCGCTCTTTAGTTTTGCTACACGAATATTGAATACTGTAAACACTGTAATCTGCCCCAACCCACATTTATGTCTTTATTTATTCCTTAAAAGTTTGTTCCACTACCCATGTCCTTAAGTGTGCACAACAATAAAATGTTTATTTCTTTTTAAAACATACCTGGAGATAAAACCAATAACTTTAAAATACACAAAACAGTAAGCAGTAAGATTGTGTTTTATTTTTAATGAACCAGGTAATGTTTCTAGTACAATAGTGTGCTGTCAGTTCCCTACCATTTTCTTGTCGCTAGACAAACCAATAGCACAGTAGACATTGTCACCAGGTCGTTTACATGTCAAGGTGAAATCTATATTGTCTCCATCTTCTACCCACGTTAACAGGAATCCACAAGTGCCGCTGCTGTCACAATCATGGTAACATCCCTTGCTCTTGCCACACCTACTGTCCTTCTTGATGACCTGCGAGACATTAAACCCATGTTAAAGTCAAAGCACAACTAAATATTTCCATCTTTATGTAGTTCAACTTAGCAAAATATTATAGTTACTGCATGTTCAATTAGATTTAAAAATTATTGTATGTGATGGTAACACCATGCACTCTAAAAGCATATAACTTCTAATTAATTGTATATCAAGGCTTTGGTAGCCGCCGTGGTGCAGTGGTAGCGCGTTTGCCTCAGGATCGAAGGGCACCGGGTTCGTTCCCTACCATATAATGTCGGTAATGTCCTTAGGCAAGTCACAAATAATTCCACATTGCCTCTCTCCCTTCAAGATTGATTCCATCTGGAATGAGTCTCTAGGGCGATTAACATAAGTTGTAAGAACTTGTTTTGCAATCGAGAATAAATAAATTAGTATAAACTATAAGGCTCTGGTAATAAAATTTCTAAAATCCACATAAAATATGACTGTTGTATAAAAATTGCACTAATGTATACAAATATCAATACACAAGCCTTCACATTACTGTATCACCCAGATACTGACCATGTCATATTTCATTATGATTTTCCAAAGTTAAAATTCTTTCTATAATCTCTTTACAAGCTAACTCAAGGACAATCAAGGAAAATGGAGTCTCAGTATCCAATATAGATTGAATTAAAACTGTTTGATTTATCGCAACAAGTCAGCTTGAGAACAACATACTGTTACATGTTGAAAGTTCTTCAAAAAATAAAAAGCAGACATTTTGGTAACTAAGTTTAGTCACCCCCTGCATCACTTACCCCTGTGTCAATCACTGTAGGAGTCGTGCCTTGGTCTGTTTGAAGAGTCAGGAAGTCAATCTTCCTTGGAGAGATCTTTGGATATTCTCTGTGCTTCCTCAAATTACCTATAAATCATAACTTTATCACTCACCCCTGATACAAATTCATCATTTAAACAAAACAAAATCTCTTTTCTAAAACAACCCCTGTTGTCCTGATCCCATAGACAACAATAAGTAAGACTTATCAACTGAATATAGACTATGTAGACTATACACTGTAGACTATGATGAGACTTTGCAATACTATATGATGAGACTTTGCAATACTATATGATCAACACATTTGTTGACTGTATGAAATGTATTAGTAAAAACTGTCTAGGGCAAAAGGTTCCATCCTAGAGATGGGTTTAACAGATTAAACTATTGAAATAATATGCTTTACTGATGCATGTACTGTTGAAGTATCTTACCTTGATTACTTTGACCATGTGCAACCAGTAGGTGCCATTGTTGACCCAGGTCAAAGAATGTCGCGTCATCACCTACCTCACGCCGACGACGTCCGAAACTTTCATTTGCAAGCTCTGCATTTTTCTTTCGTGCAAAGTTACACGATAAGATACCATTACTGTAAGATCCTGATATAGATCTTATTCCAAAGTTTGGCTGAAAAATAAATAATTATAAATACATTGTAGTCTTTTCACATGGACACCAGCTGTTCGCATATTTTCGGACCCAAGATTATGCAAGCACCCAGTTGATATAGTTTAGAAAGGAAATGTGAACTGCCTTACCATAGGTAAAACAAAGTTTGATTTAAAATTCATTAGTGTTTATATATGTAAAGATGAACTTTTGAGGTTGAGCTAGAAGTGGTTGGGCTACTTTAATTTTAAAAATGCTAGACTGAACTCTGCATTGAAGATTTAATACAGATGAGTAATTTGGACACATAACATTACAGGGGTACACAATATAAGTTGATCAATACGAGAAAGCCATTGTAGATTTTTTACATTATATTTTGTCCACTTATCAGTTTGTACCGTATGCTGTTACCTCGGCCTAGTTTTCAATGATAAATTGCTAACGTCATAGTAAACGGTATAGACCAAGATCAGATTAAACATTGCCTTGAACTTTTAACTTCTTTTTTTCTGATATTGACTGTAGACTCAAAGTCTGACAGCACAGATATGCCACCTGTTTATCATCAACTATCACCACAGTGACACAAGAATATACAACCAGCAAGGTTGAAAGTTGACTGAAGTCAATAAAACAACCTTGAAAATATATTACGGTACCAAATAATGCTAACTTGAATGGAGGCAATATTGTATTTGATAAGCCACTTGTTATTTCATTGTAATCTCTGTCATTATTCTAGTACATGTATGAGCTTAATACTAGTAGCGTTCACATACAAATGTACATACCGTTTTTCTTCCAAACTTTTACTTTTACTGTAATACAATATTTTCTACCACAGGAAAGTTTCAAATGACCAACACTTTGTTACTTTCAAGTTTTTAACATATTCATACCCTCTTACTCAACGTCAGTCTTCCTTCTTTAAAAATACACAAGCAAGGTCACAATCTTTCTTTTTCCTTGCTATACTGTCCATCATGGTCAATTGTAACCTGAAACCACACTACATGTTTTGCAAGATACCAAAAGAAACACTTACTATATCAAACCTTTGGTTCATCTTTTGGTCTGGTCTGTTGAACGATACCTGGACATTATGTTGCCCATTAAGTGCCACACATTCTGTCACACTGTCATTGCCCTGAACGAATAAAAATCACTAAATCTTTAATATCATGTTTTATAGCTAATTCGAAAACATTGCCCCGAAAATATACTTCAAGAACTGGCACCTGAAACTGATTATACAAAAGCATGTGGAAAAAGTTAAGTCTAAACCACTTAAAAGCTATTTCATTAAAAACAATTGTTTCATTCCTTTGTCAATGGTGTTTTAAAAGAATAACATTCATTTGTATTTAGTGTCTGGTAATTTCTGTTAAGTCTGTTTTTCTAAAATAATAACTAAATACTCTTAGACTAGAATAATAAGATCTGTATGCCTGATAGTAGCTTGCACATAATTATAATTTTAACAAAATTCAGCTTGCATCCAAGAGCCATAATTTGACTTAAAATTCATAAAAGAGTTATCTTACTGGACAGTCTGACATCCTTAAGGACTTTAATGAAGTTTCTATTCAATATCATAGTGTTAAGAGATATGTGTCTGATCTTTAACAAAATTTTCAAAGTCAAACAAGGGCCATATTTTGAATTAAATTCTTACAAGAGTTATCTAACTTGACAGTCTGACATCTCTTCAGACTTTAATGAAGTTTCAAATCAAAATCATAAGTGGTTACTGAGATACGTGTGCATGACAGTACCTGGCATGTAAAACTTTAACCAAAGCTGCAACGCCAACACAAAAGTGACTGTAATAGCCCTCCTTATTCTTTGAATAGTCAAGCTAAAAATGCTAAAACACTTACTCATGTGGCGAATCATTACTTATGAAAACACAATGTTTGTACAAACCATTTTTGCGTCGTCTGATAATCCAATAGCAATCCAATAATTGTTATTTGCTGTTTTCCTCTGTAAGCTAAACTCTACTTCCTCTGGTCCTGATTCTAGCCAGGTAACTAGATAATCACAGTCTTCCGAACACTCGGAGGCACTCGGGAAACAGCTCTTGGTAACACCACAGGCCGGATCCCGGTTTATCTGAAATGTAAACTTTACTCTCAGACTAAACTGTAACCTTCAAAATTTCAATATTCTTCTTCATATAATATAGATAAGTAGGGAAAAGGGGGAAAAATTGCGGCACAAAACAGATCTACGTCGCAAAATCAAAACCACTAAACAGTATCCTTTTCTAAGCAAAAGTGTAAAGGAATAAAAAAACGCGTGTCAAATTTTTTGCGAATTATAAATATATATGTTATTAATAGTAAGTTGCAAATAAAACGGTACAAACAGAAAGACGTTACATCGGTAAGCGTTAGAATAATACAATAACACTTATTAACTTATGTTTTGCTAATACAAAGCTTAGGATCCCAAAGTGGTACTGACGATAAGGGAAAAACAACCACATGATCTTACTATTTGACCCACTGACTCTAATGTCTTCAGATTTCCACTTTAAACCCTCCTTCTATTGAGCAAACTATTTCGTATACAAAAGCGCAGCATCTTTACTAAACAATGAATTTAATATCAAGTTTATTCCGTCATACTATGTACGAGAGGTCTAAGGATTATTATTAGCTTTCTTGTGCAAATATTGCTGGGAGGAATGGGGATGAATTAATAAGTTCCTGTCACCTTCCCATTGGACAGTCTAACCAAAACTCAACAGGGTTGACTCAAAACTCATGCAAAACGTTTCAGCAAAGTTGATGATTCTATGACAGTAAGTCAAAAATTACCATGGAAAAAAAACACTTTGAATGATCAAATCATATTTTCACTTAGAACTCCAAGCACGAAGGATCAAACTTACTATACCCAGGGTCATATTCCACACAATCATTAACTTCTAAGACAATTATAATAATTATAAAAATATTAAACATAAGTTAAAATACCAAATAAATACCAAAGAAATCACTTCAGATGCTACTGGAATACAACCCCTGGAGAATTAAACTGATCTCTGAACATAACTGTTTTTTGCTAGCTGAAAAGGACTAACAATTAATATACCATACGTTTGCGATATTTTGGACATGGTTAATAATTTTGCCTTTTTTTTCCCTTCTTGTTCATATAAAACAACTAAGGATATCTTGAAATTTATAACATGTTTATAATTAGACTAAATTTTTGAAACCCAACTATAAATGGTAAATTTTACATGTAATATCTCGATTTGTCATTCTATCACCTGCCAAACAAGGTCAATCAATCGCTTGAGTGTAACAGCTGTTGCAAACAAGCCCAATGAAACCCAAGTTATTACACCTATTATTCAAAGCTATTCAAAATTAAGTAATTGTTTCGGAAGCTTGACAGATATGACAGGAATTTGGATTTACTATAAAAATTGAGAAAAACAGTACAATGGTGTCAATGGACACGGATTTGTCTTTACTTTTTCAGATGTGCTCATCAAACAATTCATGCACTATCTTATGTAAAATTTTATCCTATTTTGCGAACATTTTTCATTTCACTGGTTCATTTCTGTACATATACCTATTATGATCTACGTAACCTGTATGTACATGTTAAATTAAATGATTCAGTCAACATGTTAATTTTATATAGTTCAATAAATAATTATGATGGTATATAGTAAAAGAAACTCCACAAAGGGCCATAATACTGTTTAAATTTAGGGTGCGTCAAACTTATCTGGTATATACTCAAAAAATCAACAAAAGGAGCATAATTCTGTTAAATTTCCAGTTGGAATTAAAAAATTTCTAACCTTTACTACCATCTACACATATAAAGCATGTTGGCATGCCTTTTTGGAAGCTTAATGGGCCAAAATCTGCCCATTCCGGTTTAAGAGGAATATATGTTTTTCCCAATATTTGTACATGGTATATACTGAAAAAGTTAACCAAAGGGCTATAGATTCTATTTAATTAAGAGTTGGCAAAAATTCCTTCCTTTACATACCATCTATAAATTAAGGTTGTTCATCCTGGAAGTTTAAGCAAATATTTGCCAACCGTTTAAGAGGAATTGTCAGTCACAAAATCGCTAATATGTCGTATATAGTGAACAATTTACAAAGGGACCCATAATTCTGTTAAATTTGGCAACGAAAAATTCGTTCCTTTAATGCCATCTACACATTAAAAGGTTGTTCAATCCCTGAAAGAAGTATTAAGCAAAATCTGCACATCCGGTGTTTTAACAGGAGTTGCTGCAAAATTTCTAACATCAGTATATTTAAATAAATCAACAAAGGGCCTTATTCTGTTAAATTTGGTGTCAGCAAAAATTCCCTTTCTATTACTACCAAATAGACATTAAGGTTGTTCATCCCTGGAAGTTTTGGCTTTATAATATTACATTCGGTTTAAAGAGTATATTTTCACAATACATTTTCTAAAAAATCACCAAAGTGGCAATAATTCCGTTAAAATTGGTCCTGACGGGCCCCGCCAATTCCTTTCCCTTTACTACCATCTACACATTGGGAAGGTTGTTCATCCCTGGATTTTTAAGCAAAATACTGCCATCCGGTTTAAGAGGAGTGCGTGCACTTGATTTGACGTAACGACGGACGATGTAACAAGACGGACCAACGGATCTGACGACTTAAGGTACAATGATGTACTACTACGGCAAGTGCAAATAAAGTTCCACTTTGTTTTCAAAGAAAATAAGATGTCTATAATTGAAATATAAAGTCCCTAGAGTTTATCGTTGAAGGAGATAGTCATGACACTTGGATACTAGCATCCAATTCCTGAACATATGTTAGGCAACAATAACCAACCCAGGGAGGATATCGGCAGTTCTTAGAGTTTTGGAGATAGTATCACTGGGGAATTCAAGCTTTCTGCACCAGGATAAAAGCAACATGAATCAGATGAATTGAAAATTTAGTTGACTTAAAAATAAACAAGAGCTGTTCCATAAACCGTGTATTACACAGATCATAAGATGGTAGAAAAAAAGCAAAAGTCTTTATATCAGTATAATATCAAAACATTATCCCCTGCTAACCCCTATTGAGTATAATTTAGGCAAAGGTTGAATCATAAAAGTCAAAATCTATAACTATAGATTTATTTTCTTCGGTCCCAAAATAATTGTTTGATAACAAAATTTACCTGAACACTGATACAAGGTTAAATATAAACCATAGTGTTAAAGGCTATGTGATCAAAATACCTTAAGCAAAAATCTAGGTAGGACTTTGCAGAAATCAACTGACAAGGGCCATCAAACAATTTGTCACTAAATTTCAACTGGAATTGATTATTACTATTTTGACTGTTTTAGTACCCTGTAGTCATGTAAAATAAATGATTCAAGTCAATATGATTGGTGGTTACAAAGCAATAAATAATTGCATGATTGTACCAAGTGAAAGGACAACTTTAACCAAATACTCAAAGTTGAAACAAGGGCCATAATTTGCACTAAATCCCTTTCAAGAGTTACTCTTCCTAAATTGTTGCATCCTATTTACATTTCCAAAGTTTGAATTCAATAAAATAAGTGGACTGAGTATATGTGCAATATAGTAGCCTATAAGGCAAAACATGAACCAAAATAAAAACCACCTTGTTTTGGGTAAAAACAAGTGAATGTAATTTGACCATATTCCCAAAAATCCAGCTAAAAGTATGGTATTAATACGATTGAGTACCTGGCCAGTAGGGGCAGCTGTTGGTACTTGACTATCATGGGAGCATCTGTGGGAGTCGAACTGGGAGCAGTGGCCTTTGTTGTAGGTGGCTGTGTAACTACCTCAGATGAATATGTCAACGGTGCAGATGTCTGTTTCACCCAAAAATTACCATAAATCTTTGACAACACTAAAACTGAAATACACATAAGATTTGACTCATAAGATTTATTGCAGTACATAAACCAAAATTAGTATCATTACTTTATGACAGCTAAAACTTCTTGAAAGTCAAAAGTTAAAGTACATTAATTTGAACTTCTAGTATTCAAAATTTAAGGTGATTCCTTTTTATAATTTTGTGTAAGTAACCTTAGAACAGGTCAAACTAGCGGCACATGTAATTCAACATTTGTGCTTTCAATTTAGTTTCAAATTGAGTGACTTTCTAATAATTTAATCATACATGTGGGCTCCATGCATGATTTTTGTTTCATAATTCACTAAATGCAATTATGCAACAATGCACAAACTTTTAATGTGAATATCCAATTATTTTTGTGTTTTTAGTCTGCACAAAACTGTATCCAAGGTTTATACTGTACAGTGCAATAAAGGTCACTGTTCATCAGAGAGCTTCTGTAATGAAAAGACTTTGCTTTGTATACAAATATGTAAATATTTTCGAACCTGAGGTTTCTAAAAACATTGTGAGGTGACTTACACAAAGACGATGTTTCCGAGATCTGAAGACGGTGCTGTCCATGTAAATGTAATAGATGACTTTTCTGTCTTGTTACTGTGTGTTAAAGCAACATTCTACAATAAACAAAACTGCAGTTTACTAAAACAATTAAGATTTAGGCTTGCAATTAAACCTTGCAGTTTATGTAACTAGCCTTGTAATTTAGGTTTATAACACTGTATGTCATGACCATAATCACATTGAATATAATAAAAGGAAAGATGCAGCAACTACAGTCACTTCACCTTTAGTTGCTAGGGACCAACCTCTTGACAAGGTCCTAGTGAAACTCAGCTACCATTGGGTGACACTTCTTTTGTAACAGATATAAAAGTCTTATCAAATTTTAAAATTAAATCTAACTTCAACTCTAGAATTTAGCAAACTTCATCCAGATCTAGGAAGAAACAAAGATAATAAAATTTATCTACTTTTTTTCTGATTTCTTACATATGTGATATAAATGAATGTGGTAGCTGGAAAAGTAAGGTGAAAATATTGTGTTTTTCCTCTGTATTTCAGGGCTATAACTTATCTCTTGTTGGATCTGGCTCCTTCAAGTAAAGCCTACAATTCTACACAATAGTGATATGAAGTTAATTTTATACTAATTCTTATAAAATTAGCTAAAAGTACAGAACCATGTACACCATTATCACCTTATTTTCTCTTTCACCACTGCATGGATTTCTAGTTCCAGTTGGGTTTGCAGATATAGAACCGTATGTCATGTATGTATTGGCATTGGGGCGTGGCTGTATCAGAAATCCTTTGAACTTTTCTCCACCTATGCCTTGCAGTGTCACTTGAAGAGAGATAAATAAACTTTTGTTAGGTATAAACTGTTTTTCAATATACATTTCTAATGAATCAGTTCATATTAAACATACTTTCCATTGACTGAGTCTTGTCACTTAATTTACTCACTTTTGATAAAAGCTCAATGGAGTTCTTGCCAGCAATCAAAAATAAAGAAAGGATTGTGAAAACTGTAGTCTTACCCTGACTCTGTTCATTGGATTCAAACTAAACCACATGGCAAACAAAACCACTTGACAAACTTGACCAACTGGCACACTAAACCACATGGCAAACAAAATCACTAGACAATCTAGACCACTTGGCAAACTTGAACAATTGGAAAACTAAACCACATGGCAAACTTGACCAATTGGCAAACTAAACCACATGGCAAACTTGACCAATTGGCAAACTAAACCACATGGCAAACTTGACCAATTGTAAAACAAAACCACATGGCAAACTTGACCAATTGGCAAACTAAACCACAGGGCAAACTTGACCAATTGGCAAACTAAACCACATGGCAAACTTGACCGATTGGAAAACTAAACCACATGGCAAACTTGACCGATTGGCAAACTAAACCACATGGCAAACTTGACTGATTGGCAAACTAAACCACATGGCAAACTTGACCAATTGGCAAACTAAACCACATGGCAAACTTGACCAATTGGAAAACTAAACCACATGGCAAACTTGACCAATTGGCAAACTAAACCACATGGCAAACTTGACCAATTGGCAAACTAAACCACATGGCAAACTTGACCAATTGGCAAACTAAACCACATGGCAAACTTGACCAATTGGAAAACTAACCACATGGCAAACTTGACCAATTGGAAAACTAAACCACATGGCAAACTTGACCAATTGGCAAACTAAACCACATGGCAAACTTGACCAATTGGCAAACTAAACCACATGGCAAACTTGACCAATTGGCAAACTTGGCGGCAACGACCACTGGCAAACTAGACCACTTGGCAAACTAGACCACTTGACAAACTAGACCACATGGCAAACTTGACCGATTGGCAAACTAAACCACATGGCAAACTTGACTGATTGGCAAACTAAACCACATGGCAAACTTGACCACTAAAACGACTTGGCAAACTTGGAAAACTAAACCACTGGCAAACTTACCAATTGGTAAACTAAACCACATGGCAAACTACCAATTGGCAAACTAAACCACATGGCAAACTTACCAATTGGAAACTAAACCACATGGCAAACTTGACCAATTGGAAAACTAACCACATGGCAAACTTGACCAATTGGAAAACTAAACCACATGGCAAACTTGACCAATTGGCAAACTAAACCACATGGCAAACTTGACCAATTGGCAAACTAAACCACATGGCAAACTTGACCAATTGGCAAACTTAACCACATGGCAAACTAGACCACTTGGCAAACTAGACCACTTGACAAACTAGACCACATGGCAAACTAAACCACTTGGCAAACTAGACCACTTGACAAACTAGACCACATGGCAAACTAAACCACTTGGCAAACTAAACAACTTGACATACTTGACCAATTGGCAAACTAAACCACATGGCAAACTAGACCACATAGCAAACTAGACCGCTTGGCAAATTAGATCACTTAGCAAACTAAACCACTTGGCAAACTAAACAACTTGACATACTTGACCAATTGGCAAACTAAACCACATGGCAAACTAAACCACTTGGCAAACTAAACAACTTGACATACTTGACCAATTGGCAAACTAAACCACTTGGCAAACTAAACAACTTGACATACTTGACCAATTGGCAAACTAAACCACTTGGCAAACTAAACCACTTGGCAAACTAGACTGCTTGACCCCAGGAAGTTGATATTTTGTCAAAAATAAAAATGATCAATATATCTTGGAGAAAAAAATCACCCCTCTATATATGATTTTTTTCTGAGATACATTGATCATTTTTATTTTTGAAAAAATACCAACTTCCTGTGGCTTGACATACTTGACAAATTGGCAAACTAAACCACTTGGCAAACTAGTCCACATGACAAACTAGACCATAAATTTTGGCAAAGTAAACCACTTGTTTAAAATATAAAGGTCTCATAACAGTTTTGTAAATATTACATACTTAATCCTTTATTTACAGTACATGTTCAGTATGAATTTGTATGTTCAGCAAAACAGTGAACATAATATTGACATCAAGATACTGTTTAATATGACATCATAATTATTGGTTAAAACATTTTGCTTAATGTAGGTGCCTTTGAGTAGCCATATCTTTTCCAGTCTTAAAGATAATGTTCTTATTAAAACTTTCAGGAAAATCAAGACACTGTGAGGCTAAGGTATGTCTATTTTGAAAACGTTGTCCTTAAAACAGGTTTTCTAGTGAATATTGTTCCAGGGGTTACCAAAAAATTACCTTGTATCTGTTCATTGGCAGAATATGTAGTTTTATCTTGAGGAAATATAACTTCAAATGGAGCAGAACCAGTCTGCAGTCCACCATTGTGATCAGGTGTCATGTTTTCACATCTCTCTGAGGGAGCTCCTGTCGGATACCCTGTCACAGCAGGGACCAGCCCCACCAGTATACACAACCACAACATCATCTCACCACTGCAATTATACAAACGAATAAACATCGTAATTCCTTGCTCCAAATCACTGTGTCACAAAAACTATTGTTGTTAATTCCAATTATAAAATTACAAGTTGGATACAGTTGGGTTCTGTGTATTGGCTGAACAAAGTCTGTCGAAGTTCCTGACCCTATAGGTCTTTAGTAAGAGTCTTGATGGTAGAGCTGATTGTTTTAAAGGTTAATTTCATTACACTTTTACAATCATGTATTTTAAAGAGACATACCCTAATAACTTATTTCAAACTAAATAACATTCAAAACATAAATAACAGAAATCGCAAGTATTATATAACTTAAACCTAAAAGTTTCAGCTATGCATTCCCAGACATTATTGATAAAATCAGTGGTTTATAATATACTGCAGTACCATAAACCATTTAATAATCTACACTTGGAGCCACTTCTAACCCGACTATTTTCAAATTTGATTTTCTCGTATATGGTTTAAGATATTTATTTGAAATTAAATATTATGTTGTTTGGCAATATGAGCTGTATAAAAATGATAAAACCTTTCAACTGTGACAATCGGTTACTTTTGCATGTGTGACAAGTACAATTTCACTATTATGCACGAGGAAATGTATGTGAGCGAAATATATCGATTTTCATTTTCATTTTATTATTCTATAACACAATTCAAACCGTAAAAACAGAATTTTGATTTTAAAAATCAGTCACTTCGAATGAATAACCAATAGCGTAGTCGCGCAATTGACATGTTGCTTGCCGGCTAATCACTCAGACTGTCATGTATATAAATGTATCATATATATTTAGCAATAGTTTTATTTGCAAACATATGCAGTATCAACCTGTTCACTATAAATCGTAATCAAAGGACTGAAAGTGCTGGAGGGTCGATTGTCTCTGAACAACACAGACTGTACACATACATATGTAAATATCAGGACAACCCATGCATGAGTAAAGTTATCAACAAACTGGAGACACAAATGTCCACAGAGTTTGATCTTTAACCATATGTGTAAACTTTACTTTAGATAGGAACCCATGTGCTTATCTTTTGCATTCAATGACTGCATGACTGTTCAACTACCCTATAAAGTATCATAGCTGTAAATGGTAACTGAGAAGTGGATTTTTACAAACCTGAACTGAAAATTCAAAGTTTGCACAACTTTTAATGTCATTCAAAAGTTATGGGATTTGCCCATAGGGTTTATTGTATTGTGTCAATAATACAAAATAAATTCCTATCCTAAATTGTAGGCAAAAACTGAACAATGAGCAAGATCAAAGAAGACACAGAGTAAATTAATAACTGAACAAGAAAAACAGTGATACAAAGTATCACAGCGGGCCCACAAACAAAACTGACATGTAAATATTCTAGAAACTGGTGATGATTGATGTTGAGGCAATTGGCCCCAAAAGAACCCAAGGAAGCCAATTCTGGTTGTACAAGCAAAACCTGACACGACTACTGACTGAACTTTACTGTTATCAAATAATATGTATACAGTATGTCTTATTAACATTATCCTTATAAGTTAGACATGAATGAAGTTTTCTATGATTATTTGCTGTAAAACATTTAAAATGGTTTAAAGTCTTAAAATTATAAGTAAAACAGAAGAGAAATGTAAAAAAAAAAACTGTATTAGATGGGTTTCGAACTCGCGTCCACCGCAGTAAGTCAACGCAAATTCAATTTTCAGCATCTCTACCAACTGCTCTACGTCCGCTGACTATAGAGTTATTGGTAAAAATTGAGTTCTTATAAATTTTTATGTCCAAGTCATTCGTTCGCGCATTAATAGTATTTACGATTAATTACACATTTAAAGAACAATAACGAAATAATATTATTCTATTCTGAAATGTTTTTAAATTATTTAGATTTATTACTATATAATTTTGAAAACAGAAATCGCTATAATGCCTAACAACTGTTTATATGGAACTACTTGTTTGTATGTTGTGCGTTCGGCCGTAAGGCAGATATACTCTGTTAACATTGGCTCGATTTTAACAATCGACCCAAAAAAGGTGGAAATTTATTTTTAAAATACAATTACATTGTATTTCGTTCCTTTACTCCGATGTATGGATTTTATTATGAATCGGTGACTTTTCTCATTGTTGGGATTTCACATTATGCCATTTTGTGAATTCGGATTTTACAGCGCTGTTTTTTATTTGTTAAGTTTTATATGTATTTGTTAATAAATTAAAAATTAAATTTTGCAGAAGTATGTATTATGTGTTGAATTAATTATATTCTAAATTTGAACTAAATCTGCATACAAATAATTCAGTTATACCGAACTATATAAGTGTAGGGTTAGAAGTGGCTCCAAGTGTATGTAGAGTTGTTGTTGTACAAATAATGGGTGGATGCGATTTATTACAGAAAGCCTCTGTATTGATTAATTGTGGTACAATAAAGCATTTTTCGCCATAGGTTCTATTTTAAATTGCATTTATTTATCATTTTACGTTAATTGAATATATAATCTATGTTTCGAGAATATGATCTGCTAGATCATCAATGGGAGTGCCTCTTTTAAATACCCTATGATACTGCATGCCTAATCATACGACTGTCTCCATGCATGACTATGATGCACTCACGAAGTAATATTTTAAAATTAAATTCCAGTTATCACTTTGGGCACTCTAACTACTTATAGCACTTAAAAATTACAAAGAAATACATTTGTATGTGTTCCTGACGATATTACAATCATCCCTTTTCTTTTTAAAACTTTATCAGGCAAGTTATACATATGATATAGCACAGTACTTAAAACTTCTCATCGTTATTGCAAAATAACAAAAAACCTTTTTTTTCCGTAAAACAAAACAATTGTGTAAATCATTTGTGTTTAAAGCATGACTGAAACCTCGGACGGTATGCATTTAATTTAATGGTATAAATTCTCTATCCGATAGTCATAAGGTATACAAAATAAATAACCATAAAAAAAACATGAAAAATGAAAAGCAAATTCTTACCTTTTTAATCAATAAAATTATGTTAACAGTTAAATTTCTGCACTGCCACTTGAATGAATTATTTATACTGTATGGTAATACAGCCCTGATGACACAATTATACTGTAAGACTTTATACAAACAAATGGATTTTCTAACCACCTCCCAACAACTGTAATGCTGAATACGATTTAATGCCAGCTAGTACAAACAAATCTCAAAGCTTCATATCTCCATTTTTACGTCTTTATATTACTCAATAAAATAATTATGGTAGCAACATGCACCAAATTTAATATCACCAAAAATAAAAACTTAAAATATTTTTTTTGAAAGTAATGCTCAGGTTATAAACTAGAAGAAATCCTATCCATAACTCAGTACCAAATGTTTTGTGAAAGGTTAATAAACAGAACATTGACTTCTATTCATTACCTGTGGTTTCATATAAAAGAAGAAAACCTATTCACAACAAATGTACCAGAAATGTGTACAATGTTAATAAATAGAACAAGAAATAGAACAGCGATTTATATTTTCATTTAGAATGTAACCTCAGTCATTTTTTCTCAAAATCATGAGAGCCTGGTTAGATATTACCGTTAAAAGGTCCAGTATTACGACCAAATCAAATTTTCTTTGAAATCTGATATTGTAACAGGGATATAAAGTTTGAAACTGGCTTCTTAAATTTTACAATAGCCGTGGAGTATTTCCCTGTTTGAAATACTGCTGCAGAAAAACGACTGAATGTTTTTGTATTGCCTAAGATTGACCTGGGTGGTCTTTTTGTTCTACTTTTGCTTTATTGCATGTTGTATATAAAACAGTCAAAGATATATGTTGCACATCATTGGAAGTTAAGTTCTTTCAACTATAGGTTCAAACAAAGGGAAGAGGCCCCGCTCACCTTGGACAAGCCACTGCCTGGTGGAAGATCACTAGAAATGTTATATACCAAAAAGTTTTCCTATAACGCCTTTGTAAAACAAAGATCCCCCAGGCAAGGTCAATTTTGACCCCAGGGCAAATTTGAACAAACTTTAAAAGAGGTCTACTAGGCAAGCACAGCCAAATATCTAAGCTCTAGGCCTTGTGGTTTCAGAGAAAAAGATTTTAAAGTTTTCCCTATATAAGCCTAGAAAACTAAGTGACCCCCAGTGCGGGGTCAATTTTGACCCGGGGTCATAATTTGAACAATATTGGTAGAGGTCCACTAGCCAAGCTACATGCCAAATATCTAAGCTCTAGGCCTTGTGGTTTCAGAGAAAAAGATTTTAAAGTTTTACTATATAAGCCTATGAAAACTAAGTGACCCCTGGTGCGGGGTCAATTTTGATCCGGGGCTCATAATTTGAACAATCTTGGTAGAGGTCCACTAGCCAATGCACAGCCAAATATCAAGCTCTAGGCCTGTGGTTTCAGAGAAGAAGATTTTTAAAGTTTTTCCTAATTTCCTATGCAAAACTAAGGACCCCGAGGCGGGGTCAATTTTGACCCGGGCTCATAATTTGAACAATCTTGGTAGAGGTCCAATAGCCAAGCTACATGCCAAATATCTAAGCTCTAGGCCTTGTGGTTTCAGTGAAGAAGATTTTTACATTTTTCCTATATATTCCTATGCAAAACTAAGTGACCCCGGTGCGGGTCAATTTTGACCCGGGGGTCATAATTTGAACAATCTTGGTAGAGGTCTACTAGACAAGCTACAGCCAAATTCTTAGCTCTAGGCCTTGTGGTTTCAGAGAAGAAGATTTTTAAAAGTTTTCCCTATATATGCCTATGCAAAAACTAAGGGCCCACTCGGGCGGGGTCAATTTTGACCCGGGGTCATAATTTGAACAATCTTGGTAGAGGTCCACTAGACAAGCTACATGCCAAATATCTAAACTCTAGGCCTTGTGGTTTCAGAGAAGAAGATTTTAAAGTTTTTCCTATTTGTTGCCATAGCAACCAGAGTTCTGCATGGAATGGAAATTCATTGAACAATTTTGGTAGAGCTTCATGCAAGGAACATTCCTGCATAGTTTTATCAACATTGGCCTAGAGGTTTCAGAGGAGATGTCATTTGAATCAAAATGTTGACGGACGACGGACAATCATCGATCAGAAAAGCTCACCCTGGCGTAGCCAGGTGAGCTAAAAAGGTATGGCATTTCTTATTCATATACTGAACTTATCTACTGCCTCACTCTGGGGGACTTATGGAAACAGTAATTACAAAGATATTTGAAAACTAGAAAACCTACCTTCATTTTTGAAAAGGCAAAATATCATTTATCAATTCTTTATTTGTTAAAATTCTCAACAGTCAATAATGGTCACATTCGAGTAATGCAGTAATTTTTTTGTCATATTTTTCCTTTGAAGAAAACACCTGTTACAATTCAAGATCGATTTGGTCTAAGTTAAATGGACCTTTAAGTGTTCCTTTTTTTCTGGAGTTACAATATTTCTGCATTTTCTGGGACGGGCAGTATGCCGCACAAATAAAATAAGCAGAATATAATATGACATCATTCATAATATAGGCTTAATCATGTTGTGTCCCATTTCAAGACATACCAGAGTGAAAAGACAGTACATCATTTTCTGTGACGGTATAGTAACTAAAAGTCACCCTGGTTTAAGATTTTTTTCATTTTAATAAGACACTAATGCTACATACATGTATAGGCAGTACATGTAATGCATTTCACACGTACATCAAATCATGTATAATTATAAAAGACGTAAAATATTTCCTATTTTTCGTCTATGTTTATAATTGTTTACATATTCACTTTGAATCCAAATGTTATAAACAGACTATAGTTATTTCAACGTGTTCATGTTTCTAACTTTCACTTTGAGACATTTCTGGATTCTATTTCTTTCAGAGGAGACAGAATCTGCATCAATTTATATTCACACGAGTCATTGCTGTAGAAATAAAGTCTGCAGATTGTTATAATGAAACATACTGGTACCTCATTTTCACAAAAAAATGCAAAATTTGGAGACCACAGAAATAACCAATTACATGTATATCAATGGTATATTAATATGCCATCTACTTACTTTAAACAGCAAGTGATTCTGTATTTGTGATAAGTGCAGATCATGATCAGTCTGTATATATTTGCAATCTGATCACAACCAGCATTGTTTGTTTTATCAGTAAACTTTTCTCTGAGCACAACTTTTAAATATTATGCTAAATACATATTGAGACATACGTCACAGTCCATTCCTACTGAGAGATGCATCAGTCTATTTTACAAATTAAGGAAAGGAGTAAATACACATGTAGTTTATGCAGGTCTGGCAGGTGATTTTTTTTTATTTAAAATACATGTGAACTTTATCACAAACTGCTCACTGCAGTGTCTCTTGAAACACGAAGTGAACTTATTGTGATCGCTTTATGTCCTTTGTCTTTCTGTCAATCATTTTGTCTGTTGCTTAAAAATTAAATCTTTGTCTTGTGAACATTCTACAGGTAACAACTGTAACCACTAGGAAAACTGGTCAGAATAAAATATTCAATATTCAGTTTGGAAATTTATCTCAAGTTTGAAACTGGGTCACGCATCGTCAAAAAGTAGGTCACCTGAGGTCAAACCATTGGAAAACACATTCACAATAAGACCTTGATTTGAAGTTAAAGCAAAAATCAATAACATTTTTTAAAAATATCTAATTAGTTTCTACTGCCTATAAATTGGCTTATCTTGCACTAGTGTGTGTGCTCTTTAAAATGGCTTTCAAATGCACAAAAGATATTAAAATTACTTGAGTAAATTCAGCACTTTATATACTTAATGCATGAAGAAATACTGTAATAAAGAAACAAAGCACAAAACAAGACAATTAACTCAAAACGAGTGTACTTCAAAATCCCCTCAGTCCAAAAATGGCATAGTAGTCAAAATCCCTCCGATGCATTTTACAAGCAGAATAACATAATTGAACTATTATGTTGAATGAACAAAATTTACTTAATGTTTAATTTGTGTCTAGTTTTACTTTTCTATGATTGAAAAGAATTAAATTTATAGAAATTACACATTTATTCACACTTATTTCTCATCATTAATGTAAAATCCATTGAGGGGATAATGAATACCTTGTAAAATCTATCAAAGGGATTATGACTACTAAGCCATTTTTGGACCGAAGGGATTTTGAGTGTCTCCCACTCAACACATATACCTGTATAAATTCTGAAGTCAACAAATTATTCCTAATGGATCCAACTTAATTCTCTGATATTAGTAATTCTTTCAACAGTGTGTTTTTCTTAACAAGCTCTTCAATTTAAAGTCAAATTATTTTTTGACCTGCCTTAATATTTCCTTTTTTATTGACAGAATTTTTAAATGCTTTCAAATGCAACCACTGAGACGTGGAAACTCGATCAATGTAGCGAGCATATATGGTTAAAGAAACATTCATGACTGTATTGATCTGAAACTGGTTTATAATATATTTTCATTTTGTACCATCATGTGATTTTGAACTTTCACTATACCATGCAATCAATAGAAGCCTACTTGTTATTGAACTGGGTTCATTTTGCCATTTCTTAGATGTTCTACTTGTCTCTATGTCAATATGAAATACTGGATTTTTATAT
This sequence comes from Saxidomus purpurata, assembly GCA_022818135.1. Classification (NCBI taxonomy): domain Eukaryota; kingdom Metazoa; phylum Mollusca; class Bivalvia; order Venerida; family Veneridae; genus Saxidomus; species Saxidomus purpurata. The sequence goes on from JAFMSR010000010.1 coordinate 31,196,933, forward strand.
GTAAACCTAGTCAGAGATGATTTTACACTTATAAAGTGAGCCCATTAGTTTATACTAATATTTATTTATCCTCAATTGCGAAACAAGTTCTTTACAACTTATATTTAATTGCTCTTGAAACGCATTCCAGATTGCATACACCTCAAAGAGAAATAATGAGGGTTTATTTGTTTCTTGCCTAAGGACACTACCGACATGGTGATGGTAGGGATCAAACTTGGGGCCCTTCGTTCCTGAGGCGAACACCCTACCACTGCGCCATGGCAAGTGAGCCAATTGACACTGCACTGAGCTTTAATTATTTTGAAATAGTAACTGTTGCTTTCAATGAAACCACAAATATGTCTACTTTGATAATTTCACATTTCCAGTTTATTCTATCATGATTGTACAATGTATACAGGAAACAAAGAGCTTCACAATTATTTACTCATAAGAAGTATTAATTACATCATTTTTGATTTAGTATAAGCTTATGATGTATTACATCAATCAAATTAAAGCCAGTGGAAGTTACGTAAAAAAGAAAATTTCAATTTCAAGAAAACAATTGTCATTACTGTATCAGGGGCATTGTATTTGGTAACGAGACAAGTTTTCTAACAAAAAAACAATTAAAATGTTTTGTTTTGCTTACTTTTATGTAGAAATATCACCCCGTGACTAACGGGGTGGGCTCTTTGGTATATCAATATTTTTAACTCGCATCAGCGACCCGTAGCTAGTAGGTTGCCGCTGTAAATTTTTTTAAGCGCAAAGATCCGAGTTCAAAACCTGGCTGGTAAAAAAAAATTCTGCCTTTATTTTTAGCTCTTACACAAAGAAAATTATCTTGATGTGACAAATTGAATATATATTGATTTTACCAAAAAATTAAAATTTACTAAGAATTTGGAGTGCAGTCGCTTTAAGCATCTTACAGTTTTGCTACTTTAATATAATATTCTTTCGCAGTTACTGCAGAAATGCAAATATCTTATGATCATAAAAATGTCTATCTATATAAGAAAACATGTATATCACACTCTTATCATTTTTATCTGACACTTTGTTATCTATGTAACCTTTTTTTTATTAGTTCTAAATTCCAAATTCAATGAAAACAAACTTCACTTTGTTTAAATATTTGGAAGATAGAACTACCGTATCAGATTTGTTGTATACAATCATGGCTACCCTGAAAGGTATAATGCCAGCTTTGATTTTTTCGCAAATCTTATATAATAGTTTTATCCTGCATACCAAAGGACCTAGTTCCATCTCACTCAGGGATTCAAAATAACTTTATTCCTCATTTTCGTTCAGGAAATATCATTTTTATGCACACTGACTAGAAAATTCTTCCAAAAAAATTATCAGAAAAAAATTCACTCACACTATTAAAAACACTTGAAGGCTTTAATTAAACAGATTTTTTTTCATATTATTATTCCCTTTCCAAAGAATCTTCATTATCAAATTTTATCAGCTTTAAGTATCTTACATTGTATTGTAACCATGGTAATGGCAAGAGATAATGCAGTTTTAGTATGTATGATAAGAGGCCTATTACAGTACAATACAGGTAAATTTTTGTATACATTTGCCTTAGGAGGTAAGTACTAAAGAATTACCTGGACTATCTGACATATTTATATTGTCCACTACAATAAAATTGTATTTAGTTCTGCATGAGTAAATCCAACCAGATGCTGATGAATCAGATGATTGCACTATTAAGAAATCAAAGGACCGAAAATACTGGAGGAAATTAAGAAAAAGAGAACAAAAACATAAGGCAATATAATTATGAATTGTAAGTTTAAACACATCTTATCTTGCTTGGCCAAATAATTTATCATTGACAATTATTTTCTTATTTCATGAAGCTCTACTTCATTGGAATATTTAATTGCACTGAAAAATAATCTGAATCAAAGAGAGGTGCATCCATGCCCTAATATGGTTAAGGCAGTTGGCTACCACTTGTTTATACAACGATGTCACACACAACGCATATTTTGAGCTAAATTGTCTTCAATTTTATTCTTGAAATATCATTTTCATTCATTCAGTTTTTTTTTCTCATGTAGAGGGTTGAAGGCTGTTAAAAGCTATATAATAAGAAGGTCATTATCAATTTCATAGAAATGTGATCCACTCACTCTAAAGCCGAATTGCCTCATCCCATTGTGGTCGAATCATATCTCATGTACTTGTGCTCCGAACTAGTATGATCTGATGTGTATCTCAAGCAGAACCGGCATTCTGGATCACATTACTACATTTGTGTATACTTAAATAATACCCCCGAAAGACTGCTTTATAAACTGAGGAAGTTTGTAGTAACAGAATACCTTCGTTGCAAAAAAAAACTAAAATAGAGATATTGTTCTTGGCAATAACTCTGTAATTAGTAAAGATAGAGTTATGGTTCTAGTACACTGCACTTCCTCTTATTGTGCTGGACCATTGTATGAATTGTATTGCATTCCAACCAGTAGTTTTCAAGTTATGCTCTGCTACAAGGAAAAGTAAAAATGGGCAATAACTCTGTAATGAGTCAAGATGGAGTTATGGTTCTTGTGCACTGCACTCCCTCTCATTGTGCTTGACCATTGTATGAAGTTGTATTGAATTCCCACCAGTAGTTTTCAAGTTATGCTCCGGACAAGGAAAAGTAACAAAGGGCAATAACTCTGTAATTAGTCAAGATAGAGTTATGGTTCTTGTACAATGCATTTCCTCTCATTGTGCTAGACCATTTTATGAAGTTGTATTGATTTTCTAGTAATGCTCCGAACAAGGAAAAGTAACAAAGGGCAATAACTCTGTAATGACTCATGAAAGAGTTATGGTTCCTGTGCACTGCACTTCCTCTCAATGTACTTGACCATTGTATGAAGTTGTATTGAATTCCAACCAGTAGTTTTCAAGTTATGCTCCGGACAAGGAAAAGTAACAAAAGGCAATAACTCTGTAAACACTCAAGATAGAGTTATGGTTCTTGTACACTGCACTTCCTCTTAATGTGCTTGATCATTGTATGAATTTGTATTGAATGCCAACCAGTAGTTTTCAAGTTATGCTCCAGACAAGGAAATGTAACAAAGGACAATAACTCTGTAATTACTACAGATGGAGTTATGGTTCTTGTACACTGCACTTCTTCTTATTGTGCTTGATCATTGTATGAAGGCGTTTTGAATTCCAACCAGTAGTTTTCAAGTTATGCTCCACACAAGGAAAAGTAACAAAGGGCAAAAACTCTGTAATGAGTCAAGATGGAGTTATGGTTCTTGTGCACTGCACTTCCTCTCAATGTGCTTGACCATTGTATGAAGTTGTATTGAATTCCAACCAGTAGTTTTCAAGTTATGCTCCGGACAAGGAAAATGCAACAGACCGCCTGACCGACCTACGGACCAACCACCGGGTGACTCCTATATACCCCCCCAAATTTCATTTCGGGGGTATAATAACCCTATTTTTAATACTGTACTGTAAAGTACTGAAGTACTCTTTTAAAAGTCTTCATTACTATAATTCTCTATACTTCTGATTAATGCTGTAGTCTACTCCATAATATGTAGAGTTATGTAATATTCTAAATTATTGTAATGTAGTATAATAGTACTACATGTACATGTATATTTAAACGATTTTAGTAATCATGGTAATAGCAGTCTCTTGTTTGCCCCAGTCAAGTACCATTTCCTAATTTTGGAAAGAGGGAATGCAAGGATGCTACAGAGCACGTTTGGTGACATTCTATCCACTGGTTCACAAGAAGAAGATAGATATTCTTAATTAAAAGTTTTTACAACTTTTTGTAGAAGCAGCCCCTGCTGTGTGCACTGTTCAAAAGGGGACAATGCATGGATGCTACAAAGCAGGTTTGGTGATAATTCATCCACTGGTTATTAAATCGTAAGTTTTAAAGTAAAAGTCACTGTGAAATTGCCATAAGAACCTTCTGTTGGCCTTGAACAAATTCATTTGGCCTTGACAATAAAATAAATATAAAAATTATATGGCCTAAAATAATTTTTGGCCCTGCAAAATAAGTTTGTTGGCCTTAAAACAAAACAAAATGTTTTTTATTTAAAACAAATTCATGTCACACAATGCGGCCTTAAAAAAGTCCCAGTGACCTTGACCTTCTGACCTTAAAATCTATCTGGGTCATCTGCTGGTCATGACCAACCTCCATATCAAGTTTCAAAATGCTAGGCCTACATGTCCTCAAGTTCTCCACAAACGTTGAAACCATTTAACAATTCCAGGTCTCTACCTTGAGTTTCGACCTACTGACCTCAAAATCAGTGGGGATCATATGCTGGTCATGACCAACCTCAACATCATGTTTCAAAATGCTAGACCCAAGTTTGCTCGAGTTATCATCCAGAAATCGTTTTACTATTACGACTCACTGTGACCTTGACCTTTGACATAAAAACCAATAGGGGTCCTCTGCTGGTCATGACCAACCTTAACATCAAATTCAAGTTTCAAGATATTAGGCCCAAGTGTTCTCAAGTTATCATCTGGAAACCAGTTGGTAGACTGATTGACATACCGACCTACATCTGCAAACCAATATATACCTCTCTCTTTGGAAGGTAGCATAGTAATGCATCCATGGAATCCACAGAATCCACGTTTAATTTCTTCAGCTTCTTTTCAATAGGTAATAAATAGCCTGGGTTACTGTGATGCAAATACAATTCCAACTTACCTATCTACACACCCACATTACTCATATACAGTATCATAGCTGACATAACAATTGGTACACCCACGATGAAGGCCCACTTTATAAACCAGATTACATCATGCATGTAAAATAGCCTGTTGAAATTTAAACATCTAGATTTTTAAGTCTGTGGTTAGATTTTTTTTTTAAAAACCTTCTAGTTTTAAGGTAAAGTGGTATTTATGGTAAGTCTGGTTGTGATTTAAATAGAATAAAATGAAATAATCTATGTGTAATATAGGTGTTAAGTATCTTAAACTTTTCGCTAAGGTGACACTTAGGATATGTTCCGAAGGAATCAGAACAGGCGCATAGGAAGGGAATGGCAGATGTGGATTCACTAAATGGGCGAGGGATCCGGGTGCCACCTAGAGCAGAGCTTGATAGGGGACCCAGGGGGGCAAAGCCCCAGGCAAAAAATGCATTGGGAAATTTAAGCAAACATCTAAGTACTACATGTATATGCTATATGCACAGGCCCCCAGGTAGAGCCCTGGTAGGGGACAGTGTGTCAAGTCCCCCGCCGAAAAAAATGGTTTTGGGGAATTTAAACAAGACTTTAAAGCTGTTTAAAGTACTATATGTTATCTTTGGATACAGAAAAAGTACTAACACAAGTTTGTTTCGTCAGCGTTTATAAAGTAGATTTTACTTAGAGCAATCCCTCTAACTTAGTATGTGAAGTGTGTCTTCTTGAAATTGAACTATGTCAGAGTTGCATCCATGTTGGAGCATAGTTAGTTATCCTAACAGCTTGATATAGTCATGACCGTATAATCTTCCTACCTGAATTTGAGATACGTCAAGGTCAAGCTCACCATAGTTAGCATAGCATAGCTAGACCTAGCCTCGCCACCAGGCTAGATGATAGTATATTTCAATATTTCAGCAGAATATTTCCTTGCCCATATCTACTGACAGGGCTTGATCATCTTGATCTTACATTTGGGCAGCAAAGGGAGTTAATTGAGGAAGAAATAGTAAATGTAAGGACTGAATGCCAGTCAAAGCTAGACCAGAAAAGGCACCCAAATGTCTTATTTGGTACCAAATGCTCTCTCGGCCGTCGTTGTAGATACGTGCCTGGTAGGAAGTACAACAGGGCACACGCAAATATTTGGATAAAGGTCCCTATTTGCGAGATTTACAGCTTTCAGAAAGATGAAAGGCTCATCATCGGTAACGGACCACCTTGTCTTCCAACCGGCTACTTCCAGTCGGAACTCACCCCAATCAACCTGGACGTCATGACTGATTATCCGGCTCGATTTCTGCCATCATGTTCTCTGTATATTAGCCATGCGTGCCAGGGAGCGGTTATGCGCAGTTAAAGTGCACTCTCATCTTATATCAAAATAGCCTTCACCCGGAAATATACAATACTTAACACGAGTAGAATCATCAGGCTAGTGCAAAGGTCTGAATTTAATCTAGAATTTGAAATTAATCTAGAACTTGGACGAATATATGTAACGGTTTTAAACAATAAAATTGAAATTTTAACATGTATATCTCTGAAAATAATGTGGATTCACCTGCGTATAGGTAGCTACGCGCCTGCAGAAGGTCCCAGATTACTATGGTCCACCTTTACAAATTTAAATGGCTGACATTTTATGACATCACAATTTCTTTTGATAAATGACGTCATTTGCAGCGGAATTTTATAGACTGTGCAGCATTAAAAGTATGTTCATATCGTCCAGGAGTCGACCCTTTCAAATGTTGGATGGGTATATATGACAAATCACTGATGTAACTGCTCTAAGTATTCAATTTAAATACTCGTACATACGTTTACCTATGGTCAGGTATCAAGCATATTAGCTTTGATCAGGAACCAAGAATGATATATGTTCTTGCTTTGATCTTTATGGTTATTGTACAAAATCCAATGGCCTTGAACAGTTGAATTCAACAGTTCAATGCATGTAATTGTAAAACCAAACTGTCAAATATTAATCTGATAATTTGATACTTTTTCTCAATATCCCACAGACTCGCGTCGATAATTTACCTTTTTCAGTATTTATTCTGCAATCACGAGCTTTACGATTCGGTTCTGGCTTACTTTGTGTTTTTTCTGTTAACACACATGTAAAGGAGTGATCGCCGTGACGTCACACGGCAATTTTGATAAGATTGCTAGTGGCCCAAATCAATTATTAATCATACATTGTACAACAGTTGTTTTTAACCCTTTTACTCTTTTACTATTTTTAACATTATTAACCGTCTTGTTTCTCTTGACTGTAGGAGATATCTTGCAGTAGTTTCATCTTTTATTAACACCCGGCGTGCATAATACTCGTGAGAGGCAGTATAAGAAGATAGATAGATAGGACAATAACAGTTGTGTTTTAACAATGCTTATGTATCGGAGAGGAATTTTTTAATTTTTATAACTTTTTTGCTATCCGAAGGATTTTTAAAATTCAAAAAGTTATGGCATGCTCTTGATACTCATATTTTTACATCAAAATATCTCTTTTGAAAGGAATACCGTTTTTAATGACACTTGATTTTTCTTAACGGCTTGTTGCTGCTATAATCATTTATGAAAACAGTGCAAGTTACTCGCTCGCGAATTTTTCATTTTTAATCTTAACAAAAATTGAAAATAATGCTAAAAAGGTATATTTTATTAGCTTTCCAATGATATAAAACATTTTAAAATATCTTTTGTTTTAAAAAAGTTACGGTCGTTAAAAAAACATCCCTAACGATTCAAAAACACGGACTACCGACCGCTGCCCACCGCATCTATCTCTTATCAGCAGAAATTATTGCGCAATACCGGGTTTTGTTTGTAAACACGCACTCCTATTGCATAATCATAATGAAAAGTTTACCTGTACGTCCCGTTTACGTAATAACAGCGCTCCGTTTAAACGACAAACCATGACTGGCACTAGAATGCAACCCACTTCGGCCCATCGACATTTCGTACCATCACTTCGAACCACATTTTAAATACACTTTACACCAATTTAAGACTCTTTGAACAACATCAATTGACACTTCGGACCATAAAATGTATAGAATACCCTGCCCATAATACTCGTGAGAGGTGTGAGGCAGTATAACAAGATAGATAGATAGATAGAAAACTCTTAAATCACACTTCGTACCATCAAACGAGTCTTTCAAAATATTACGCGACACTTCGGACCATCAAGGTCTTTCAAATTGGGACCATGAAATATTAATTTAAATATGATAAGTTTTTCTTTTTCAAGCTCGGGATTAGTGTTTGTTTTTCAAGCTATAGGAATTAAATTTGGACTATTCGTTTAGTTTTGCAAAGTTATGTCCACTCTTCGTATGTCTGGTGCTAAGTATGACCTTTTCGCGCACCTTCTTCTTTTACAGGTACACTAGCGAACCGGGATTGTTTTCCTGCATATATTACAGGTAATTGTGATAAGAGAATCGTTTATTTAATAATTATAAAGTGAAAACTTTCATTTAAACAAGAAAAATGTGGGATTATCAGTTTATATGCATTTGTTTTCAACGTGTCGGCACACCATGCGGGCATCGATACAGCTATAGAGACAATGTAATTAGTTTATTTATACTTAAATGGTATTGATTAGTATGTCAAACATTTTGTAATTGTGCTTATTGGGTCCACCATCCTCTAAGGAGGCTATAATCGGTACGACCCGAGTATGTCAAACAACTGTTTAACAACTATATACATGTAGCATTAGTCACCGTTAGAGAGAATTGTGGTTAAAGTTAATGAGTGTCATAATTTTAGTCACATATGGTATTAGAGTTTTGTGATCGTTCATCTATGTCGTCTATAACTTTTTATATGTTATTCAATTACTCATACGGTACATTTTGGTAAATATTTATTTTCCTTCTATACAAAATAAATTCAAAAATTCCTCGCACGTGACATTCTTCATACGTCAAACAATTTTTTCAAAGCTGGAGATATGATTGAAATTTCGGGTACTTAATTATTTTTTAATATATACAATGTGTAGTATAAAAATGCATTTTGCTTACATTGTTTAAAGACAGACGCAAACACAGGTCTTATTATTTGTAACAAAGTACGTTCATTAATGAGTGAATTGTGTATGTTGTGTTGTTTTCACGGTTTTGAGTACTATAAAGTTGTACCCCACATTTGTTTTAAAGGTTTGTATCACATATTTATTAGTGTCATATGTGAAATTATAAGTGTTTTGTTCATAAATGCTTGTCTTCTGTATAAAAAAGTGCCGTTTGGGTAGAAAAGTCAGTCAGATTAATGGCTTTCCAGGAACCACTATTGGGACAACGAATACGGACCTTACTGTGGCATATTTGGGCATAGTTTCGTCTGGCGTCTATGTGTACGCTGGCGAAATGGTAGTCCACACAATAATGTACAATTTCATGGTGAAGCACATGGGACAGGAGGATTAGGAGTCGTTGGGTTGTTGCAGAAGTTACGCAGGTGGAAGCTAGTGAAGTTTGACATCTCTTCATACAGATAGGAAAAAATGAATAACATATTTAATGATAACAATAATAATCAACATAATTTTATGCATTGTTCATATAGCTGTATCAATTAACGTGCCGATAACAACACGCCAAATAATTGTCCGAATTATTTAATTTTCTGTCCATTCTAAATCTGAAACATCTGTGTATTACATACATGCTATTGCTTCATAATGGATATACCTCCAGTACCAAATCAACCTAAGACATTTAATTTTCCAAAAGCGCACCTATGGTCAAAAACTTCCAGTGAAAAGAAGTTTTCAATCTTCGAATCGTGGTTTAATAATACATCGTGGTTGCATTACGATGTACAATTTTAAATTAGTGACCTCGCATTTTGTCATATGTGCAGGTTTGCTTACAGAGACAGCAAAGTTCAGATCTGGACAAAGTTTACGTTCTCAATGGATTTTTTAACAGGAAAGATCCTAGTGTGTCATTCAAAAAGCATGAATCCTCTAAGTGCCATCATGAGTCTGCTAAATGATTGCCCAATTGTATGGTACCCTTTTCTATAAAATCTTTACGAAAATAGTGGAACTTGATAACACTCCAGAAATACACTCAAGATGCAATAAAAACACATCTAAATGGCACACTATTTATATACATGTCCAGAAATCAAATTACCGTAAGTATAATTTTCAGCAAAAGTTATTCTATAGTAGTTAATATAATAGTCTGTATAGTCTATATATAGTATGAATAATTAAATATCTAGACCCGATCTTCATCTCATAATCAGACATAGTATATTTATAGTCATCAAATACTATTCAGTACTTGTATTTGTTTTGTAGTGGCGATTTAGGGACAATTTGGTATATGACGGGGATATTTTGTTTGTTTTATGGATGCAGCCTACTATTTTTTATTTTGTTTTGCTTCTTTTTCATGTTTAAAACATTCTGTATATAGTTTTACGTGCACCTTCCACATAAATTCTAATAAACATTTTTTAGCTCATCTGGCACAGAGTGCCAGGATGAGCTATTAGGATCACTCACCATCCGGGGTCCGACGTACGTCGTCGGTCCGTTCGTCCACCATTTCCTTCGAACGACATCAACGAACCAATCGGCCAATATTGATGAAACGTTGAGGGGTGTTCCTTGCATGAGGCTCAAAGTTGTTCAAAGAATTCTATTCCGTGCAGAACCCTGGTTGCAATGGCAACGGAAAGAAAAAAACTTTAAAAATCATGTAACATTGCCTATAGTAGACTGCTATCGAGATTGTTCAAATCATGACCCTCAGATCAATATTCTCCCCCTCACACGAGGTCATTTGATTTTATATGGGCTAAATATATCGGAAAAAAAACTTTAAAAAAAATCTTCTCTGAAACCATAAGGCCTAAAGCTTAGATATTTGGCATGTAGCATTGTCTAGTGGACCTGTTCCAAGACTGTTCAAAACATGACCCCAGATCAAAATTGACACTGCCGGAGGGTCACTTAATTTCACAAAGGCTTATAAAGGGAAAACTTCAAGAATCTTCTCGTCTAAAACCACAAGACGCAATTGTTAGATATTTAGAATGTAGCATTGTGTAGTGGACTTCTACGACTATTGCTTAAATCATGACCTCTAGGTAAAAATTTACCCTTTACCATGTGATTTACATGTATGACCTTGTACCAATGGTGAAATCAAATTAGTGAAATGGGCCATGTTGACCCTCTTGCAGTCATACAAATCATTATTTGTCTGGTTTTATTTGTTCAGAATTAAGAAAGAGCTTTCAAAATGTATAGGTTTACATACCACCCTTTTGAAATGCACTATACAAAGAAAGTGTCCCATACTCTCAAACTCAAATTGTCAATTAGAAACAAAATGTTTACATGTCTGAAATTTAGCTCCGCACAAAACATCACAATTAAGGATACCCAAGTTGAGTATGTTTGTGCATCTCTGCGAGTTTAGATGAGTCATTTAATTTGTCCTGTTCACTGCATGATTTAAAATGGTGGATAATGGACATTCAAGTTCAGAACACCAAAAATTTATATCAAAGCTGTGCTATGAGAGACAAAAGTTAAATGACCTTTATGTACTGGACTTTGAGCAATAAAAAAGAGATGACATTCCTCGCCAGTTTAAAAACAAATTCTGGACGATGTCAACACTTACCACAGTGATGATCCTAAAGCAGTGAACTCTGAGGAGAGTTGGTACATTTAGTAACGTAAACAGGTTGTTGCACTGACGAGCAGTTACCGCGAGTGAGCTGACGGAATATCGTTTAAAATATCAATTTCAGTTGGAAATGGCTTAAAAATAACACAATTTTACCAATAATGTAGTTTGTTTTGGCATGCTGTCCTAAAATAAAGTTTCATCAATGTTGGCCAAGTGGTTTCAGAGTTGTCGTTTGAAGAAAAAAAATGTGAACAACGTACTACGTATGGTGAGTGATCCTAATAGCTCATTCTGGCACATTTTAAAACTGACAATGGGTAAGATATATTATACCTGTCGTTCCATTATTTCTAGTCATAAACATTGAAAATTTTAGTAAATGATATTTAAAATATATAACAACATGTAGACTATTGAGAAGGCTATAGATGTTCAGATAAAGTAGGAAACAGCAGATAAACACATGTAGTATGCTTGTTTAACAGTTTTAATAAATATTTTGCATTTTAACAGCAACTTATAAACTATGTTTTAACAGAAACTATTAAAATGAACTATAGCATTTCAACAGATTTATTTAGTCAGGTGTCTGTACCTTACTGTGCCGTTTAATAACAAATATTAGAAATACTTAAAGTTCTGGAAACTGCTACAAGTGTGATATCTTAGGTTATTATGCAATACTGACAACCGTTTGCAAACTGCATAGTCCCCACCCCCACCCCCAAATTCTTGCACTCTTCCATTTTTGTTGAACCCTTCAGAGAGCAAGCTGTTTAGATCCATTGGAGATATTCAAATGCAGGAAATACAAAAATGGTTTAAACTTGAAAGTAAAATTCCTTATTAAGCTAATTCTACAACAAATAACTTGAATGTTAAATTTCTAAATATAAAATAAACATTTATGTGTTCAACATCTATCTTCCTTATACTGAATTGAACTTCGCTAAAACGTCTTGAACAGCAGAAGTTTAAAATAATTTCTGTAAAATAAATCGCCCCTGATCCAGAATGTCGGGACTTAAATTAACATGAACAGTTGTAATCGATGCTTCATGGTATAACAAAATCTCATGAAAGAATCTTTTTTAAAGGTTTGCCAAAATTTTGCCTGCCTGGTACAAAATTTCTGTAAAAAGTCTACTGAATTTTTTTCACAAACAAGTAAAATTTTGATAGATTTTCCCAAATATTGACCAACTCTTAAAAAAATTAACGCAACAAAACCTTAAGTTTATGTTAAAAACAAACTCTGAAATGAATCCGTACAATATCCATCAATCAGATCATAATATTCGAGACCTTTAGTAGGAGGTTCTAATCCTATAAATGCAGTTGTTTCTACCGTTTTCTATATAAAATTGGTTTAGGAGGTTATAATCCTATAAATGCAGTTGTTTCTACTGTTTTCTATACAAAATTGGTTAAGTATAGCTTTTTCTGACAAATTCTTACAAGAACACCCATATTTTGAAAATATACAAACAAAACGGGATGTTAGCCACAATGCAATAAAGTCCTGGTCATGTGACTGGAACATGTGTCATCAACATAAATCATATCTGCTAAATTAGACATGCAAGAATAGGCAATTACTTCCATTTTAGATGACACTTCAGATTTACTCATAGAATCCTGTATAATTATGGATCCTTTTGACTGAACATCAAACAAAATAATCTTGCATCAAAATGGCTTTTAAACATGGAGGAATATGGCACTATGTATTGACAGAGACTACATTTGAGTAGACTGTTGAGGAACAGTGGCAATTTGCAGTATTCATAACTAAGAGAGCAGGTTGCAGTTATGAGACTCCAGGCTGAATTCTTATATCTACTAAGTTTAACAACACATCACAAAAACTAGAGCACTGGATTGATTAATACTCCAGCTTATGAAACAGTCACTATGGCACTAAAGTGCTCTATGGTAACATGAACATATTATGGTATGTTTTCTTTTGTTTCAAAGGGGACAAAACAAGGATTCTGTTACTTAAAAGAGAAAGACCTTTAAATTGCTTCTTCTCCTGAACTCACTCGCTGTATTTTTCTTTTGTTTCAAAGGGGACAATGCAAGGATGCTACAAAGCAAGTTTGGTGACATTCCATCCATTAGTTCATGGAAAGAAGCCATTTAGTCATTTTTCTATTTTTACTAACATCGGCCGTTGTGTGCAATGGACCGGAACCATGTCCTGTTTATGAAAGGGTACATGACCAAGAAAGGCAGCTACGGAGTAAGTTTGGTGACATTCCATACATTGCTTCATGAGGAGAATCTGTTTTCCTGGTTTTCCTAACAGTGGTCCCTGTGTTCACTCGACCATAAACATTTACACCTGTTTGAAAAATGTCAATGTAAGGATGCTACAGAGCAAGTTTGATATCCAACATGTAGTTTCTGTGAAATACTTGACTTTTTGTAAGATGAGATGGGACAACATGCATGATTCCTATATTACCTCACTTTACCACATAAAGTGAGGATATAATTATCCCTAGAATGGTCTTACTTTTTCTGCAGTATTTTTCTACACAGGCATTCAACTGTGGTACTCCACTGTACATTTAAACCAATTTAGACCACAAAGACCCCCTTCAATTACACATCTTTTTGTTCAAATCATGTGTTCTGCTGTTTATCTTTCATTGACTAAATCTGTCCAAAGCACTCCTTTTTCAATGACTAAATTTGTCTAAAACACCTCTCTGAACAATAAACGTTATTGTCCAAATTATGACAGACTCGTTACTGTCAGAAAAGCAACGTTAGAATATGTCCACTGGAACTGGCGATTAGTTATTTTCTACTCCTAGTTTCATACATTCCCTATATCTGTTTCATTTGCTGTACTTATAGTCATTGGATTGTGTTTCACTTCTGAAGATTCTGAGGTAATTTCTGTTACCATGGTAACAACATTGTCACTATTATGTGTACTACTGATCACATCAGGTAAGGCTGTTGTCAACAGAGACTGTGGGTCACTATCTGTCTCCAGTTGGTGTTTGGCAATTTGCTGAAAAAAACATTTCCATGTTATAACAGAATAGGGCTGCTAAAAGCATTAGTTTAGTTTATGCTAATTTATTTCAGCTCGATTGTGAAGAAAGCTTGTAGCTTATCAAGTCACTCTCGAGTCAGCTTCCTGGAAAAAACCAGTACTGGTATCATGTGAGGAGGTACGGTCCTGACCCCAGTGGGGCTGGAACCCGCAACATCAGTGATGAGCGGCTACTGCTTTAATTGTACAGCTTTTACTTATGTAATGTTATTAAAGTGTGCCCAATTTAAGACTCGAGATTAGATGCCAACCTTCAGGGGCGTTCACCAGATTTACCAGACTGCTTGTGACTGTTCATACAAGGTTACAGCTCTACCTACCTGTAATGCTTCTAACTGAGCAGGATCAGTGATAACAAACACCTGCTGACCCTGATCACTGAGGGTGAAGGCCACACCTGCTTGTTGCAATAACGTTGCTTGATTGTTTACTGGAGACTGCAAAACATCAATACCTGCACTCAGACCTTCTCCAATATATGTCAACTGAAATAAAATATATACTTTCATTCATTTTCATTTAATCAATAACTTTTGCCAGGATACAAAATATCTACCTCTAATGAGGTTGTTTTTTCAGCACAAACATGTTTGGATGACTACTAATGCAAACAAGGTAGTTAAATGCTCTAGCAGAGAATTTCAAACAGATGTTGTATCTAACATCAATCATAAAATCTTGAAACCATCTGTTTCTTGTAGAGCAAAGTTACACTTGTAAGACATGCTTGACTAAAGCTATGGTTGATTCCTATTGTAACAGGCTTTGAGTGGGTACCTAAATATCTAATAGAGAAATATACCCGTTTTGTCAGCCATTCTTTAAGTATGAAATCAGTACACTGCATCAACAAACGCTTAAGTACTAAATGTCTGTTTTGTTCAAATTACGTACGAGTAACAATCATAACTCTTAATCAAAACAATAATTAACTGGTCTTGATATAGTAAGATTTTTAGTATAGTAACGTGATCCAGCATGTCGGATTTGCTAGAGTTGTGCATTGGATCATATGAGTGCATATTATATACCTTTTGACACTTTTTTGCGCGGATAAACTAAATTTAAATGACATTTCAAGCACACAATTGAAGAAAAACTGTTTCTAGCATGAAATATACGTAGGGTGCGACTTCTTTTTACTGACGTCATCGTATTTTAAACAAGTAAAAACGAAGTTATTACGGTCATATAAAGGTGTATTTTTGGGCCAATTGAATGTACTCTTACAAATAATAACACAGTGCATATTGCACATACATACAATACAGATTTTTTTCTGTCTAGGTGTATTTGATGGTTGAATAAAGTAGTTTTGATGGAATATTTATAGGTATATAATAAATGACTTAGTTAACACAGATTATCAGTAGAAATGTATGCATAGCAATGCTTTGTAAAGTATTTACTAATGCTCAGTGGAATTTTGAAACGATATAATAAATGTGATATAAAGCCACGTGATGCGTACAAAAAAAAGCCAACTAAACAAACCTGTTGAGTAGCATCTGAAGCATTTATTATAAGAGCACCTTCTCCTTCTTCATTGAGATCTTCTTGGTTCACGAGACCCAGTCTCATACGCTTCGCCGTAGGCTCTAAACCATCAGCTGCCGTGAAAATAACATAAACACAAATCATGCTTATTCACTGAACTGGCATCCCCTACTCAACTCAACACAAGCTCTCAACTATGCAATGATAATTCTTCAAAACACTTCTCAACTGACTTACTTCACTTTAAAGTTTACTCAGTAAGTGCAACAATAACATTATACAGCACAGCAAAGGTTTTACAGAATTTTTAGATTTGAAACAAATTCTGAGCAATACCTGATGTCAATGGATCAATATCGACAACAATTAATTAATTAATTGAAACCATTGGTAAAAAGACCCTTCTAAACAATAAATGTTTTTTTGTTTTTTTCAGTTTCGGGCCCTGAAGGTTACCCCATTTATTACCTCTGTCACATGATAAGTGGGGGTCGAAGGACCATCCCCCACAATAAATGTTACTGACAGATGAACAAGAGCCATGTTACACATGGTTAATCCCCCCGCCAGGAAGAAGTTACCTGAAGGTTGTACTTTCGTACATTTTACTTGGTGAGAGAAAATCTTTAAAAACCCGTATAGTTATGGTCATGCTGAGTACAGTTTTCAAGTAAGTGGAAAAAGAATAAGGCAATGAAGAGAAGGTTTGCAAAATTATATCAATGTTCATTATCAGTATAGGTATGATATTTTTCTATTTGACTAAAAGCAGGCAAGGTAGAGTTATTGTTCTTGTGCACTGCACTTCCTACCAATGTGCTATGTCAGTGTATTAAGTTTGAAGAAAATCCCTCAAGTACTTTTGGAGTTATGCTCTGGACAAAACTTTTAAAGTAAATCTGATAAAGGGGAATAACTCTAAAAGTAGGCAAGGTAGAGTTATTGTTCTTGCACACTGCACTTCCTACCAATGTGCTATGTCAGTGTATTAAGTTTGAAGAAAATCCCTCAAGTACTTTTGGAGTGATGCTTCGGACAAGTAAATCTGATAAAGGGGAATAACTCTAAAATTAGGCAAGGTAGAGCTATTGTTCTTGCACACTGCACTTCCTACCAATGTGCTATGTCAGTGTATTAAGTTTGAAGTAAATCCCTCAAGTACTTTTGGAGTTATGCTCTGGACAAAACTTTTAAAGTAAATCTGATAAAGGGGAATAACTCTAAAAGTAGGCAAGGTAGAGTTATTGTTCTTGCACACTGCACTTCCTACCAATGTGCTATGTCAGTGTATTAAGTTTGAAGTAAATCCCTCAAGTACTTTTGGAGTTATGCTTTGGACAAGTAAATCTGATAAAGGGGAATAACTCTAAAAGTAGGTAAGGTAGATTTATTGTTCTTGCACACTGCACTTCCTACCAATGTGCTATGTCAGTGTATGAAGTTTGAAGTAAATCCCTCAAGTACTTTTGGAGTTATGCTCTGGACAAAACTTTTAAAGTAAATCTGATAAAGGGGAATAACTCTAAAAGTAGGCAAGGTTGAGTTATTGTTCTTGCACACTGCACTTCCTACCAATGTGCTATGTCAATGTATTAAGTTTGAAGAAAATCCCTCTAGTACTTTTGGAGTTATGCTCCGGACAAAGTTTTTCAAGTAAATCTGATAAAAGGGGAATAACTCTAAAAGTAGGCAAGGTAGAGTTATTGTTCTTACACACTGCACTTCCTTCCAATGTGCTCTGTCAGTGTATGAAGTTTGAAGAAAATCGCTCAAGTACTTTTGGAGTTATGCTCCGGACAAAATTGGGACGGACGCACGGAAGGACGGACGGACGGACGAAGACCATTTCTAATATCCCCTTCGCCTTCGGCGGGGGGATAAACAAGCCAGTGTAGTAATTTAGCAGTGTCACATTAACTAAAACACTAACCTTGTGCTTGTTGCTGGTAGAGTAAAGCTTCACTTTCCGCTGTTACATCTTCCCCATGTGTCGTACGTTTATGCATGGCAAGTGTTGAAGTCTGTCTGTATGTCTTACCACATCTTGTACAGGAGTATGGCTTGGCGTGAGTGTGTACCACATGATGTTTGTACAGACTTGAGTATTCAGTGAAACGTTTACCACAACCCATTACAGTACACACATATGGTTTCTCCCCTAAAATACAGACAACATTGCATGTTAAAAATGCCACAATGTGCAATTTGCACCAACCTGATTTCCAGTACTGGTAGAGGTTATGAGTCAGAAAAAGTCTCATTTAAATGCGTAAAAATATATAACTCAGTGCTATTGATATATCCTTTAGAGAGTACTTAGCATTGCTTTGAACCACTTTCGTACAATGGAAGATTATCTAGAAAATAGAAAAGAAGCCCTGCATTAGTTTGATTTGTTTTGATCAAAGATCTAATCTCTGACAATGACTTAAGGCGTACAAAAAAATGCTTGTTTCAGGTTTCCCGACCTACCCTATTTTTCTGCCCCAACCTTAGAACATTTTTTGCGTGTTTATATTTTTTAGCATAAATTCATTGAAATCTATGTTGAATTTGGTTTGTTTGAGAATAAAAAAATAAAAATAATAATAAATTTCCCTACCTACCCTTTTTTTGGGAGGCTTGAAACCTGAAACAAACATTTTTTTTAGGCCCTCGTATAAAACAATATGGCTAGAGTGACTGGACTGTCAATACCTGTGTGTATCCGAACGTGATTTTTGTAGTTGGTTGCAGATGCAAAAGCCCTGCCACATCCTTCCTCTGGACATATATATGGCCGTTCACCTGTGTGTGTTCTGATGTGTACTTTGCGAATGTTTGACGTTGTAAATGATCTTGTACATCCTTCAAAAGGACACTTAAATGGTCGCTCCCCTGAAAATAGATAAACATTTTTGTTTTTAAGCATCAAATGTATGAAAACATATTTATTGAATGTATAGAAATGCTTAAATTAAGTAACTGACAAACATTAAAAAAAAAAAAGATGACAAGTTATCAAGGAAAGTGAACATCAAAGTTTTTTCAAAGGGAGATCATTTCTAATTTCAAAGGGAGATCATTTCTAAGGACTGCGCTATTTTACTCTCATTGGCCATCTATAATTTGAAACAGACATTGATGTATCATAATCATATAGTTCTGGTGGAAAGCAAAATTTACAAATCAGAAATAACAAATCAGAAATAAAATATGGCAGAGATGAAGTTTTTGCTTATTCCACTTTCACTTGTTGTTCCTTATTCAAATGTGAAAATTCATTGAATGATTTTCTTTAGTGACTGACTGACTGAACGAGACTTGGAAAAGAAAAAATGGAAGAAGAGCAAATCTACGAAGAATTACGTGAGAGTTATATATTTTGTGTTCTTCATTTTCCGCATAGATATCTATCCATGTTTACAGTTTAAAGAAAATCCCTGTAAGGGACAGTAGTGTAATGGCCAATAAAGTTAAACCATGACAGACAGACGGACAATCAGACTTCAGTTCTGAAATTTACTAATTGTGAATTTACTGAAAATGTAACTACTAATTACTGATATTAATACATTGTGTACTGGTATTAAATGGGATTTATTCATAATGTGATGTTTGTTTTTAAAATTTTGTATGTTGTAATGGTTTGTGACACCTTCTTATGCTGCATGCAGGTATATCTGCCTCTTTAACCAGTCAAGTTTCATAAGGAAATAGCATTTCAATCATCTGTGCATTGTTTTATGTTTAGTATCCACATGGAACATAAACGCTGCCATTTCCTATGTTCAGACACTCTTATACTATACAGTAAACTCCGTATATAACGACTCCGTATATAGCGAAATTCCGGATATAAGGAACATTTTTTTTCTGCCCGAGAATTTTTTCTTTATCTATTTTATATCAAAATGATATATGGATATAACAAACTCCACCTATAAGGAACACATTTAAATGGTCCCAAGGGGTTCGTTTTAAATGGAGTTTACTGTAAACTTAAAAACATACCCATTTAGACAGGGTAAACAAACACTCAAGTGTAAACATACTGTAAATGTTCCATCATATACCTGTATGAGTTCTCATGTGTTTCTGTAGATCACCAGATGTCTTAAATGCCTTATCACAGCTTTCTTCATGACACTTGTATGGTTTCTCCCCTGTGTGAACTCTAGTATGTGATTTCAAACCATAGCCCCGTCGCAAATGCCTTCCCACAATTCTCAAACTCACATTTGAATGGGCGATCACCCGTATGTGACCTCTCGTGGACCTGAAATTTACAGCAGGCAAATTTAATTTTGTGGCTCCTTACTGTTTGCAAATGTGACTGTAAATATTTTAGTTAAAACAATGCATTCCTAAATTTACCAGTAGTGTACGGGCAATGTACAAAAGATTCTATGGTTCTCATGAAGAAGTTTTGAAAACCTTTACATGTTGTAAAGTATTTGCATTTAATGTTTGGTAATTTCATACTAAAAAGTATTTTAGTCTAGTCCAAAGTGGTGAAAAATAACAGGTAAAGTATGCCAAAACAAGAGTGCCAAACTGTCAAAATATGCTTGTCAGAAACTGGAGGTAGATTGAGTGGTAACCAAAAGATTTATCTTTTAAAATTGTTTTGATTCATGTTTGGAGAAATTATTTGTCACATTCTAGCAATTAAAGGGCAATAAAATTTTGTAAAAACATTTTAGCAACTAAAGGGCCATTACTCCAGAGTGACAGCAACTATGTAGCTAGTTATTAGACTTAGCTGGAATACTGTACCCATAAACATTCTGGTCAAATTTTGTGAAGACTGCATGAAAATTGTTCCAAGTTAGACCACAGACAAGGCAAATTTTATCAATTTGGGATAATTCAAGGGGGGGGGGGGGGGGGGGGGGGGGGGGGGGGGGGGGGGGGGGGGGGGGGGGGGGGGGGGGGGGGGGGGGGGGGGGGGGGGGGGGGGGGGGGGGGGGGGGGGGGGGGGGGGGGGGGGGGGGGGGGGGGGGGGGGGGGCGGGCCATGATCCAGAAGTGTCTAGAGCGATTCGGCTGATTATCAAACTTGGTCGAGATATCATGAGCACAAACACTTTAATCAAGTCTGAAGAAGAACGGATGAAAAACGTTCGACTTAGAGAGCGAACAGTGTTTTAAACCCCAATGCTGCAGGTGCTCCCATAATACATCCCGCCTATGGACTGGCATATAAAGATTAAAGAGGCAAGGAAAATTTGTAAAATAAAAAGCTGAAGATTTCACTTCACAGTCAATAACACCCTTACCCTCAAATGATGGAGAGTTGTATAGTACTTTCCACAACCTTCAAAACTACATTTGTACGCCTTCTCTAAGAATGGTCCCACTTTTTCTGTTGTGTATGTAGGTAACTGAAACAAACAATAAATAAGAGCACTCTGAAATCTGTCACACTGGGAAGCCTTTTACCCAACTGTAACAAAATTTACATTTTTGGTAAATTTAAGTAATTCCAATGCCTTGGCCTTTCTTGCATTTGTCAATAAAAACGAATGTCATCAACAAGAGGCTGGGTATGACTGATTCATTGCCACTGAGGTTCCTGGACTGAAATACGTAAACTGTAAACTGACTGCTGATGCTTAAGGTGATCTGGTTCTACTATACTTCCAAGTGTTTGATTTTCCACACACACTAAATTACACCTGAATCAAAAACTACCTAGCATCATAAATATAAACACAGCAATTTTTCAAATTCATGAAAAAAATGTCTATGTCTATTTTTCTGATCTCAAAACACATTAACATTATGATTCGTGTAGAAGTGAATTCATGTAGAAATACATACGGCTACTGCTCCTTTACTTTCTGTAGCAGGAAGTGGTGGCACTGTTATCTGAAAGTTAAAATGATAAGTTAATATAGCACCTCGAAAACATGTGTGGCTAAATCCGATCACATCTAACAATTATGTTATGTTTGTATTCATCTTTTCAATGGAGTTGACTTGTGGTTGAAAAAGTAACTTTAAACTTTAGCATAAATTCAGCAACAAGTAAAATATTGCTTCTAAAGCAGCAAAAGTACATGGCATATAAAGGAAAGGGGCTGTCTGCTTTTAAGTAGTGTGTGAAGGAGTGTTATATCTATTACACCTGTTATTATTTTGTCGGGTTTCAAGAGATTAGAGTCACCAGCTAAAATGACCCTAAGCCATTTAGAAACAAAAAAATCACATGTTTACTATCAGTCAAATATACAATCTTAACTCAGAATAACTTTTAGCATATTTGTAAGAGCTTACTAAAAATTCTAAACATGTACATGCTAAGAGGACTCAGGTCCGTTAAAACTTAATTTAAGTTTAAAATTAATATGCCTTTAATATCCGATTTTTCTTTCATCATTTTCAAATCCTGCTGCTTGCAAAACTTCTAAACAAGAAAAGGAAAGTTATATATTCTGCCCATGCATTCAATGGGTTTCAAGTAAAAATAAAACAAACAGTAACAGCGATGGGTTTCAAGTAAAAATAAAACAAACGGTAACAGCGATTGGTTTCAAGTAAAAATAAAACAAACAGTAACAGTGATTGGTTTCAAGTAAAATTGAAACAAACGGTAACAGCGATTGGTCAAAACTATTCTGATTTTATGCCATATCTGAGAATAAACGAAAGCGCTCTATATAACATTTCTAAGCATGCATAAGCACCCTGGACCCAAGCTTACATTACCTTAAGAGTTACTGTTTGAGTCTAAGTGTTGCATACATGTCATAAATATGTAAATCTATAAACATAATATTACTTGGCTCATTGGGACCTATGCTATTACTATAAGCAGCCTATTAAGTTTCCCATTCATATGCAGATCTAACATCTTGTCCTACACAATCTATATTGTCTGCAATATAAACTAATAAACCAATAAACTGCAGCCTTAGATTTAGCATTACCTACGGTTTCATCACTAATTTCCACAATTTGTCATTGTATGTTAGGAAATTGATCAAAAACAATAAAAATTGACGAACAAACTATAATATAATATGTAGATATCATAGACTCAGTTAAACACACTTATCCTTAAAAGTAGAACAAACAAGCCGCTTACTACACGCCTCAATAGCCTAGTGGTAGAGCGCCTGCTTTGAGTGCGGTAGGTCTTGGGTTCATCCCTTAGCCGCGTCATAACAAGGATGTAAACAAGAGCTGTCAGTAGGACAGCGCGCTCGACTTTTTTAGTGCTTGCCAATAAAACAAAACTTTGACAGTTAAGGGCACACAAAACTTTAACTAGGAATTTTTAAGTAGAAATCAAGAAACATTTTCACAGAGTTATCTTCTCTTGCTTACAGATAGGTCTCATGATGGTACATAAGTACTCCAACTTTCAAAGTAATATCTCAAATGGTTAAGTCAACAAGTGGACAAGAATGAAAATTTTAACTGAGTTTCTAAGTCAAAAAGGGCCATAATTCATATAAAATCCTTGACAGAATTACCTTCTCCTGCCCATGGGATCATGATGGTAAGCAAGTATTCCAACTTTCAAAGTAATATCTCGAACAGTTTAGTCAAAAAGTGGACTGGTACGAAAAACTTAACCAAGATTCTAAGTCGATAAAGGGCCTTAATTTTTAAAACAAATCCCTGACAGAGTTACCTTCTCTTGCCTACAGATGGGGGTTATGATGTAAACAAGCATTCAAAGTTTCAAAGCAATATCTCAAAGGGTTAAGGCAATAAGTGGATTTTACCCGTATTCAATGTATTTTCTAAGTAAAAAAGGGGCACAATTCTGTTCTAAACCTTGACAGAGTTATGTACTCTTGTCTGTTGATGTAGGTCATGATGGTAAACAAGTATGGTTAGTTTCAAAGCAATACCTCCAATGGTTTTGAAATAAAGTGAGGTGGTAAAAAAACTTAACCAAGCTCAATACACTTTCTAAGTCAAAAAAGGGCCATAATTCTGTCAAAAGCCTTGAGAGAGTTATGTACTCTTGTCTGTAGATGGAGGTTATGATGGTAAACAAGTATGGTAAGTTTCAAAGCCATACCTCTAATACTTTTGAAATAAAGTGGGGTGGTACGAAAAACTTAACCAAGGTGTGACACCAACGCCGACGCTTGGGCGAGTAGGATAGCTCCCCTTTTCATAGAAAAGTCGAGCTAAAAAAGTACCAGCAGCTCCCATGCTTGGTGCTCATCATTAATAGGGAAACTGGCTTCTCTTCTCTGACCCCCACGGCGATGGATACCATCAGGAATGAGGTGTCGAGAGTGATTAATATAATTATGTTCAATAACTTGTTTCACAATCGACCTTAAATAAATCAGTATATAAATAAATAAATACTTACTACAGATTCTGATGTGGTAGTAACAGATTTCACGTCCACACTGACCAGTCCATTTGAAAGCAATGTCTGTACCCCTGACACTCCTGGGGAAGTAAGCTGGTCTAACGTCAACGTTGTGCCCTCCAACTGAGAATTATCTATGAGCCCCCCACCACCTGGTGTCTGCTGTGTTGCTAGGTAAGCTGTTGTCCCGTCTTCTAGAATAATAGCTTGTAATCCATCTGTAAAATTTATGAAACTTGAGATGTTTACTGCACTGTTTTTTCTAAGGTGGAAATCAAAATAAATGGATAGCACAAAATTTCAGTCTAATCTAAAAGATAGTAAACTTCAACACCATTTTTTGGGCGCAGACAGACAGACTGACAGATGGTACAATTTTAATATGCCAATAATTATGGGCATAAAAACAGTAAAAAATGACTAATTAGTACAAATGTAGTTATATCATAGAGAATGAGGCAATAATAATGACCTTTGACTGCCTGGTTGAGGAATGTTGTATCTTCTAGATGCACAGCTGTAGCATTGTTACCATCTGTTCTAACAATGTTCTGATTGGATAACGCTGGCATCAGATTTACTGCAAATATACGGAAATTAACACAAACATAAATATTTAGTAGGTGTAAAGCCAGAGAGCAATGGCACTTGACTCAAGGCTAGTAAGATGTATAAACAGTATGAAGAACAAGAGCTGTCACATGACAGCACGCTCGACTATTCGAAAGGTTGTTGGTAAAATGGGTTTTTTGTCAAAGAACAGGAGTATTGTGTAATTGTCTGTAAGAATTAAGGTCAAAGATATGAAACTTGTTCAAAGACCTTTGTAAATGTACATTACATTCAAAGCCTTACTCTGGATTCTGTAAGCCAAGTGGAGGGAGGAGGGGATAATTTCAAAGAAATACATAACCTTGTAAATTTGATCATGAATAACTTTGTAACTTTTCAAAATTGAAATGTATAGAATTAAAAAAGCATGACCGCTGCATGCTGCATAATTATTCTATGATATTTCAAAAGAAAGCCATTTCGTATTTCCATGTTAGTCTGGTAAAAACTGTGACAAAATTCTAAGTTAAAAGGGGCATAAATGTCAAAAATCAAAAACATTGGTGAAGATGTTGACAGTAAACATACATTTTAAGTCCATAAAAAAAATTAAAGTTAAAAAGGGGCATAAATCTGTCAAAAATCAAAACAGAGTTATGGGGATTGTTTCCTCAGATGTAGATGTTGATGGTAGACACATACTTTGAGTTTCAAGTCAATACCTTTGATAGTATTCAAAACATTTGACTTTATAAAATCTTTTACCAAATATTCTAAGTTAAAAAGGGGCATAAATCTGTCAAAAATCAAAACAGAGTTATGGGGATTGTTTCCTCAGGTGTAAATGTTGATTGTAGACACATACTTTGAGTTTCAAGTCAATACCTTTGATAGTATTCAAGATATTTGAATTTATAAAAATATAACAAAAAAATCTACGTTAAAAAGGGGCATAAATCTGTCAAAAATCAAAACGGAGTTATGAGGATTGTTTCCTCATGTGAAGATGCTGATGGTAAAGATATATTTTGAGTTTCAAGTCAATACCTTTGATAATTTGCAAGATATTTGAATTTATAAAAAACTTTAACCAAAAATTCTAAGTTAAAAAGGGGCATAAATCTGTCAAAAATCAAAACAGAGTTATGGGGATTGTTTCCTCAGGTGTAGATGTTGATGGTAAACATACAGTTTGAGTTTCAAGTCAATACCTTTGATAGTATTCAGGATATTTGACTTTATTAAAAACTTTAACAAAAAATTCTAAGTTAAAAAGGGGCATAAATCTGTCAAAAATCAAAACAGAGTTATGAGGATTGCTTCCTTAGGTGTAGATGTTGATGGTAAAGATATATTTTGAGTTTCAAGCCAATACCTTTGATAATATGCAAGATATTTGAATTTATAAAAAACTTTAACCAAAAATTCTAAGTTAAAAAGGGGCATAAATCTGTCAAAAATCAAAACAGAGTTATGGGGATTGTTTCCTCAGGTGTAGATGTTGATGGTAAAGATATATTTTGAGTTTCAAGTCAATACCTTTGATAGTATTTAAGATATTTGACTTTATTAAAAACTTTAACCAACGCAGACGCTGACGCCGACGCGAGTGCAATAGTCTCCTTATTCTTCGAATAGTCGAGCTAAAAACCTGTTAAACAATGAATGACACCAAATGTAGCACTTTATGTTATGGCAGGAATTCTAATTCTTGCACACTGCAGTTTCTGTCTATTATCAGTTAAGCAGGGATCATAGTTACATTTTAACTTAATTTGTTTAAATCAAGGGACATTACTCCAGAGTGACTGTATCAAACTGGTTGGTAATCAAAATTACTAATTATTAATCCAAAATATGAGGCCTATGGACATTATGAGATCGGATGATAATCAGATTTATAACAGCAACTTAGAGAACTTCAGATGCTGAACTGGCAAAACATTTGACAGTTTGAGGCTGTAACTTACCACAGACAATGATATGGCCAGCTGAACAGCAGCAATTTCTGTTTTAACAATCAGAAATGGCTGTTTAAGTACAAGAGTAGAAGAGACGAGGTTAAACTTACATTTGTCCGGAAGTGTTTGTATAACTGCTGTAGTGCCATCATCTAGAGCTATTGTCTGACCTTCTAAGAACTTTGAACCACCTAGTTCAATATATAGAAACAATGTCAGAACAAAACATGAAACTACATGTACACTGTAGACAGTTTAATTTTACGTGTTTTCTGTTAAGTTTGCTATCAAATGAACTTATTTAAATCACTTCATTGTGAAGTTCCTCTGGAATTGCTACATACTGGCTGGAATTGCTACATACTGGCTAGAATTGCTACATACTGGCTGGAATTGTTACATACTGACTAGATTTGCTACAAACTGGCTGGAATTGCTACATACTGGCTGGCATTGCTACATACTGGCTGGCATTGCTACATACTGGCTGCTATTGCTACATACTAGCTGGAATTGCTACATACTGGCTGGAATTGCTATATACTGCTACATACTGGCTGGAATTGCTACATACTGCTACATACTGGCTGGCATTGCTACATACTGGCTTCTATTGCTACATACTGGCTGGAATTGCTACATACTGGCTGGAATTGCTATATACTGCTACATACTGGCTGAAATTGCTACATACTACTACATACTGGCTGGCATTGCTACATACTGCTACACACTGGCTGGCATTGCTACATACTGGCTGGAATTGCTACATACTGGCTGGAATTGCTACATACTGGCTGGAATTGCTACATACACATGTACTGGCACTGGTACAAATATATAAATTGTAGAAAACTTAGAAACTTGAAAGAAATTCTTGCACGGCAGTATGGCCACGTACCTGGGTGTTGTATGAAAGCTGTGTTACCATCAGACAGTGTGATGGCCTGTATAGTTTGTGTGGGCTGTGTGACTAGTTCATTTGTTGACATTGCTCCACTCGTATCGAGATTCATTGGTGGTAAATTACCGTTTGTGTTGCCAGAATTCTGCAAAATTTAATCGTAATACATTGTATATTAAGAGAAACTTAATATAATCTCTAAATACATTTATTTTCAAAGGGTAAGGAATAACAAATTGACAATGTTACTGTACTGTTTGTGATGTATTTTGGAATTCTATTATTTATTCATTACATATATTATAAATTATATTTTATTTGCATACACTGCGGCACTGCCATGGCCAGAAATGTCACTATTAACTGATACTATACCTAAGTTTTTACCCTAGAAAAGAAAGAAGTACTCAGAAAATGTTAACAAGAAATCAAAACTGACGGATTTATTTTCACATTCATATGCAACTCCTCAATCAACTTGCCAGTGATTATTGTGATAAACTGGACATGCATCAGAAGCAAATAGGTTCTAGGGGCCAAAGGTTCTAGGGGCCAACTATCAACACTAAAGGAGCAGCTAGAAAACAGTGTATAACAAAGCAATTATTATATTTTCTAGTGTCATGGTTACAGACTTAATTATGAAAAAGGGGAGAAAATGTGTAGGCGGCTGGATAGCTCAGTCGGTAGAGCATTAGCCCTGTAAGCGAAAGGTCCCAGGTTCAAGTCCCGTTCAAGCTGCACATTTTTCTAACCTTGTGACACAAGCTCCAAATTTCTTGATCTAAAAAGATGAGCGTACCTCCTCTGATGTGGGTAAGAGAAGCTGTATAACGTCTTGAGCTGCCTGAGACGACAGATCACCCGAGAGATTTGTAGTGACGGCCATGTTCCCCGTGCTATCTGAAAGTATGGTGCCAACATTCTCATGCACATGTAAAATATTCCCATCTCCAATCTCATCTGGGGGTAACATGGAGTTTTCATCTGACCCTGAAAGTAACACCAAAAAAGGCAAATTATGGTTCACTTTATTCTCATTCAATTTCCAAGATGTTAACTACGTTTGTTTAAATCATTAGGCAAAATTTGAAAGTAAACAATCAGAAATCTAAAGATTCACAAAACTAGATGTTCACCCTGGCAACACGAGTCATGACAAGCCTCGAGGAAGTTACAGTCCTGACAAGGTCTCATGTATACATTTTTTACCTTTAACCTCTATATGTGACCTTCACCTTTGAGTTCGGACCTGGGTCTATGTAATTTCATTGTGGTAAATAGCTGAGCCAAGTAAATTCAAAATCGTCACATGTAATGCATAAGTTACAGCCTGGACAAGGTCTCATGTGTCCATTTTTTATCTTTAATTTCTAAGCGTGACTTTGACCTTTAACCTACACACCTAGGTCTTGCACATGACATGCCACCCCATTGTGATACATATCTGCGCCAAGTCAATTCAAATTCCTTTAATGCATGAGGAAGATACATCCTGGACAAGCTCTAATCTCCACCTCTATTTTCTTAATTGTGATCTTGACTTTTCAGCAATGGACCTGGGTCTTATGCACATGTTGTCCCATTGTGGTTAACAGTTATTACAAATCATTTTAAAATCCTTCAATGCATGCTGGACAAATATGACTTTAACAGCTCAGAATAGAAGTTATATGGATGAGTGATGATGATACAGTCAAATAATCCCTACTACTAATCCATTTCTAGTTGTTTATTTATTTGCTTGCGTCAAGTTTTAAAATACATTTTTGTTACCATGTTGTTAACACCATTTTGGTCATGTAAAATCAGACAATGGCAAAAAGCCATTTCCAGCCGGTATGGATCATCACTCACGTGATGAACAGATTTCCAACAATAATTCCACTGTACAATGTTTTAACTGACCTGATTCTTGTTTCAGCTGATTGACATGTAGTACATGTTCACTACCAAGAATCTGATCGCCACTATTTTCTCCCATCTCGTGATCTCCGAGACTAGGGTCCATTTTCTCTTTAATACCGTCTTGCAGCACTTCAAGGCCAAGCTGTGCATCACCTTCATTCCCTGTTATAAATCTAGCAATCAATTATCAAATCCTCACATTTAAGTTTAGCTTCCTCCATACTAATAAAAGCTTTACAGTACAGATGAGATGTAAACTGTGTATGAAAACATTCCATTTAAATACCTTACGCCTCCTACAACAGATGGAACTAGGCTGTTAACGTAGTAAATAAGTAATGGTAAGTGTGTACATGTACTAGTATGAATCACGAAACTTCTTTTTGGCACATTTTCACTTACAATAGCTTCACAAGCACCTTTCACTCTGATTTACTTTTTTCGTATTATTTAAGCTTTTAAGAAGTGTATAACTTAACTCTTAACTTGCTAGGCAATGATTTAGCGCTGAGCAAAACAAACTCATTACTATACTTACACAAGCATTTAATGCTAACTGGAACTTGTTCACCTCCATCGCTGATAGTTGTTACATTTTTCACATCAGTTTCCTCAAGATGTGCAATAATATTGTGGACATTCTCATTCTCGTCATGTAGGTCGTCCATCATGTACTTCAACCGATATTCTCAGCAAATCAAAGTGCCTGAAATGTAACCATCATTTTAAAGGTAAAACTGTTCTCAAAATGTCATTAAAATTTTCCTGGACACGAATCCTTAATTGTGAGGGCCCTACTCCCAGCACACACAATATTTACTTGTAATGACTAACTTCAACTGATTTAAAAGTCAAATGATTGCATAACGAACGTGATGTAAGAAGCTGAACATAATAACGAATGTCTGATAATAAAAATCCTAAGTTATCAGTGCATCCTCCAAAACAGAAAACTAAAATTTAGTGAAACAATTCAAAAGTTCACTCTATACTATATAGTAAAGAGTGAACTTTTGAATTGTTTCCTAATATTCTCCCTTCGGAGTTACTTTTTGTGTATAAAATTTAGTGTACATGAATCAGGATTTATGTAATGTCCCGCACTTTAGCCAGTTTATCTCTAGGCTTAATGTCTTCATACAGACCAGGACTATTGTGATAAAAAGAGATGTCCATAAGACAGCATGCTTGATTATTCTCAGTGCTTGCCAATAAAAGTAAAGAATAAAACAAAATTCTGTTGACTCTGTAAGTATAAACTAGAAAACTGTAACAATAAAAAAGTCCAAAGTTATCTATGGTTACTTAATTGATTGATACCCCTGGACACTACTGCTAAGTTTCAAATTACTCCCAAAAGTGGTTACTGTACTGAAGAATGTACATGGTAGTACACATGCACCTAGTCCAACTAATCCAAAACGAAAATATCTCAGTATTTGCTCAAGATGTCACTTAAATATTTTGACTACACCTGTACCTTGCACACAAAACTCTAACCAAAGCTTCTTAGTTCAACAAGGGCCATAATTTGTAGTTAATTCAGTCAGGAGTTATTTAATACTAACCAAGTTTTATGAAATAGTTCAATCGAGCAGGTATTATCAAATCAAATTATCCACTAAAACAAATGTAAAATATAAAAAAAATAATTGGGTCAATTTCATTTTTTTTAAAGATTGAACAGCGACATATTTTACTGGATCAATTTTATCCTTTTGAATAAGAAACAGAAGTGAGGTGCATGCTATGAATAATTAAATTACCATTATTTCAACACGAGAGTATCAAGCAAATATGGGTCGAGTTTAATTGTGTACGAATTATGCACAAACAAAAAATTAAGATATATCATGATCACTGCGATGAATGTGATTGACTACATTGTTAATTGAACAATTCAAATAATTCTAAAGGCAACTTATTGAATAAAACGCGGTTTATTATTATGAAAGTGAAACTGAAAGTAGAAATATTTCGATCTTTTCTCGACCTTTTAGCCAGGCACGGTGAAGGTAACTGTCTGGTAGCCATTTTGAATTAATCAGAAGTTCTCAATTGAAATTCTCACGTTTAAAACTGAAATTCTACGAACAAAAGTAGAGAATTTCGTTCTATTCACAATTTCTTAGATATCGTTAGATTTTGCCAGTCTAGAAAAATTTCCCAATCTGCATCAGCAACAGGGAACACTGGGAAAACTTACCCAAAAATCCCTTGCTTGTATACCGCCATGCAACGCGAATGGAATGGGTACCAGCACATTTTTTTGCGGCTATCAAGCTTTATCATGAAATAGCCGAAAACCATTATTTTCACGGCGGGTAGTCGCGAAATACTTTTTGGCATACAGCTTGACAATAAGTAATCTTTTGTATTTAATTTCGTAAGATGGATGATCTTTGTCCATTCTTTGGAGAAACATCAATGAATGTCAATGCATGAGTCGGCCCTACAGCATAGACTCTTGTAAGGGGGTTCAAGGGCTCTCCCCTGACACAATTAGATATTGTGTATGCTTTTGCATTGCATTCTGAATGTGTTTTTATAGATCTATTATTATTTCAGATAATTATAGGAAAAGGCATGACAGAAATTTGGTAATTTTAGTAGATTTATTCGATTATACTAGAGTCTATGGCTTGCTTTTGTGACAGCTACAACATAAAAAAAAAATCAAGTAATAGTTATTCTTGTTTATACGTACCTAGAAGTCATAGTAGCTTGTAGAGGCCGGATATGGAATACTCAATATAAACAATTCTGTTTTTATAGGCCCTTTTGTTTTTGTTTACCCAGTTTTCAATGATGTATGTGTTGGTTCCGGTTGGTGTTCTTTTTATATACTTTTACACTAACACATTTTGATTCACCACGAATTGAACTGTATATTCCTAAGAATATCACCACTTATATTTTTTTAAATATTGACACATATAAACAATCATTATTTTGACTATGTTCACAGTGTCCATCGCTGCCTTGAACTCAGTAATTCAAATTTAAAAATGATTAAGAACATACATAGTGTGCGTCACTATTGACTTACAATGTATATATATTTTGACACTGTCTCAACTATTTCAGTTCCGTTCATCCTCAGATTTAAAACACTGACTTAAAGACATGTCATTCGTAGCAGTCGGCCTTCATTTTTTTTTTGCCTATCCCAATGTTTATTACGCCTTCTTTTAAAAGCATTTAAATTTGGTGCATTGACTACATGATTTGGTAAGCTATTCCAGGTATCCACTATCCTATTACTAAATGCATGTTTTCTTAGTTTGGTTCTAGATCTTTGTTTGAACAGTGTTTTTGTCATGATTCATTTTTTTTTTTTACATGATTCATGCTTTTTAAAGGATGACTAGTATCTTTCTCTTTCCAACTCGAAAATCAGTTTACAATGTAGATGTAACCTTTTTTCAAGAAAAACAACTATGGTCAAACGCAAGGTCATTACCTTCATCATAATGCATATAGCAACGACCGTCTATATATACTTTAGTGGAAACTTCTTTTCATTGGGTGCTTCTAACCAAAGGTAGTTTTCGGACTGGAGGTATATCCACTATGAAACCTACACAAAAGTATGCTCGGCCAAAATAGTTGTGACAGCATTGAAACAAGCTCTGTCACTGTGTAGTCAAAGCACCAATCCCTAATGGGTTACATGCACGACACATTTGGGGGTCCAAAATAAGTTTCTGCCAAACAGCTATAAGTAAACAACAAGCTTTTCACTAACTTGGTTGATAAGTCAGTGAACAGTGTGTAATCTCAAATTTATGTCCAGGGCCTCTTCTTGGGGTATGTCCCATACAAACTTTACATATGTTGGCAGAAGTTGTCTTATGGGAGCGGTAATTTTAGACAGATTTGGGACAAATCTCTGTAAGTAAGTTAACAAATGCTGGGACAGTTTGGAGCTGAGTCCTAGAAATGGGAGATGGCATTTCATTGATGGCCTTGACCTCTGCATGGTCCATTTTAATGCCCTGGCCTGTAAGGAAAAGACCAAAGAACCAAAGGATTTCGTGTTTGCCAGTCTTAGTTTTATCAGGGTTAAGTTTGAACCCATATTTCTACATCGTAGCATGAATGCATGTACGTTTGCGTAATGAGAAGCCTGGTTTTCCTGTAGATTATGACGTCATCCACGATATTAGTGACTCCTGTAAGACCTAGACATTGATCCATTTTTTGTTGAAGCCAAAACCTGATCCTCCAAATGGCGTGTTCATTGTAGTCAGAAATGACGCTGATACCCCAATAATTGCTTCTTGCATCACGTTTTGAAAAGACCCAAGCTTGGATCAAATCCGGAAGGATATCTTCCAGAATTGTGGTTGAATATTGCGGTCTTTTCGTGGCAACATTTAGATCTTTTGTGTTGAGGCATACCCTTAAGCTTACCTCCGCTTTTTCATCTGCGGCTATCAACTATTGGCCCAGTCTGTAGTTTAGATAACCTTGCAATTACGTTTAAATTTTCCATACGACCAAGTTCGCTTTTAAGCCTATCTCGGACTTTGCGCGAGATGAATACGAGGACGACAATGTCATTAAGTTGGATGTCACATTCATCTGGGAACTGACGATATCAGAGTATATATGTGCTGAGAACTGTTCCCTTATTAAAGGGCATCTCGTATGGGATTCAGTTTGAGTTGAGGCACGTTTGCAGTCGTAATATGAAAATTGAACCTGTGTTCGTTACGAAAATGCTTTCAAATGAACCTACAAGGAGGAGTTATTATGCCATCTTCTTGTAATATCTGATCAGTTTATGCAGTGAGACGCTTGTTTTTGAGATTGTACTACCAACTACCTTAACAGATTCAAAGTGTGGCCTTGGTAGAACATTGGCATGGGTTTTAGTATCAGTTTTCATATTCACACTGGTACCACCTACGGTGGCAAATGCTTTTTTGGTTGTTTGTTTGTGCTCAATGGTGTTTATGAACAATTATTGGGGTGGTGTTATCTTCAAAATCAATGCAAAATTATTTACCTCATGTACATTCCTTGACTTAACTTCCCTTTCATTTTTTCTGCACACTATTGCAAAGTGATTGTACTTTCTACACATTTTTCCGTTTGCAGTTCCTTGATGTACTCCACTACATTTTCTTTTGTTGCGATTGCGTCTGGTAAAATTTCTACTTAACCTTTGGTGACTGCTTTTTGACCATGGTTTTCATTGAACACGTGTTTGTTTTAAGTAGATCCACGGATGATGATAGCTCTTCGATTAGTTTGAAATTTTTGACTTAAGCTCGTAGGTTTTACTTTGTCCATACATTTACCTAATTTTAAGTCTAGCACCCCTCCCCACTAATTAATTCCTTCATTATTTTGTTGGATCCGAATCCCAAAAACTATGTGGTCACGTCTAAGATCATATGTAATTTTTCTTGGTACCCATCACAGTCTTTTATGCGTAATTGTAGCGCCGTTATAAATTTCTGGAAGGGGAGCTTTTTTGTGTGCGTGATTTGTATCTGTATCTGTTGTAAATTAAGTTTGTCTTTGGATTGCAATATTTCTCAAATTTACTCAAGTATGTTTATAGTTTTTTTTCTTTTCTCCTGATATGCCCCACGTTGAAAATTTTACCAGTCCAAAGCATAAAGTAGCTGCATTTTTTCCAAACGAACCGCAGAGGGGTCGATCTCTGGCCTTCGAGTTCATTCTAGAGGTTAGACTCATGTTTAATACCATTGTTGAAATAGAAAGTAAATCACTGTCACGTTGAAACACAAGGAAAAACAGTTTGCAGAATATTAGCAATAAAGATATCCTTTTTGTTTTTGCTACGTTACATCACGGGACCAATAACAGTAACTCTTGTTAGCATAATAAGTAAGTCAATAAGACTGATGGAGTTGTCTCCCATAATTTAACCGATTCGGCATGCCCCTTCTTTATGAAGCAATCAAGTACGAGTGACCACGCGTGTCAAAATACTTAAAAAAAGTATACATACAGTGCTATTTCTACTCAAAAAAGAATTAAAAGAAATTAATACAAAACTTTACACAGAATTTGTTGCTCAAAGTTCTACAGCTTTGTTAATAAAATCTGTTTAAAAATACAAATGTTGAGACATTATCCACACCTTATTTAGAACACAGACTCATCATTTCTTCGACTGTTTCAACCTCCATATCATTTAAAACACCTGCACCTATTCTGTATAAACAATGGTTAAGTAACCCATGGATAAAACTAACAGTGGTTACAATCGTGGTTATATTACCAGTTTGGTTAAGCAATTTGTAGAAACGCATTATACCTCGCGGTAAATAAACCAGATTTGGAATATTTTAACCTAAGGTTAAATTGTAAAACAAATGAGTGCTTATGATTTCTAGAGACTACAACTAACTGTCTATAGGTCACTGTAACCATGTGTGTCATTGAATACATATACTCGTCATTCCAGTCGGGTGTTTTTTCTATTCCTTCCAGTTCTTCTTTGTTGTGGCACTGGAAGTCTTGCTATTCTGTCTGGTTTCTTGTTTCAATCCCTGAGTGATTTGTTCCTAGGTGTGTTAGGTATTCCGTGTGTAAATGTTGTTGAAAGAGGTTCTTTACAAGCGTTTAGCTTATTGCTCAATCCTGAATATTATTATAAGATATTGTGTTTGAAAATGCGTTTACATATGAAGAGATAATGTTTAAACGAAATGTTATTGAATCTCCTTTTTCTGCATGTTTGATGTGATAGTTGTGTCATCACTCCCTCAAGCACTTTGATTAGTGTTTTCATCTGCGGGGACTTTTAAAATGTGGGTCTGCTACTTGTCCTGTTTCATTCTCAACGTTTGTCCCTGTAAAATTAGTACCTCTTTCGTTATCAGCATGTATATCAGCATCTTTCATTCTATCTTCATGCATAATATGCTCATCTGATTTTGATGGCGATTCTGTATCACTTCTGAATTCTAGCAGCTCAGAATCTTTATTTTTTCTATCAATGTAATGCTCTTCAATATCTTGTCCATTTTCTCCGTCTGGATCACTGCTTTACGCACTGTTCTTTGAATTATGGGCGTGCACAGTGTCTATGTATTCAAATCCATCTATACTTTCCGCCGAGCGGGTTTCCTCTTTTGTGATGTCACTTTTATTTATACTTTTAACTTTATTCTCCGTCATGGATGCATCCATATTTCTATTGTTCTCATCGTTGTCTCACGTGCTGTTTATCCATGCCTTTCTGATAATCTATCCGAAGCAAATGGTGTATATTTTTTCTCTCTCAGATGTCTCCAACAGAATTTCGAAAACAGGTCAGGTCTAGACTTTCCTATCACCCTGTATACGTCCTCCTGTTGTATCTTATGTTTCCTTTAAAGTGCTAACTTTGCCCTTTGACTTTTTGCTTATTTTTGCCCTTCTTGATATGTTTCATAACTGACTCTTGTATTTTCTCATGTATGTCTTTCAGTATAGATGGTGTATCTCAGTTCGGCAAAAAAAGTCCTGCATGCTCTGTGTGTTTCAATTTAACTTTTCGTTTCTTTGACCTTTGACTGATGTAGTTGGTTGGACCTGTTGTCAAGGTACTAACACCTTTCACAAATCTCCGGTAATAGCCATGCAGCGACAGCCAAAAAATTTGTACCCTTTCAATCCGCTGATCTTTGAATTTGTTGGCATCCATTCACCGCAAACTAAACGTTACATGTTCTAAAAACTAACTTTAGTTTTAGGGAATTGGTAGTTTTCTGGAGCTTTTAGTTCCCCCCGAATGGTATTTAAGCGCTCTGGCAGGTTTGTTAAAATGTCCCGTTGTATCAGTTATGTCAGTGTGAAAAATCAAACAGATTTTCATGTTTAACTTTCCTATGACCCCCATAAAAAGTTAGTTATTTTAGGTTTTGGGGGATAATGCAAAATACAGAACGCGTCCCGTTCCAGAGAACCTCTGCTCCTCCACCCGATCCCCTGGTTCTTTAACATGCCCGGTGTAGTGTAGCGGTGCCGTGTTACCGACATTTTCAATCGATTTCTGCAAATACCTACCTAGATTTTTGCTTATATTTTGATTCTAGCCTTTAATTTTATATTCATGTATAAGTATGTCAAGTTAAAAAAAATTTTTTTTTTAGCGGTAACTGAGAGCGAGCAGCTTTTAAGCACACGATTTACTTTTATTTGTCCATAAATTTTCTACGATACGTTTGCGTATTCGTTCAGTCAAATTTGATATTTGGAAACAAAGCCCCTGACATTTAATACAACAAAACTTACTAAGGATCTTTCAATTTATATGTATGGAGCAAACAAAACACAAATAAAGTACATAATTATTATGTATCATTATAACATTCGTTTGAAGTTCATAATTATTATGTACTTTAAACGAATGTTAAAATGATTCCAGTTCGTGTTTATCTTAGCCAGACATCTGTTGACAGGTATAAAACCAGTTGCATGAATTTACTACAAACATTCATAAAGACATATACATTCAGATACTTGTTTGAAAAAAAAAAATGCACGGAAATATTATGACTATTACAGGCTTGTAAGAGGGAGGGTATTCAGTGTAATGAAGTAATTAACATCTTTTGATTACATCCCCTTAATCGATAGCGGAATTGCTTCTCGGCTAGACGGGTAAAACAAACGAAATAATTGACATATTAAAAGTGATTGTGTTTCGTTAATTAGTTCCATGGGCGGACATGTTAAACAACACGGCAAAATTGTTGTCAAATTGCAGTTCATTACGTGTAGATGATTACCATTCAGCAGAATATCATCGAAAAATTACAAAAGTAAATGCTTTCCATGCATATTTATGTTTTAGATTTGGCCTTGTAACGCCACATGGAGCCTCGCGTGTGATAAGTACATGTATATAGCTTATTAGTGCCAACATGACACCATGACCTTTGTCTTTTAAACAGTTCTACGGTACGAATGTGAAAAGAAAAGACGATAATGCTATTTTATATATGCATACAAATGAAGTGGATCTACACGACGGCCAACGACGATCTATAACGGAAATAGCGAAGATGTCATGATTGAAAGTTTTCCTTAGTGCGTCCTTAGCTGTTCTTCTTCACAAGTGCTATGAGTTTTTAACCCGGAGGACAATTCGGCCCTTTAGAATGAAATGGTTTTAAGTGGAAAAGCTGTTGAAACGTTCAAGAACAGCAAAAATGTAGAAATGTATTTTTGACCTTTTCATGTTATGAATTTTTTAAAACAACTTTAGCCTAGTTGGCACTGGCGGTCTTTTCTTGGTGCATATTTAGTTTAATCAATTTAAGCTTAAACATGGTGCGTTGGATGCATCAATATTTATAAGTAACTCTTATGACCTTATTCTAAGGCACCGCAATGTGTTCTACTGTGTGTAGTTGCGGACCATGCAGGGGCACCGTGTGCAGCCGTTGACTGACGGAATGAACGCGCCCGTTGTTTCAAGCAAATGAATCTGAACTAATAAAATCTACAGAGTTGATGAGTTGAGTATACATACAGGTTCTTTTTATACAACATGCAACTTACAACTGAGCTATTTTCTCATAGGAAGATTTTTCCGCCTTTATCTAACTTTAACCATCGTGCACGACATCCTAGATTTAACACTTACCGTGACACGGTAAGAACTTGAGGAAATCGGAGACATGTCTTTAAGATCATGTATCTTCTCTCTAGCCAATCAAAATTCAACAATCAGGATTCTTTTAAGCTTCCTTCAACATGATACAGATCACTTATGTAGGTCTTAACAATCTTTGAAAAAGTGTTAGATTAGAGATATCTTTATACTTTCGTGCATGAAAAGAACTCTTTGCGTGACTAAGTCAAAAATGTGCTGTATAATTCAAGGACAACATAACACGAGCTGCATCCGACTAAGTAGTGACTAAAACAATTGACAAAAGTAAAAAAAACCGCATCATCTGCTATAATTGTTTTATTTTTCTTCCTTGTGTAAAAGATAAACTTACGAACTCCTGTGGTTTGAAGCCATATCTGCCTTATAAATAGAGCAGTATGTGTGATCTTGGACAGGCGGTTACCAGTGCACATGCAGTTTGTGATTTACGCTGCACCGTCGGTTTGGAAATTTCAGGAATGCTTTTCAGTGTTTCCCACCCATCTAGAGATAAACTGGTTAGAAACCCAGAGGTAGTTCGGTACTATACACCGGGCATGTAGAACTAGTACTAGTAATAAAAATAACAATAACAATAACAATAACAATAACAGTAACAATAACAATAACAATAATAATAATAATAATAATAATAATAATAATAACTTTATTTAAAGAGGCATCACAGTTGGCGAACCAGTCTTGCATGTGAGCCTCTATCAATGTACATATATACAGTTACAATATCATGAAAGAAGAAGGTTACAGAAAAAAACAAACAACAGAATACAAAAGAATTATGAAACACAACATTTCATAATTATATAAATTAAAAAAAAACACAAAGTGTAGACAAAATATTGACAGTAATATACACAAAAATGGAAAAATGACAAGACTTAGTGTTTAGCTGTTAATATATTAATAACTTTTAAACCATGAGTTGTGTTCCCCACCAGAGAACCCCCACTTAAGGCAGTTACTTTAAAGATATTGACATTTCTAGAATTTCTCACTTCTAAAGGAATAGAGCTCCAAAGCTATACTACCCTTCAAAATGGTCAGATTGGTTCATAGTTAAAAATGATGCTCAAAACACAGTGGATGCTTTAAAAACATATAAAAATAAGATTTAGCAAGTTATTTCTGTTATTGACAAATACATATTAAGATATACATAACCGGAAGGGTGGATTTTTTATTTTAACTAGGATAGTCAAAAAAGATTTTTACATATTCCTTCTATATTCAATGTAAATGAAACTGTTTTACAGATCGTTATTTTTGGGTTATAACTATGACAATGTTTATTATTTTAGGAGTATAAATCACTGATCAATGTTTTATTTAAAATTGTGATGGTCACTTTGAACAGTAATATCACTTTAAACCTGAATATGCCAAGGATTTCCTGCAGAATTCAAGCCTTGGTTTTGGAACTAAAAGCAGTCTTTGTTCATACGACCTTAACAACCTGTTCACTGAATGTGTGAAAAGTTGTTCCAAATAACATGGAAAAAGGTTGTTAAGAGATTTATACACTTAAATTGACTTTTTGTTATCAACTCTGCTTGAGAATTTCATCCAATTTAATTGTTTAAATAAATCAACAGTTGGTATCGAAGTCCTTATCCAAAATTACCCTTGCAGCACGTTTTTTGAAATGTGTACATATCATTTAGAAGTTCAGCATTACAGTTTCCACATATGGTACAGGAAGAATGTAAACATTAAAGAACAATTTTCTTGTATGAATATTTAAATTGTTTAATTCTCATTAGTTAAGTATTACAATGAATTACATTTATTTAGTGCCATCTGAACATGTGTTTTCCAGTTCAGTGTATGATCAACATTGACACAAAAAAAAAAAAAAAAAAAAAGAACCAAGGGGTCATTTCTTAAAAGAGCTAGGGTCTGGTACCCGAATTCCCTTGTATCTGCATCTGTCTCTCTTCAACCTACAGGAGTCTTGGCAAGTTCACCAAGGGAGATATCCCACGGTCGGCCGGGACTTAAACAAAGGAAAAATAGGTCACTGCTAAATTTATAAAACATCACATTAATTGTTCAAAAGGTAACTGACTAATCTTAGCTGACAATACCGAACAGTCCCGATCATGATCTACGCCGACTTCAAGACTGATTAGACAGTTGTTTTAATGACCGGTCCAAAACTTATTATTTGGAAAGATATTGTTTATATTTAGGTTTTAAATTTACAGCCACTTTAGAGTACTACCTGAGAAGGTCTTACATAAGTTATAGAAATAATTTTGTATTCAATCGATATGATTGCAGTTTGTTTTCATACACTGCATGGGTGCAAACTGTACCATGGTCTGGTATAGCGTTCAGTCACGTGTTTGTTTCACACGTGTTTGGAATGAAGAGCTGCTTGTCCTCTTTTAACGACACACAAATAAAAGGACAAGAAAACAACTATTTTTTAACGATTGGGTCCCCAGTCTCACTGTACAACACAATTAA
This sequence comes from Saxidomus purpurata, assembly GCA_022818135.1. Classification (NCBI taxonomy): domain Eukaryota; kingdom Metazoa; phylum Mollusca; class Bivalvia; order Venerida; family Veneridae; genus Saxidomus; species Saxidomus purpurata. Next base: position 31,238,663 of record JAFMSR010000010.1, read on the forward strand.
GGTAGCGCGTGACAGACGCTAGAATATTATTTCGCCAGCATCTTCAAACATTCTTACTTATCTTTTTCTTGTGCTTTGTAACACCGGATACAGCTCCTTTCGGGGGAGCTGTATTCGATGCACATTAACGAATACAGCATCCTGGGGAGCTGTATTCGGTGCGCTTCAACGAATACAGCTCCCCTAATCAAATGGGAGCTGTATTCGTGGTTCTTGTACCTTTTTTTCGAAATGAGCGCCCCAGTGACCAAATGCAACAGAAACGGATTATTCGTTTATGCAAATCGTGGCAAAGAATTTATTATAGAATAACAAGGATCCAAAGCGCTATTCAGGATGCAGCCCTGGGGTGTCTGTCTTTTTGTCCGCACGTGTTCGGCGGACAGTTTAATGAAAATTTGAAATTTAATTACTTTTTTGCTGATATTGAAGAACTAATTTCTTCAATAAACCATCATTGTTTTCATATAACGATATCACATAGGGCAAAAAAGTGTTGACGGAATGAAACTCGTACACATCAGGGTGTACGGCCTGAGAGACGGACAGATAAGACAACATACAGGGTAGGACAACAGACAGATGGTGGGACAAATAGGCGGACGGAATAGATGTAACATGCAGTATATTAAACAAGTGTTAGATGTTTTTAGGCAGTTAAGGTTCCTAATCATAATTATATCTGTTGACATCTTTAACATAGGGATCATAGTTCTTTATATATTCTAATAAAGCAAACATAGGGAGCTTTATTCGAATTTGCATTTGCTTTGCCTCGAATACAGCTCCGCTATACCAACGGAGCTGTATTCGTTAATGTGCACCGAGTACAGCTCCCCGGGGAGCTGTATTGGAAAGGAGCTGTATACGGTGTTCCAGTGCTTGGAACACATGCAAACATAAACATTTTTGGAAAAGGGTTATTTCAAACTACATGTATGAACAAATATAACAAAATGAATGATAATTATCATGATTTCAAAGAGAAAGAGGGCACAAAATGTAATAAAATATGTTACCCATCATCATTTAAAATCAGAGAGAGTCCCATTTACCAAACAGTTTTGTTGCATTTTATGGACTACTCTCTGCTTGAGGACACAGGTTCCTAATATTTGTCTTCAAATTAATTGTGCTGTGATAGAACTTGTTATCCCTTACAATACAAAAATGGTCATAAAATTGTAAAATGCAATGGTTTCACAAATCTCTGACTGGGTTACCTAAAACAGGAAACAGTGTATAAAATGCAAGAAATGAATGGAGTGCAGGGGGTTACACCTAGTTGTGCAAAGATTGAAAATAGCTGCATTTAGTGACCTATTTTCTTTGTGGGGTCACGAGCATCATCGTTTGTTTTATTGTGATTGTTTATATATTCAAATTACCTTTCTGAAAATGTATAGATTTACATAATTTCTATACACAATGATAGAAAAAATATAAAAGTTTGAAAATTTTGACGAAAGAAATTATTGCCTTTGTCAGGCGCTGCCATCGTTTTAACAAGGTGAATAAGATTGCCTAGGATTTTTCTCAAAGTATACCGTGACGTCCATCATTTTACATTCAATATTCTGTCCTTGGAAACTATGACACTCAGCTTGGATAGGTATACTGAACAGTTTTAAAGTTTTCGAAAGTATAAAGCATAAGTGTATGGTGTATAGCACTAAAGAACTTAACAAAAAGGACCAAAACCATGCCTACGTGACTACATGCACATGTGATATTCCAAGTAAACACCAATATTTGTAAAGTAACATGAAAAAGAAATGCCTCAGCATTATATTAATACCCTGTCAAAAATTACTGTTGCCTAGTTATTGTTAATTTCTATTTCATATATCATTGCTATATAATGATTCTTTTCATTATGTATTTGCCATGTGTCTGCTACAATGTAAATTGCCAAGCATTTAATATACTGATTTGCAATTAACTTGAAGCAAGATTTTCAGTAGAGTTGACCCGAAACTATGGAAGAACGACGGGTTGGGGGAATTGCATGGAAAATGCCCTTCAGAGCCGTGACAGATGACTAACATATCTAAGTTACACATAAATACCAAATATGCATTGAATGCAATACAAGAATAACACAAGAATATCAGGTTCTGTGTGCCTGACAATCGAACAATAATATTAAAACTTGACATAAAGAAGTAAGTGCATTTTCTTACTCGGCCTTTCGCATTATGACATTGATGTTGAACAGGGGCACTGCGCAAATCTTATTTATGCGTAGGTTGCACAAATAAATGTTTGTATATAGCTTTGATTGACTTGAAAATCTTGAATTGAAATCTTATATACCGCTTTGATGCAGTGACTGTTTGTCAGACATTAAACTATTACAGAAATGAAGCAATGTATACAATACGCGTTTTTTGTGTTGTTGTTGTTGCATTTCAATACAAGGCGCTTTTTTTTAAGGGAGAATGACGGAAGAGCGTATAAATGCCTCTCCAGCTTGGGCATTATTGGTTATGGGTTAACGTTTAACTAAACAACTATTGAATGTGCCAAATTGATAATTTCACCTGATAAGCTCAAAATGCATACTATTTTATTATCAGTACTTGAATACTTGGATAATTTGAAAGTAAAAAAATATCTCCATGCAAATAGCTGTAATTAGCAATGAAAGTAAGATGTTCCAAAATACTTATTTGATAAACAAGCCGGTGCAATTTATACACCTTTTTACAAAGTTTATAGATCTTAATCTAAAAACCGATAAAATGTCTATCAAAGTTACCATTGAACTGTCACTAAATCATTACTTTGCCATGTTGAATCATTATTCAAGTTTAACGAATAACTGATATGTCACTGTTGAATATTACGGGTATTCCCCGAGCAGACTTTAACGAGTTGTGATTGGCTAACAGCTCTCGAACTAATTGCAGATTGGGAAGAACTGCATGAATTGTTTCTTTTGTTAAGAGGGTATGGGTAGGGGGCAATTTTACGAAGGACAAGTACAAAATATACCTTAGCTTTAAATTAACAGTAAAACTGTGCAGAACTTAATATTTTTATTAATCTTCAACACGCAGACGATAAAAAATTATATTTAGACTGGGTGCCAAAATCATAAGAATGTGTCATCGGTAGAAAAAGAACTTCTGGTCACAATTTTCGTGACGTCATAAGGTAGTTAGTCCTGTGTAATGCCAAGAAACCCTTCCCTTACAACTAATACAGAACTCTAAACATTGCGTTACAAATGTTCGCATGAACAAATGTGTAAACGATTTTTCAATGAAAGTGCACGTGTCCTTGCAGTCCCATTTGTTCTTCTTCGTCTCATGCATTTTAGCAACAAAGCGATGACCTCAAGGCTGACCTGTGTCTAGTCACAAAGTGATGACCTCAGAGCTGACCTATATCTGGCCACAAAGTGATTGCCTCAAGGCTGACCTATGTTTGGCCACAAAGTGATTGTTTCAAGGCTGACCTATGTTTGCTCAAATAATTATCTTTTGGAAAATAATCTATTGGCATTACCTAGCACAGACATGCACTGAACTCAAATTTATTTGAATATCAGTCTATTTTAAATATATGTTAGCAGAAATAACCTCGGGGTTTGCACAAATACTGTTTACGTAGGTCTGTCTCTGCTCTAAATGTTTGTTTAGAATGCACTCAGCCTATGCTTAATCACTGCTTTTAAGGCACATATGACAAAAAAAATTTTAGTTATTGCAGAATTTGCTTTATCATGGAAGATTCCGGTGGTGGTTACATGTCACGCACAATGATTCATATATCATGTACTTTTTTTAAATTGACTTGTCCATTATTAGGTTTGGGTGTTACCATTGATGGTTGATGGGACAGCAGAGGGCATTTACAAATTATAGGGCAAACAGCGAAGATCGTGATCTAGAATATCAACAAAGGCAGAATATTTTGCCACCAGCAAGGTTAGTAAATGCTTCTATGTAAGAACGAAATCCTAAAACCATAAACATGCTTAAATACTTGTAATCAGAACGAAAACTAACTTTTTATAGCATTTTATTTTTTTTCACAAATTTACGTACAAAAATATAAACACTTACAATTATATGACAATAACGTTTATTTTATAATGAAATTCAAAACATGCAGTTGAACTACTTTCGTTTGATATTGCACAACCCCCTTCAGCCTAATAGTGTGTTATTACATACACCATATAGACGGATCTCAAGTTTTTGAGTCAGGGTGCAAACCTCAGTTTTTTTTCGTGTTGTGGTTTTGCACCCAATTTCCGACTTTACATGCAATCCTAGATCCGCCCTTGTATAAAAAAGCAGTAAAACATCATTGTGAAAATACTAATGCCAAATTCCTAGTAAAGGCAAGAAAGTAAATGTAAGTTTTATTATAAGCAATTCAAGGAACACATTTGAGCATATACACATCTGCACTTTTTTAGTGAACTGTGTATTAATTTGCACCAGAATATGTTAAAATTGATACTGTTTTTTTCAGTCACATAAACATTTTCATTTTTCTAACCACAGATGTTTTACTGCTTGTTGTCATAGAAACAGTATCATAAAAAAAACATATATTAATTTTTCTTATATTATTATGTCTATATATGCTACATAAAATAATACATTTGTACAAGTATGTACACAAGAAAAGTCAGTTAACAGTTTCAATCAGATTTAGAATAAATTGAGCTTTCTTTTCTATAACTGAGATCTGTTTTGAAGGCCAGTGAAGCGATATTTACACATTACAACTGTTGTTGTCATGGATACAGATTTTAAATTTTCTATAAAATCCGAGATTCCAGGTAATGATGGAATTTTATTCCAGAGATTTATGAACAAATGAATAAATGACATATAAATTAATCTTTTTTCATGATTTTCATACATGTGTGATCTTCATGATGCCGATGAAGGTGAAATTATGTCAGAATAGTTGGTAACAAGCACTTTATAAAAAAAAGTCACAAAACAAATGGATGAATGACGATGTCCGAGAACAAGTGAGAAGACTGATAAGTCGTTTGTCCGTCTGTGTTCTCCTCCTCCCCATCAAGATTTATAAAAAGCTCCACTCTTGTCGCTGACTCAAAGAGCTGATGCAGTTTGAGCTCTGTCGACTTGTTGCTAGTGGCAACGAGAATTGTCAGCTAATTTTTAGTGCCGATCTAAAAGCTCTGTTATACATTTGGTTATTAAGATTACTTCCAGCCATGCGAGTTTACACCAAACTTGTACACAAGTCGTCGACCATCGACCCTGTCCAGGATTCCTCGCTTATAGTAATACCTGCAACAAGAAAAACTTCAGAGTAAAATACCGTGTACCAAACTCGTAACTGGGAAAAAAAATCTGATAAAATAAATGCAAGATAAATAAACAAACACCTCAGCCCTATCATGCAGTTAGTATCATATCCAAAGTGTCTTGCAGAATTTGTTTTTACAAATTTCAAATGTTCATGTACACTATTTGCTTAATTTAAAACGCATATTACCGCCTACATTACGTTTGCATTTTGAAAGAGAAACAAACAAAACGTTCTAAAAATAAATCAATTATAGGCAAGATTGTAAAACTACTTGATTACAAAAGAATTTGCTTAGGAAAATATGTGGGGATTAAAGGAGATAGAGAAGGTAACATGCTACAGAGGGAGATACTTTATCAGTCGTGGTAAAGTACGCCAAGGTAAGAAAATGGATAACAAAGTACATTAAGGTAGGAAAATGAATAACAAGTCAGTGTTATCAGATGAAAAATGCACTAGAGTGTTAGCAGGAAAAGATTACAGCAAAAAGGGAAGTGGAGGTGTTATGATTCACGAGTTATTTTTTCTATGTGTTAGACACATCTCACATGTCCCCACCCCCGACCCCCTATCCCCTTCAATCATATCGCCGTAGACCCTTAAAACCTCTGTCCTCTCAGTATTTTCATATTTCTTCACTAACAGTCAGTAATTTCAATGTGTAGATTTATAATTTCTGTAAATTTACAACTTATGCCAATATTTTATCATTGCCTAACTTGAAATGGGTTTGCTCGGCCCGCGTACCACAAATTAAGTAAATGGGAGGGAAAATGGGTAAGTGCGGGTAAAATAAAGGCAAGTTCAAAGGTTTAAGATAAACGAGTTTTCTTTAAAGACAAGATGGTTTTAGATTCATAGTGTTAGCGTATATAAGAGACACAATAGTCAAAGCACAAAGGTTTATAAATAAAGCAAACAATATCTAAAGACAGATCAGATCTACAAAACACGCGCACTGGTGCAAAATGAGTCTGTTTTTAAAAACAAAAGAATTTGAATCTAGTCTGTAACATGTGAAAATCTGCACATAATTTGCAGATAACTCGCTTTGTTTTTCGACGCAAGTTTGGGTATCCAAACTGATACAGGACAATTCATTTTGCACCAGGTAGCAAATATGTAAGGGAAAAGCTAAATAGCTTCGTCATAATAGCGTCAAGGTTAGTAGGCAAACTACAAGCAAACGGTACATTTTGGTGCTGAATATTAACCTAAAGCCTCCCGTGCTTTTAGTCCTTCCAGCCGAAAGCTTTTTCGCCAAAACGGAAACACAATTTCTTTGGAAATTTGCCCGTTTTTGGCACTTCCGCGAAGTAGCCTGCTGTCCGACAAAACCTAGTAAAATCAAGATCGTAGAATATAAAGTCAACTGTAAAGTAATCACAGTATAAAAGTATTTCTTTAATATACAACAGATTATCTACTCGAGGCAGTTGTCACCTGAAACGATGCTCTTTTTTTCAAAATGTTAACTACTTTATTTCACATGCTACTTAGTAAATTAAAAAAAACCCATAACCTTAAAATAATGGCAATTAACCTACATCGCTCCATAGTCCTAGCCCATGCAACCTCTTACAGAAACATTTAATAATCACTTGAATGCGCATGCAGAAGAAAAACTAAAACAACAACAACACAATTTTGCACCACAATACGATTTCGTTTGGCTTTGATTTTATACATTGATCGGTCACTTCACTGATTTCTGCACATTTGTCAATGGAAGAAAACATTTTTGAAATTATGATGGCATATTGTCTGAAATAAGCAATGTGATCAAGTACAAAATTAAAGCCAACTTTGTCTTATTTACAGTTTCTAAGCAACGCACGTGACATACCTCATTGCTCTACTCAGTTTTTCGTACGTCATGCCTGGATTATTTTTCTTTCTCCCCCACATTTGTGCTACAGCCTCGCTTTGGACAAACCGGAAGACACCGGTCTCCTTCTCCTCCCAACGCAAAAGATGTGGATTAGACTTTGGATCCTTGAGCAAATCACGAATAAATTCCCAGAGATGATTTCCCTTGGAAACTGTAAAAGAATGTTAATGGTTTTTGTAAGATGAAATTCTAATTTAAAATTGATGATTCATATTCAAAATGAAAACTTTGAACCATAAAACTTTTAAACTTAAGTGAAAAGTTATTGCTGTTCCAATGTTAGTAGTAGGCCTAATCTTAAAGTTTACGCAAATCGAGAATCACTATATGGCAGGAACGAGGCTTACTTTGGCCTGGTTTCCTGCCTCGATTTTGTGGTTTCTGCTGCTCACCAGGTTTTGACACTTTCCTTCTGGTAACCGTCTTCTTTGGCGGGGGTGGTAGTTGTTCTTCTTTGTAAGGATATTCGTCATCCGACATGACGTCAGATCCGGTGGAATCGTTCCGGCCATGCATTCTTGTGTAAAGATCTACCGTGTTTTCTGACGTATCACTAATGGATTCTGAATCTGTAAAACGTTTTATAAATATAACTGTGAATATCATATCTTTTCGTGTCATATCATTTTCAACATGGATGCATTCGTCGTCTGCATTGAAAAAGCAAATAGCATCTATTTTTTGTGTGCAAGCTTCAAATTACAACATGATAGTTAAACACAATACCTATCCGACAACAAATCTGAATAATGAAAAGAGCTGTTAAATATTTACAGTTAAAATCAATAACCAGAGTTTGCATAGAAGTCCAAAACAACTATTTACCGGAACTGCCATATCCCATATCAGATAAGATCGGGCAAAATTGGCGGGAAATTGTTTCTAGGGCTTCGTCATTTATTTCTACGCATGTGTCAATGTCATACCAATCGCCACCTAGCAGCACCTGTAGCTCATTACCCTGCACAGTGGTTAGAAAATTCTCTTCTTGGGCCTCTGAAAATATACCGGACAGTCTGGTCAGAAATTTGCCACAATACGGCAAAAGATACCGGACAGCGCCTGGTCAGAAATTCGCCACAATGCGGCAAAATATACCGGACAACTTTGTTAAAAACTTCCGCTTAATAAAGGCGAAATATACCAGCCATTCTGGTTGGAAACTAGCCACAATACGGCTGATATTTTTTTTGTCATTCCCGCAGGGTATCATCTACATCAAAGGTTATATTTGCAATTTTTGGGGGATTCGTTTGTTCCCGTTTATTCATGCAATGTGCTCAATGACGACATGTAGATCATATGTTCTTTAGAATTTTAATCAGTGTGGATCTTTTCATTCTATACAACTTTACTGTATGAATTTGCTGAATTGAGCAGGCTTTCCGCAGTTGAATTTCCAAAAAGTGTTGCCGACATAATACACACCCATGAGAAATATCCTGGTTCTGATGACACGATGACCATGATGTAAGCCAGAACTAAGCAAAAGTACTACGAGAAAACGCTACTCTGATACTAAATAACAAGTGAATCTATGGTAACAGTTAAGTGAATGTTAGCAGCAAAGAGTTTTGTTAGAATACTGATAAGAAAAGGTATTTTGGACTTCTATGCAGGTATCTAGCATATATGCTATAAGGTTAATAAACACACAACACCCTTCAACCCACCACAGGCCTTCCACACACACGCAAGCAGCTGGACTCGCTGTTTAGAACATTTTTTTATTGATTAGTGATCTAACATGCACGTTTTAAAATCATGTTTTGTACAGTGATATATTTGTATCATCCAGCTGCTTCGTTCGGAACAGGCTTAATGGGTTGAAAGGTTGATACAGTTAGAGCATGCAGAAGTATAAATAGATGTGCAGTAATGATGAACTCGATAACAATGTATACATATATTGATGAACACCAACTATAAGCTCCGTGTAACAGTCAAAATCAGAATCTTTTCCGAATATTTTGACACAACGTGCTTATAGATGGCTCTGTATGAATATAAATGACATATGTATATGCGCACATTCGCTGTTTTATACTTACTTGAATATGGGCATGGACTGAACTTTGTTTCTTGCTTCACCTCTGCAAGGAGGTTAGAACTTGCCACTGATGTTGGTGTGAAGTCACACTCCGCTGGTTCAATGAAAAATGCTGAAAAATTGCGAGAAAAAAAAAGACATCAATCAACTTGTCTTGATAGTATGTATGTCTTTTACTTCACCAGTCATAAACACTTTTCAGGAAACCTGCCGTTGGTAAAAAAATAGTCATGTGTATTCTATATGCAGTCTTTATGTAGATCAAATGGCGTTACAACAGTATTCATAATTGATGTTTTTACTTGCGGTACAGTCACACTGTAGGCTCAGTCTATTTCATACCCATGCAAGATAGCATTTGAGACGATGTACTTTTTTTTATCGTATCTCCATGTTCACAAAAGTTAACAATGTACAACAAATATTTACTGCAGTTGCATATTTTCAAGGCCCCTTTAAGGCAATTAAAGTCCTATAGAAAAAGCGCCACGACTGGTTGGGTTTGTATCGCATAATACATACAGTTGCAGTAACAAAGTATGTGAAATTAGCAGTAACAAAGTATGTGAAATTATATGAAACCTGTAAACAGCTTATTACAACGCAAAATTGCAAATGAACGATTTCATGTCCTTTTAAAATATTTAATACGTTTTCAGGAGCTGTCATGGGTGCATATTTGGAAATTTAAAACCGGGTGAATTATAAATAAATACCTGTCAAGGTTCTATACGTTGACATTAAGTTTTCTGTACGTGCGATCTAAATTACCCATAAACTGTATTTATACATATAATAGTTCTCTCATCTGCTCAGGTAAAGGCAATTCGATTAGGCCATTAAAGGCAATCTAGAATTAACGCTAGCAACTTACCATCTCTATGCAGCGACCTAAACATGTTATAGAAGCAGTCTCCGTTAACTGGATCCCTGTGGGCAAAGTCCTCCTTGGTCATTCTACACAATTCTGGACCAGTAATGTTTTGGAACCCTTCACCTCTTATGGTAGTCGGGTCTACATCTATTGTACTTGCTACAAAGTAGATCCAGTCCAGAATTTCATTTTGAGACCAATGTTCGGGATGCTTCTGTGTCCAGCTCATAAGAGTGTCTGTGTCTGGCTCTGCAATTAATTAAAACATAATAAAATAATGCGACAAGTCGTATGGTTTTCACAGCAAACGCTGCTGGGCTATACAAGTATCTAAAATATAAATTTTTAATGACGCGTGCGAATAAATCTCGTCAAATTTACATTTTGATGAAATTCAAATCAAATTTAATGGCGTCTTTATTACCAGTATCCAGTACCTTTATGATATAGCATTTCATTTTTGTGCAATGCGTCATAAATAATGCAACTGCTGCAAATGCACTGCTGAAAGGATTCGAACGAAAAACGCCCTAACCTGTTTTAATTTGTGGGAACGATGTCGACTTGCTGTTTGAGATATCCAGAAATGTAGGACTGTCTCTGCCGTCCAAGCCGCACTTGGAACCATGCTTGTCATCATCATACATAAACACATCCTGGTGCTCGATCGAGCACGGAGAAAATACGTCTGAGTCTGGTAACTGCAACGACATCAGTGTTCGAAAATCATTAGATCCAGATAAGCGCAGCCATTAGGTGGTATATAGATGTAAATTACAATTGCATGGATCACTATTTCCATAGGTCACCCTGACTCGGATAATTGTTGAAACTAATATTTAATGAAATAAATCTTTAACATATCTTAAATACGAAGTAAGACTAAAAGGAAACAAAATATTCTAAAAGATTCACGCTCGATTATCTTTTTTTGCATTTTAAACATATGAGCTAGACGGAAATTAAGAAGACGTTTTATTATAAAAACTTTATAGTACTTACTGACTGGAGAGAAATCCGTGAATCCATTTCTAGCATCCTGCAAGTTATGAAGAAATATTAATTGAAGATGTGCTTTAACAATATCTACTTAGACAGTGTACACCGACTTATTCAGAAGTTTTATTGATTGAAACGACAGTAATAACTACTTTATAATTAAGAGTTACGTTGACAGCATCGCCATAACGTGATGAATTAGCATACCAAATTAGATGACATAGCGACCGGCTTAGCCAATCAGAAACTAGTTGGCTACCTTGCTGGTTGTCGTCCCAAATTTATGCTAGCTGAATGATGAAGTTTACCTGACGGCGGAGAATTTAACACCACGAACGTCAGAATAATACACTAACTGATAGCACGGTATTTACGTATTCATTAATGGTGCACTTATGGTCGTGAAATCATCTTTTAAAACCATCATGAATTTATAATTATTTGACTCACTGGCTTGATATCTTCACGAAATGGTTTCTATCCAGCACGTACATTCTATATTACGGAAAAAACAGCTTCGTTATAACAATTTCACTTGATCTAATAAACAGATATACAATGCATTTTTATATCTCACGTTTATATAAACAGTATCTGGTTGTAATCAATGGCTGATTGGTTCAGTTATTTTAAAGAAAAACACTTAAGGGATTGACACATTTCCGTCTTATGTTTACAACTGGACAATAGCGCTGCAACAAAATCAACAAAGTTAGATCTAGACGATTATTTTAAGAGGGACTTCCGACCGTTTTACGTCTAAAATTAAGGGTACTTAAGTCGCCAAACGAAAACACTAGATCTATTGTTATAGTGATAATTTAAGTTTAGCTAATTGACCGATGCAGCGTTCTGATATGCAATAGCAGAACTGATGACGGACGCAAATATATCAAAGTTTTCCTGGCCTTACTTCAGAGCAAAGAATCTTCCGCTGTCATTTCTATTGATTTAAAATACCACAAGAGCACATAAGCTATAACTATATTCACCTTCAAAGATAGTACAATAATTTAACTATTTTGCAAAAATATAGGTTATGCACAACTGTTTCGGTCATTGCATCGGAAAACATACCGCAATCGATCGCAAATGTAATTCTATGCAAATGCAGTCATTTATCAATTTATTTAAAAATTCATCAAAGCATGCAATAAGTGAAGTAAGTACCTGTTACAGTAAGTTAACTCCAATTTTTATCATCAACGAATAATTTCTTTATTCACTAATATTGAGGTTTGTTACTTATATTGGTTATTTAGAATTTTGTCCAAATAAGCCGAGTTGCGAATATATAAACTTAATGTCACGTGGTACTGCTTGTAATAGCCAATCAGAGACGCTCAGTCGTGAGAAGGGAATTCCCCGGATTTTAACTGGGTCAATCTCTATTGTTACGATTGGCCAATCAAATCGTGACGTTTATCTAGTATAATTTATCAATGGCGAATTCGTATCACTTACATTTTTCTGTTGAAATCTGTATATACCTTTCTCACTAGCTTCATGTCTTTGAAAGTATGCATTTATAATTTTGAAAAAGTACATTTAGAGTCCAATTTACTACCATTTTGCAGACGACAATTGTCGCCTGACCTTGCTGTCATGTCTGATTGTACGATCGATTATATCTTGATAGTGCAGAACAGTGCACGTACTTATGCATTTGATAGCAAATTTAGGTCGGCTTGAACTTGCGTGGCCGGGTCACCTGGATAACACACGTACATTGTAGAATTATTTATGGGTCTTTGTGGTTGTCCGAAAAAAACCCATCAATATGATTTTTGTCGCCAGTAGCAATTAAAGCACTTCAAACGAGGCCCATTGTAAACAGACTATTCTACCTACTTTTACTTAACGAGTTTCGAACTAACAACATCAAATACGTGACTATGCACAAATGCAGAGAGTTGGCAAGCTTGCCACTAGACACAATAATACATTAGTTCGCCTTAAGATCGATGGTTACACTGGTGATGGCGAGTGATGGCGAGTGATTCTGCTCTATGCTGCAGATCATGATCGTGGGGCGTGCTCGGCCTTGCAGCCTACATGGTCTGTCATGTTCGCTGCGGGGACAGTAAAAATCAATGTGAAGGTCCCGGTGATCAAGAAATGACACTGTTTATACTGGAGATGGTCGATTTCGTAAAAAAATTCAGCAACGAAGGTTGGGAGATGGATTTGGTTTATACAGCAGGACACACGTTTGTTTCATATTGAAGTGCAGTAAAAAAAGTATTCGTGTTTTTAAACATACATACTAGTAAATGATAAGTTACAAGCAATACAAAAGTAGTTCGTGACAGGTTAACATTTACAGCAACCAATGTAACACGACCCTTCAAGCTTTATCTACGATTGATATATTATAAACATTTGAGGGAAAAACCCACGTCTACCCAGGTAAAATTCAATTGGTTTAAGGCTCAAATGATATGGGTATATACCTAACGATTACCGAGATAGGAAATCTATTATTTGTGAAAATAATAAAATCTTGTAAAATGATTGCGCCACACGATTTAGCCCGTGATAAAATTGACAAAATATGCGTGATGGGCATTTTTACACCAAGATGTTTTATTTAGATAATCGCAAATCAAATGTTGACATTCTCTCTGTAATCTTGTATACTTCAAAGCATAGGCCTATCATAATACCAGTATTATCAAAGTAGCAAAAATGTGTCTTTCTTTATAAGTATTTCTTTCATTTTTTATAAATCTCGTATCTTGTCTACTCTAAAATCAGGTTATCTAATAAAAAGTGATTTTTTTATATAGGCCTCAAGAGGTAAGTATGCTATAGCCCACTGGCATAGTCTGATTCCTCCATGTCTTCGAGTCATCCGGCGTTCATCTGATGGGCAGTTAGTTGCAACAAAGTCGGGGTTTTATGTTTCCTTTATACATTTTGTATATGATTGTTAAATTTGCTCTCTGCGAGCCATATGACGCCAAACTGGGAGAACAGAACAGAACAAAAGTTCTGATGACTGGTTGGTACCCAAGGTTTATTTAGCACAATTGGATCCAAAAACTACATCGATGAGATTTATTGTCAGTGGTTGATACCATTCAAAAGATCGGAACAAATAACAATCATAGAACCTTTGATGCCACACCATCTTTGAAAAAAGCGACACATTATTTTCTCTCATAATTTCAACTTGAAGGCTGTGTACAAAGCAAACGTTTTCCGTATTTTTTCATTTCTTTATAGAGATTTGTTAATTTAATTCTTATTTGCTTATTACCTTCACGTGTTCAGAGTGTAATTTAAGACTATAATTTATAAGTACGTTATAACTGCGTCCTTGGAATGAACAAAAAATAAATAGAGAGAAAATAAAGTTTTCCCATGCTTTGTAGAAAAGATATTTTGATTTGAAATACTCTTTAAACGAACACATTTAGCATTTAATGTTGAATAGACCCTTAGATGCGCAGGCGACATGAATCAGTCTGTTGATATCTTTGCATCAAATTTATTTTATGATTTTTTTGTGCTGTATATTCGCTCTTTTCTATAAAAATAAAAACTGAATTTAATTGATCATGCAGCGAATAAATATAGACATGGGAGAACGTTTCTTCGCTGAATTGCTGATCCGGGTTCATACCTGTTTTGGTATGGGTCGGTAAGTTTTCGCCAGACACGGCTCATATTCTTTTGTTTTTGTTTTAGAAATTAAGTGAAATCCTTCAAATGTCAAGCTAATGCAATATTTTAGCTAAAAGGTGATTGTTTGTTTTCATTTAGGTTTTCAAAGCAAAATTTATTGCATTGATGCTACAGCAGTTTAAGATAAAATCATCTTCTCGCCAGCTCAACAGCCCCTAGGCTAGCAAAACTGACAGACTTTGCAAAGATTCACACCGATAAGGGGACCGCTAATTTGCCTCTCTGACCAGTTGTTACCTATAGGCTATAAGGTTTATTGTTTTGCTTAAGAGGTCCAGCGGACAGCATCTTTTTCATCGTTGATATTATAAATAATTTTTATCTCGGTGTACGTTACTGTTTATTATCTTATCTCAATTTAATTGTCACTGTAAAACTCCTATTTATTTTACTGTTACTACTTCGATAGCACGCATGTACTGCCAGCCATGCGACAATTTTACTGTCAGCACCGTACTATATTTAGTAGCATTTCTCAAGAAAGTACACGTCATGCATTTCCAGTGCAGAGAATGCAGAAAATAATATTAGTGATTCTTTTTCGGTATAATAAAACAAGTAGGCTATCATAAAACGTTTCACACTCGGCTTCGCCCACTCAAAGCTATGCGATATTTATATGATATAGTCATTTTACAGATATAGGATACAAGTACATGTGTTCTGGTGTTCGTTGTAGATGGTTCAAATTTCGTATTGATCATACATCTGTCCTAAGTATTTACTGTGGCTTAATGGATGACACAGAACCTCTGTTATTGGGCGGTCAAGGGCGCTGTATGAGAATGAGCAGTAGGTTCGAATACTGTCAGTGTCATAGACAGCTTTCATACACTAAAGTTGTCTAGTTCACTTACGAAAGGTCGGTGGTTCTATTTCTGATATGCACGTTTATGCTAAGATATTTACTTTTGGACGCCTGATGTCTTTATTAGAAGGGCATGTCTGTCAAACTCCCGGTCTTATCCTTCTCTTGGCATACTGACTTCAACCGACTGTCGGGATATTGCAGCCAGTAAATACCACTCACTCACTCCCACTGTCCATCGAATTATGTATGGACATTCTATTTTACGGATCTTAGTAATCATAACAACAACAACAACAACAACCAAGCATTGTCGAGTCACTTTATGGACCAGAAATGTCTTCCAATGACTGTTTGTCATAGAAATCTCACATCAGTCGGGACATCAATGTGGCACATACATGTATCCGTAACACGTGATTACAATGGACCGTTCTCCTATCTCGTAACATTTAAGAGAAAGAGGTAAGTCGAGTGCAAATATGAATAACTATACGTCAATTCAATCTACAATAAAAGCCAATAAAATTACTTAAATTTGTTATCTTTAATTACTATCATTGTATTGTTTGATGTTATCTCACAGAGGATATATGATCGTCACGACTGCTTCAAATTTAGCTTCTGTAAACAATAGAGAGGGCAGTAGATTATGATCAGAATATCTAGAGTTAAATATTGATACATCTGTCAAAGGGTTGATAGCCAAATTTAATTTAATTATTTTGATTTTAGAATATAGTCTTGCCTGGAGAAATTTTTTCTTCAAACATTGATCACAATGATGAAATTTATTTATTCGTGAAAAGTTAAAATTAAAACGTAAAAATGAAATCAATACACTCAAATGTTATTTAAATGTCAGTTACGGTCTGTTGCAATATTTTACGATCCACTGCACCAGATTGTGGACGACATTCACGGTGTACGAGTACTATCAATACATCTATCGATCTTCTTCTACTTCCAAGAAGCGGGTTTAAAATCGGTGACCTAGGTTTAATAAATGTTAAATTCATGACCTTAAGATCTACCCTTGTCAAAATAGGCTGACATTAAGACGTGAGGTTTATCAGCCAATAGACGGCGTGAGAATTTAGAGGGGAAAATTGGTTATTTTTCGGCTGACGAAAAGTTTATATCAGATATGCCCATGTATGGGTTTGACATATCCGTAGCTTATTGTGTAATACCTGGTTTTAAGATAAGAAGAAAGAAGGAAACAAACACAACATCCCGAAATTAATGGAAAACTGCTAATCCTTAGTACCATTAACGGAAGACAGAACAATAATCAAATAAAACTTTATGGCAAAACAGCTAATATTAGGTGTCTATTGCAAAATATAACAGCGGAACATAACATAAGGGTGTGGCGAGTTTTCAGCTTTAAACATCGCACCAGCAAAAGATGACTTGTACTTAGAATACAAACTTATTCCGACTGGTGTTATGATGCAACAAATCACTGATGGCGCTTAAAGTGCTTTTAATTATTTAAAACACTGAGATTCAAGAGTTAACTTACTCCTTTACAAAGTATAATAAATGAAACTGGTGTATCGGTATTCGTCACATGATCGTAGGGTCCAGGGTTCGATCCCCACCATGCAGCGTCATGGTGATAGTGCCTTAGCCTTAGGCAAGATACATTATTTCCACTTTGTCCCCCCCCACGTGCTTCGTTTCTGTAATCTGAACATAGATTTTAAGAATCTTTTGTGGTAACAGGGCTCGGCTGATTTATTTATTATATTGGAATGCAGAAAGTAAAATTTCCATGGGGTGACGTAACTACTTTTAGACTGTAGAATGATTTCACAGTGTGTCTTTGTAACAAGCGGTCTTTTGATTTCAGATCCCGAACCAGTCTAAATTTTATTATACTATTTGGAATGACTGGATAATTTTAAGTTACAGGTGTAGGGTAACTTGTCAAGGAATATATTTGCATCTGTGGTTTTGTGTCCACGGCCAGACACCGCGAATATGTACTCATATTTTCGCGGTAAATATAAACATTTTGTTTGAAGTATGAACAGGAACAATTTCAGTCTTAATCAATGCAATTAGAACGCTTTTCTGCTGTGTGAAAACTATGGTCAAATATGGTCCAAATTATCCCTGAAGCGTCAAACTAAATATAGACCGAGCATGATATTGAGGCGGGGTAGGGTTACCATTAAAAGAAATTACGTAACCAAACGTTTTTCTGAAGACGTTTTTTTTTCGCGGCAGACGGTTCAGCATTGTTTAAAGACATGTGAAGTCTTAAAATTCTGTATTTTTTTCTTCAGAATACGCGTTTGATACAAATGAAGCGTTTGGTACTTCTATATTTATAACTTGTCAGATTGACTGCTATTAAAGTAGAAAAACTAAAAGATTGAACACCATGATTCAGCTTGGAAATTTATTTGTTCTGGAGATACGTAAGCCAGGCACACCTAGAGTACAAATATAGGGGTTATAGACGCCCCTTTTGGTGTGTGTGGCTCAAGGGTCAATTGTTATCATTTATACGCATGTGACTTCCGGTACACAACCTCGGCTGCACTTGCATGAACCTGAGGGTTGTAACCACTACACCACAAAGGGTCCCTTTGCGACACACTAACGAACAAAACGCTTAAACAACAAAGAAAAAATGAGCCACTACTTGTATTTATTGATGTGAAACTTATACAAAAAAGTGCAGACCCAGTCTAAGGATCTACGCGCAAAAACCTTTGGTCTAAATATATGGGGTAACAACTAGATTGTTAAGGTAAATCAAACACAGTTTTTATTAGACGCTATAAATCAAAACTAACTCTATTCTATTGGACCAGTTATCTGATAACGTTCCATGTTGATAAAAATTAAAAGAATTTGCTCAAAATAAATCTCTTTATTTTGCTTCTCTTGAAAGCTTTGTTGAACCTTGTTTTTCAAAGAGACGCGTGTTCTAAAACCGACAAAAACGTCAATTCATTTTTCACTTTTATATATCGAATTGTATTTGTCACACACGACTACAGTGATGCTTCAGCAACACTGTCATAAATTATTATTAATTATTTGAGTCACAACAAGTAAATGTTCTATATAGTCACCATTACCACCCACGATAAGTGCCTACTTGAAAGTTGTGCGAGGTTCTTGGAAACGTCCAAAATTTGATATATGATGGTGTGGACAAAATTTTACCGCGATCTATAAATTTCTGTTTCCCCCTCTAAAAATGCGAATTAAGGCAAGGGATTTGAAATGAAAAAAAAACGTACATAAGCACAAAACGACATGGCACATTTAAACATACAGTCAGTGTGCCCTTTATTATTGCAGAATGTCCTCAAACACTAACAAATAATTGACCCATCTTGTTCCTGTTTCTGCCATTTTTTCCAGTTTCTGAGATTCTAGAAAGTATCGCACACCGAAATTGTAAGATAGATTCGCCCCGACTCTACAATTATGAAAAAAGACAAAAACATGGGTTCTATTTTTTTTTTGACTTCTAGTCATGGAATTATGAAATCAATTTTTCTTGGTACTTCTTCCGTATGAAGTCGTCATACGGGTGTGTACAGGTATTAATGTTTTTATCACTATAGATACAATGTATTAGTTTGCTATGAACGCAAAAAGATTAAAACAACGTGTTTACGAAATACCTTTCTGTTTGTACAGTTACGTGTTAAAAGATTCGCATGTACTTTCCATATCTGCGGACAAACATTAAAATAATAGATATACACAGAAGATTATGAGTAATAACTATATAGAAGAACATTATTCTACGAATTTGTTCTATTTTTATTCATCTTATGACTGAAAACAATTATAAACTGTTTACATACTTTGTAATTAAACCGTACGTTTTTGACATATAAAGGTGGCTTGAAGTCGTTTAAGCATTTTTAAATAATATTACGGAAACCAGTATGTAATGTTTCCTAATTTCTGTGGCCTATCGGATGCTTTCGAATACGATGAGATGGTAATATGTTTTCGAACGTACCAAACCAGCAAGTCCCATATGACAATAGTGATGAAATGATGATTTTCTAAGTCATACACATATACCCATATAAACATATAATTTGGGATGGTTTAAAATGAGGTCAAACCATCAATCGGTAGTACTTAACTAAATGGGTAAGGAGTGAAGATTGAAGAAAAAACGGAGAGTAGAGCTCGGAACAGGTATCATTTTGCTTTAGGATACTGCGCCCACCTTACAAGGTACAGAAGATGCAGCTGCTGGGCATGGTGTTGAACTCCTTCCACATCCCACGTATTCATCTGATCTAGCATCCTCGTCTGAACTATTTGGGATGCATTCTCACAATAGAATGACGTCACTGGTGCTCTTGAAACCTTTTTCTGCGGACCAGAAAGAATTAAATTTTAGCATCGCTGCAACAAATGCATTTAAATAAAAAAATATAATGTTACTAAAATAAATGATTAAACTTAGTTATACTAACTAAGTTAGTGGCATCTTAACTTTATGGAATAGTGAGGCATTTGTTATGTTTGGGCTGATGTTATGATTTTTATTATTTCAAAATGGTTTAATTGATGACAGAGGACCAGAGAAAATCAGCATAACCTTAGGAACGACTATGGTTTATACTTTTTAAGCACGTCATTGAATTAATAATCTCATTCAATTCATTTCATTTCATCTCAATGACAACGGCTGTATGTGAAAGTGAAAGTGGGCGTGTCAAATAAATTTGGGGATTTCAGGCAAGTGTACAAGGTAAAACAAAAATAAAGCCCAAATCATGTTTGCATAACCTGCAATCGCTTAACTAATCTTAGAAATTTAATGGATCGTGTCATTGTATTGAAATAAGGTTAAATACATGTTAGATGGAAACATATTAACAATAAATAAATAAACAAACAATAAGCTTGGTCATACAACTTTGTACTTAAACCTTGCTAGCGCTAATCCCGCATGGTATTCAATGCTGAATACCACATTAGGCGTTGGCAGACGCGAATGAGATCTAAACTAAAGGTTGATTTTAAGAAAACTTTTCCCTTATTCACTACCCTCCATGGACTTCATAGATATGACTCTTTAACCCTGTGCGCTGACATTTAATATGCAGCTCAAATAAATTCCTTCTGTCTTTGTGCGGAGTTAATATAAATTTGTTCAAGATATTTAGTTGTTCCCTGCAGATGGAAACAAAACAATAACACAACATTTGTTGTCAGTCCTCTATCACTGTGTAAAATTTCCACATAACCCTTTGGATATTGTCCCTGAGACAAGCATGACAAATATGCAGTTATGTATTAATAAACTGAGGAAGTTATAGTTATGGTTCGTATGATTGCTCTTCCTTTTAATTTCCTCTGTAAACTACCCTGCAATCAACTGTCTTCTACCTACTTTGTCGTTCGAAGATCACTGTGAACTCGAACCACTGACATAGTAAGCGGCTAATACATTACATATATGAAATCCCTGCTAGTTATTGATTGGAAGTAGTCTTAACTTTTAAGGTCACCGTTATCTTAACCTCTAGCCCCGTAATTAAGCAAAAGAGTAATATGGACTCATTGTCAACCATCAGTTTTTACAAAGATTGAAGATCGTGTCATTTATTTATCCAGACATACAGACGTCTAGACACATATATCTCCGAACTGAATATGCCGTTCCTAAACGTTTTCAGTGTTTTTAAGTTTAGTAAAGATTATAGAAATTCTCATATCATTCACACTAATTCACTAATTAGGAGTGGACATCGCGTAGATACTTTAAATACGATAGTGACTGTACATCTGATTGTGAATATTATCTATTTCCATCTTGTACTGTATGCCCCGGTGGCGCAATCGGTTAGCGCGCCGTACTTATAGACAGTACTATGATATGCGGAGGCTGTGAGTTCGAGCCTCACCCGGGGCACTTTCTTTTACAAGATTGCAGCGTAACCTTTCAGTTTCGGGAATAAATTCAATGACACTTAAGAGTTCGCAGCCGTCCTATAACTCGTGGTACACGTCAGCTGTCACACACTATTAAAAGTGAAGTACAGGCACACATACTATTACATTATTTTTGAAATCGTGTCCATATCTGACTTAAGCTGATATGTTCATGTACTTCTGTGTCCGCGATTTTAAACTGAGGGGTAGCAGAGCCTTCCTCATGATAGAGTGCACATGTAGTTTAATACAGAAAGGCAAAATTGAACCGTGAAAATGTATGCTTTCCGACGTGGCCGTTTTTACAATATGAAATTTAATTTAGATGCTAAAATTTTCGTTCGTCTGCTTTTTTTCGTGAAATTTGGTTTCTTATGTTTTATTTTTCAGAGGCTACAATCCGAGTTTTACATGTTCTTAAATACACAATGTACATGTACGCGGTCAATAGCTGATACAGACTATAAATGACCGGCAATGAAAGTTTACGAAAACTTTGTACAGGGAAGGGGAATTTTGAATATTTTACGATCTGAAAGTTCATGTTTATAAAAATAGGGATTTGATTAATAGGATCGTGTATTTTAGATAAAGTAATACCCATTAATACACCACCTATATCACCAACGACAACAACAACAATAACATAATTGCTATCATTATTTGTACTTTGTGAAAGTGATTTAGTATTATACATCTATGCAGAAATATATAAAATGTAAATCATTTATATTGTATTATCCAAAAAGGGTGAAATAATATAAAATAATACTAAAATGTATGATAAATCAATAAAATACACATATTTTTGATCCACAATCCTGTGATGAACATTGGCCGACTTCAGAATTTTGTAATTCAGTTTGCTATACATCAAATTTACAGTAAAAGAGAAACGAGAATAAAGAATAGGTTTTGTTCAGGAAGCAGTAAAGGACGTGAAAGTGGACAGGCATTGTTTATGCATGAAGGCAATTGAGGTCATAGTTTTATGTTCTTAAAAGTCATTTTATTCGTATAATATTTACAACGTTTAGTACTTATTACACTTATCTACATGGACAACATCTCCGGGATACTTTATTTTTACGCGTTTCCTGCACAACAAGCTGATTTCAAAATGATTTAAGAGTTTATTTAAGTGTTTAATATCACTTTGTAAATGAAATGCACATTTTCGTCTATGTATAACAGCAAATAGTCCTGCAAACAGTCGTTCACAAAAGGCCAATGTCTATTTGTGTAATAATTTGAAAACATTGCCAACGTATCTCAGTTCTTTTGTTTCATCGCTCTAGCTGTTTCAGTATATACATACACATTGCGTTTATTTCTAAGTCTGCTGCGATTACACACTCATGATATGCAGGGTTCGAGCCTCATCCGGGGCACTAGTTTTGGCTTTTTTGGTATCGGGGCGTATGCAAAACTTATAAGGACTTTCTGCTGATAATACATATGAATTGCTTGGACTTGAACATGCAGTCTTTAATTTACACATTCGTCTGACTGTGTTTGTTTATGCGAGTGCACGAGATGTTTCAAATCAGTAATGTATATGTAATGTAATGATGCAACTTGTCATATAACATAATACATGTAGGAAGTAAACCAATAAATTCTATAATTTTCGCTTATCAATCTCACTTCACGTATTCTAGTTTCCTTGTTCATAAAACAGCGTGCTTTTGCAGAACATAAGAAGAAGTTTCAATGCAATACATGTACAGTGTACTTACTTTCCTTTCGTTTACTGTGTACATGTAAACCTCGTGCAACGTGCTTTTCTTGTTTGTTCTTTTGTTCGGATCCTTAAGAATTCAATTGTTACAAATGAATTGCTTTAATGCATATTATTTTTATTATTGTTAGTTGCTAAACATGTTTTATAATAATAATAATAATAGTAAAACAAAAATAATAATAATTATAATGATAATAATAATAATAATAATAATAATAATAATAATAATAAAAAAAAAGTTTAATAATGATCATTAAGACTAATGTAAATATGCCACTGAGTAACATTTTTAAATCGATGGATGTTTCAACTTTGCACTGTACTTCTTCACCCAATAGTTAAGTGTTTATGCAAATTTAGATGTAATCAAATACGCTGTTAATTCGTCACGATCATCATTAACGAACACAAACTTCAAAGACGTTTTGTGTCTTCCCACTTTCTTTTTGACACCAGGTATAAGATTTCGGGCATGATATAATATTACTGTAGTGAATGTAATGAAATGAAATATAGACCCGATAGTTTTGAAAACTGAAATCATGCAGTTTGTATCGTTTGTGACCTTAAATGGGAATACGTCAATGACCTACTTCACTTGGTCACGACCGTACCACCTCATATGACATCAGTACTGGCCCCGATTGCACGAATATACTTGCGTAATTGCTCAGCTGAGTACGTTATTTCAAAGGCAAATTGTCAACAAAAATAAGAATGTTTCTTGTCGTCATTTTTAGCGATAGTCTATTTTTTAATGAAATTAACGTGTTGAAAGAAAAAAAAAAGATGTATATTAATAAATGTAAGTCAGATACAGCGAAAAATTCATTTGAGTAAAACTTAAGAATTTTAAGAATTTACTTAGATAAATTACTTGCTATGAAACAACATTTCCTGCATAAAAACTGAGAAGTGTAAATAAATGTAATAAATGGGAAAATATGATTTTGACAAACTTGAATTGTTTAAAGGAATAAACATGCAAGGGGCTAATAAGTGTTGAAATAAGTTGAGCATGTTACTGAGTAATTGCTTAAGTATTTTCGTGAAATCGGGGCTAGGGAAGCGGACTCGAGAGTGACTTGATAAGCTTCAAGTTTTCTCAACAATCAGCTAAAATAAATTATTGTAAACAATCAAACAAAAGGGGACATTTCCTACTTAGAAGAGCGTGTACGTATAAGTCCAAATAGAATTATGTAAAGAACGGGAAGGATTAAACAACATCAACGCACTAATCAGGGTATTAACATGTTGTCAGATATGGGTGACTATAGGAGATATTGACATAATGCATCAGCGCCTGATATGGCACAAATTACAGTCATAACTACTTTAACACAATGTATCCAAGGCTAGTTGGTCAACCGGTTTAGCTTAATCGGTAGAGCACGAGACTTGTAATCTCGATGTAGCGGGTTCGATTTCCGGGGCTGACCAACCTAAATTACTAACAGTCTTTCGGATAAGACTTAAACCGAGGTCCCATGTATGGGTGCTATACACCTGGCATATTAAAGAACCAGGGGTGTTTCTGGAATTGGGACGCTTTCTGTATCTTGCATTATCCTCCGAAACCTAAAATAACTAACCTCTTCAAGGGGCGTTGGTCATGTGGGAAACCGGTACCAACGATAAAACCCTAATACACGATACGATACAAGGCTAGTTGGCTATTGGAATGGTAACTCACCTAGGCAACACAGCAATGTACAATGTCATTGAAGCTATTACTCGAACTATTGTCAAAACAAGCATCTTACCTATAGAAACAGATAAACATTAAACCAACTGAGTCTTTGTACACAATTTAAAGGGACACTCCCTACATCTAGCAGGTTATATTCTCGAAACATAGATTATGTGTTCAATGGACGAAAAATGATTAATAAATACAATTTCAAAGAAGAACCTATTGCGAAAAATGCCTCATTTTACCACAATTAATCAATATAGAGGCTTCCTGTAATCGCAGCCACCCATTAATTGTACAACAACAACAACTCTACATAGATTATTAAATGTTTTACGGTACTGCGGTATATTTTAAACCGCTGATTTTATCGATAATGACTGGGAATGCATAGCTGAAACTTTTAGGTTAAGTTATAATACTTAAAGATTCTATTAATTATGTTTTTGAGGTTATTTAGTTTGGTATCAGTTATAGGGTTTGTCCCTTTAAATTGTATGTATCTATCATTTTACGTTCATTGAACACATGACCTATGTTTTCAGAATATAATCTGCTAGATGTAGGGAGTGTCCCTTTAATAATACGATAGCTACAGCATTTTGACCAGGGTAGAACAAGTGATGCTCCAATTTGAGCGATGTACAAAATAACACCCCCAAAAACTGTATGAAGATGATACCGACCAGACAGACAACTTTATTTCACCTATGTAATAGGTCTACACACGCTACAGTAAAGGGATTTGTCGAAAAATATTTCTTTCAGCACCAAAATTATTAAAAAGAAGAAAATACAACAGACAATATTCAATAACTTCCGCTCAAACTACAAAATTTAATGATTCAATTCGAACAACGTTCGTGACAAGGTTAATACCCCAAAACATATAAATGCTAAATTCATTCGCAGCTATGATAAGCCTGTTGACAACATTTTATAGCAGTTGTCGGTATTTTTTCTCGACTTAAAGTTTGTTGTCAAAATCAAAGTCTAAGATTGGTCTTGAAAACAAAGCATACTCATTTTCAGAGACTTCATGAACAGATTTTCGACGTTTGATTTCTGATCAGTTTGTGAAAGGTAGTGTTTATTTCGTGTACGCAAAGATGGCAATACATGTACTGATAAAAGGGGTAGCAATATATCGTCTGCGTCAGCATAATGTACAATTGACTCATACCCGGTCTGGCGTCGCTTATGTAAATAATCTCTCGTCAGTTTGTCTATAACCTCAAAGAATGTAAGCATTGACTTTGGCATAGCTATAGGAGAACGTTCCGTATCAGTTTTACTGTATGCCTTGGGGGGGGGGCCTGCAGGCATTATGTATTGTTTGCCAGCACCGAAAGGCAACACCCACTGTTCAATTTTCTCCACCAATGTTAGAAGAAAGGACACCCTTTCTGAAAGGTCCTAGCGCTCAAACTGATATCAATTTTCATATTTATTACTGTTTCTAAATACCCGTTTTCACATGTAAAATGCCTTTTACGGACTGAGGTGGCTTTAACACTCGGCAGAAGTGCTGGCAGGATACTTGATATCTTTATCAACAAGAGAAGCGGACCCGAAGCCCAATATAAACCGTTACAAAAACGATTGATTGTTGTTTCGGGTAAATTACAAAGACGCTGACAAGGTGCAACCTACTGATTGTTCAACCAGGACATCAGATGAAGAACATGGATCGTTAACTTAATAGGTCGATCAGTATGTATGATAATGGTGTATACCTTAACGGGTTTTGTGAAATGAACTATAGACACGGTGTTAACTGATACACATCCGTTTCGAGTAAACTAGATACAGGCCATCAATCACATCTATAATTATAGTTGTTGTATCGATGTAAACTGGTCAACGGTTCGAACACAGACTCTTCGTAAAAAGGTGTCTTGTTTTTACACAGCAGAATTGTTTTCACGAAGTCTTATTATTTGTAGCTGTGAATCAACAATGAAATGAACATGTCTGTAAAGTGTGTTCGATCGGAGCAACATGATATTTGCAACAAATCAGCATTATTTGATTTTTTTTACCAGGCCTCTATTGAGTAAATTGAATATGTGATTTTAAATATTCATTAGAGTGTCCATAAAATATCTAGTGTAAATGATTTTCACGCACTCCTTGTTAAACGGTTGTAAACGAAATACTGGGGAATATTTTCCTGCTTGATATAAAGTATTTTGTGCGCCGTGAATACCATGATAAATATGTTTCTTTATAACTGGTTTACTTTTACGTTATGCAGTAAAGTTTTCTTTTGAAGTGACACAAAAAATAATTCCTACGAATCCACTATTTTCTCCTTTGTGATACGTTAATATTGCTGAAACAATTTATTGCAGCACGCAATCTAACTAAAGTTCACGATCTCCTCATAGCGTAGCGTTTTTGCGGAGATGATTTTAATCAGATTGTTGCAGCACGTGTCTATGTAATAAACAGAATATTTTCTAACTTTTTTTGACGGCTTAAGAAATTGTATTTTGTTAATTTTGCTCACATTGCAGAAGTATAAAACAATGTATTGTCGGGGAAATAACCAGTGTTTCATTTAATAGTATATAATTTTTTCCCTTTCGAACATATAATTTCTATCCTCCCATTCAGTACCAATTAACACATACATAATTCAGAGTTCTATTAGTGTGTCTGTAGTTGATATCACCCTTTCTCTTGACTTCTTGACATGTTTTTATGTATTTTCTATTTTTATTTCCTGGGAAAATTATAATAATAAATATGTAAGTATGTAAGATATCATGCCGCCAATAGCGGTGTGTGACAACAAGTGGGCGAGACAATTAAACAACAAAATGTGTAACTGGTTCCAGTTCGCTTATAGTGCTACATTAATATTCAATAAACAACAATGTAGAGGGTACCAGCGAAGCGATGAGGTGATAATTGATGATTAAGTGCCTTAAAGCTGCTCATCATCTTGCGATAAGTAGTTCCTTTTACAGAGAAGAGCCGGGAAAATTAGGTGATCACTCCTCGTCACTTAGAGATTTCCGTTCAGCGTAGAGCATACTTGAACCACTTCTACACTTCAATATACCACACTGCATTAAACTATCTCTTCTGTGAAAAAGCTTTTATTTCGAAGAAATTAGACCGCAAATATGTCATTCATAAACAGGACTCTATAAAATAAATAATTACATAATTCAAAATTTTAACCAATAAAGCTCCTGAAATTGGAGTAGTCTGTCTGACCGTTGTACAAATGTAAACAAACAGACAAGGAAGCATTTTATATCTGAATTTCTCAATAATGTACGTACATCATCATAATACACGATGTCACATAATTATATCCGGGCACCAAGTGTTTTGTTTCTGTATGCGTATGTAAAACAAACTTTATACTTTGCATATAACCTATATGTCTGTCTAACTATATACGGTCATCAACTGTGTGCTAAATGATCAAATTTTATGATTTCTTCCATGTATACAGACCATAACACACTCACATGATGTTTGGACCCCTCTCTCCCCCCGCCTACCCCCACCTCCTAAAAATCATGTTTATATAACACCCCGGGCTGACATATACAAACTATGAATAATTCTCGGCGAATTGTTTCTATAAAATAAATGAGCCTAGCATATCCACTGGTTGTCTATCAATAAGGCAACAATTATGCTCTAAAACCATGCAAGTCTTATCCACAAGCGTTACATTAAAATTATTTAAAACAAGAGGGCCATAATGGCCCTGTATCACTCACCCGATAACCAGCGCACTTGCCTAAGGAAGTCGCTTGTAACTGAAGAAAATCAGTCTTTGTTTAGAATGTCACTGCATAGTTGCCTGGGAAAGTCACTAGTTTCAAAAGAACACAGATCGCTAAAAGTCACCACATGCCAGGGGCAGTCAATGGCTGAAAACGAAATCACTAGTCACTACGTTAAGTCAGCGAACGCCAAAGAGATCAACTGCTGCTAGTTGCGAAAGACATCAATGGATGCAAAGGAAGTCACTGGTTGCAAGAGAATGCAAACAGTTGCTAAGGAAGTCAAAGGTTGCTACAGGCAATTCACTGATTGCTACATAACTAAAATGTTGCTACGGAAGTCACTGGTTGTTAAAGTCCATGGTTGCTAAGAAAGTTACTGGTTCCTAAAGAGTTCACTAGTAACTAGGGGAGTCAACTGTTTGCTAGGGGACTAAGTTGTGGCTAATAAAGTCACTAGTTCCTAGGGATAGTCACTGGTTGTTAGGAGACTAAGTTGTTGCTAAGGAAGTCAGTGGTTGCTAAGGAAGTCACTGGTTACAAGGCGAAGTCACTGGTTGCTCACGAAGTAACTGGTAACTAAGGAAGTTACTGGTTGCTTCAAGAACTAACTGGTTGCTAAGGAAGTCACATATTCCTGTGGGACAAAGTTGTTGCTAAGGTTGCTAACGAAGTCATTTTTTCCTATCGGATTGAGTTATTGCTAAGGAAGTCAATGGTTGAGAAATTCACTTGTTCATTAGGGAAGTCATTCGCTGCTAAGGAAGTAACTGGTTGCGAGCAGAACTCATTGATTGGTACGAGACTAAGTTGTTGCTAAGGAAGTCTACGATGTCTAAGGAAGTCACTGGTTTCTAGGGAAGTAAGTTGTTGCTAAGGAAATCAAATAATGTTAAGGAAGGCACTTATTCCTAGTGGAAGTCACTGGTTGCTAAGGAAGTTTACGTTAAACAATTATTCCTCGGGTGGGGCCACTATTGACGCCAATAGCAAGAGTTGGACAAACTTGGTAGAAGTCCTCAAGACAATGAATCATACAAAATATCTGAGCTGAAGGCCTTGTGGTTTTGGAGAAGAAGATTTATAAAGGTTTTCCAATACGTCTATGGTAAGTAAATGACCCCTGGGCGGAGCCAATATTGACCACAGGAGCAAGATTTGAACATACTAGGTAGAGTTCTATAGACATGTTACAAACCTAATATCTAAGCCTTAAGCCTTATGGTTTCGGAGAAGATTTTCTTACGTTTTTCCTATGCTAGTCTGTATGGAAACCAATGACCCCTGGATATGGTCAATTTGTAACACAGGGGCATGATTTGAACAAACTTGGTAGAGGTCCATTAGACAATATTACACATTAAATAAATCAGCTCTGTACTTTGCTCTGTACTTTGCCGTTTTGGAGATGAGAATGCTTAAAGTTTTCATACAATGATATGAGTGTATGTAAAACAAGAATTAATATTGACCAATATTGACCCCATGGGTCATGAGTTGTACAATTTCGGTGCAGGACCACTAGACAATGCTACATGCCAAATTTTTAAACTTTCATCTTTGTGGCTTCAGAGAAGAAGACTTTTTTAAAGTATTTCCTATCTAGAATCAAGCGATGAATTTTGACACGAGAGTCATGATTTGAAAACATCTTGGTATAGGTCTACTAGGCAATGCTACATGACAAATAAATAAGCTCTGTGCCTTTTGTTTCAGAGATTCAGATTTTTAAAGTTTTTCCAATATAAAAATATTTGAAATCAAATGACTCCCAGCGTGTGGTCCAGTTTGACTTGCTGATTTGAACAGTTATGGTAGAGGTCTACTAGGCAATGCTACTTGCTTAATATCTTAGTTTGAGCCGTGTGGTTTCAGAGAAGAAGATTTTTTAAAGTTTTTCGTTTCCGTTGCCATGGCAACCAGAATTCTGCTTGGAATGTAATTCTTTTAACACTTTTGGTAGAACTTCATGCAAGAAACATTCCTACAGAGTTTTATTATCATTGACCTGGTGGTTTTTGAGTAAAAGTCATTTAAAGCAAATGTGGACGACGGACGCCGGACAGACGCCGGACAGATGGAAATCCAATCATCTTAAGAGCTAAAAGAAACAAAATCCCACAGAGATGTGCCCGCTTTTAAAATGTCGATAAGCATAATATATTTTTTCGAATTCAGCGGCATGACATCCGAATGAGGTCAGAGATAACAATAACAAGTATTTTCGACTGTCTGAGTTTGTCATAGTTTTTGTCACGAAATTTTAATTCGAAATAAGGAAATTATTCTTTACCCGTTTTTGTAATACTTCAAACAACCAGTTGTGTACCAATCCGATCTGACATTTTCACAATGATCTTAAAAAATTTGATTTAAGCGTTTATTATAGTGCCTCTGTTTTCATTCAAATGTCCTATATTGTGACATTGCTTATATTGTTTTTTTTGTGTTTTTTTTTTGTGTGTGTAAAGTTCAGAAGCAAAACGGACATACATTTTTAAAATGATTTAACGTTTTACTTCCACCGAACACTTAAATGGCGAATAACATGATGGTTGTTTAAAATTCTAATTTCTGCTTCCATAAATATCTGAATGTATTAAAATTCAGCTTTAAGCATTTGAGATACTGTAGGAGTTGTTTCAAACGTGTACTGTTGCAACTATTATATTTCTGCTTAAAGTGTATTCAAATAAATGGGGTTACCCTAAAGGGGGCCTCAAATTAAAAAAAATCTTTCTACAGGCCGTGGTCTGCTTATTCTCACACTCTTTCCTTAAGAGAATTGGCTTTAATTAATACTTAAAAAGTTTGTTCTGTTCTGGTTTAACGAAAAGAACCAATACTGTTTTTAAATGGAACCGTGTATCAATTGACAATATGTTTGATACTATTTGTCATACATTGCTGAGTGCTGATACTTTGGTGGCAAATACTATGTAAGTTTCGATGCAAATTACCCCCAAAATTACGGTGTAAATCTGGTGCTAAATGAGTAAAGAAGTGTTATATCTGCACTGTACCGAACCCTTATAACAAAAACGTAATGCATAGGAGTTTATTTAAAAGCCCTTTAAATGTTACATGTTGACTGCTATATAGCAATTTTAGGGGCACTTCCGGTATAGCGGTTCCGAAAACATATAGTATTATGATAGCATGTTTTAGGGGGGGGGGGGGGGGGGTGTCGCTTGTGACATTGGGGGTTGCTGCACCCAAACCCCTACTTGTTAATTTCAAAGGACAACTGATCCTTAACCAGTGGGGATAGCAACACACGAATTTAACTCAAATATAATTGTAGTTTTTCATGTAAACGATTTACCAGAAGCGACTTTATCAGAGTTTATTTGCGACATAGACGCGCGATACGAAATGATTTCTACCAACCACAGGTGACTATT
This sequence comes from Saxidomus purpurata, assembly GCA_022818135.1. Lineage (NCBI taxonomy): Eukaryota > Metazoa > Mollusca > Bivalvia > Venerida > Veneridae > Saxidomus > Saxidomus purpurata. The sequence continues at coordinate 31,270,815 of JAFMSR010000010.1, forward strand.
TATAATTGTGGTCTATAACTTTTTGTCCGACTCTTTAAAATTTTCCCGCTTTACACTTCCGTAAACATTGACATCTCGTTCTTGTCTCGTGACAAATATATCAGATTTCGGAATTTGTCAAAATTAAAAAAAGAATATGAAGTCATTTCGGAGAGGTTACTTCTGTGTTACAAGGTGTGTGTTATGCACGTGGCAATAAATAACACGTAAAAACATTTTTGCTGTAAGACGATAGATCTAGTACAAAAACGGGAAGAGCTTTATTTATATATATATATATATATATATATATATATATATATATATTACGGCGCCGTGAAGTGACATGTGACACTTTTTTTATTTCGTAATTACGAAATACATTTCGTATAAAGAAATAAGATTTCGTAAAAACGAAATAAGATTTCGTAAAAAGAAATGTTATTTCGTAAAAACGAAATCTTATTTCGTAAAAACGAAATGTTATTTCGTAAAAACGAAATCTTATTTCGTAAAAACGAAATCTTATTTCGTAAAAACGAACGTTATTTCGTAAAAACGAAATGTATTTCGTAATTACGAAATAACATTTCGTTTTACGAAATAACATTTCGTTTTTACGAAATAAGATTTCGTTTTTACGAAAATATTTAATTCGTTTTTACGAAATCTTATTTCGTTTAAACGAAATGTTATTTCGTTTTTACGAAATCTTATTTCGTTTTTACGAAATGTATTTCGTAATTACGAAATGTTATTTCGTTTTTACGAAACTTATTTCGTTTTTACGAAATCTTATTTCGTAATTACGAAATACATTTCGTAAAAACGAAATCTTATTTCGTAAAAACGAAATGTTATTTCGTAAAAACGAAATCTTATTTCGTAAAAACGAAATCTTATTTCGTAAAAACGAAATCTTATTTCGTAATTACGAAATCTTATTTCGTAATTACGAAATAACATTTCGTTTACGAAATAACATTTCGTTTTTACGAAATAACATTTCGTTTTTACGAAATGTATTTCGTAATTACGAAATAAGATTTCGTAAAAACGAAATAAGATTTCGTAAAAACGAAATAACATTTCGTTTAAACGAAATAACATTTCATGAAAAAGAATTAAATATATTTCGTAAAATCGAAATCTTATTTCGTAAAAACGAAATGTTATTTCGTAAAAACGAAATGTTATTTCGTAATTACGAAATACATTTCGTTTTACGAAATAAGATTTCGTTTTTACGAAATAAGATTTCGTTTTACGAAATAAGATTTCGTTTTTACGAAATAACATTTCGTTTTACGAAATAAGATTTCGTTTTTACGAAATCTTATTTCGTTTATACGAAATGTATTTCGTAATTACGAAATAAAAAAAGTGTCACATGTCACTTCACGGGCGCCGTAATATATATATATATATATATTTTTTTTTTATATAAAAAAATAAACAAAATTGTTGCATTCAACACGGCAAGTGAACGATATTTACAAGCATTTCTATTCGTCTTTGCATTTTCCGCTTTACTTAAATAGATATTTTGTGGTTTTTCAGGTGAAACATAAATGTATTGCAGGACATACGCAGTGTTTTGTTAAATGCATACTTTATCAATAATGCAAACAAACGTAATTCCCAAAAATATCATGTATAAAGTATGGAACGCCATAGCTGCCTTCTATACACACTTCTTGAATGGTGATGTGGTTTTGATAGATGGTGCTGTGGTTTTGATAGATGGTGCTGTGGTTTTGATAGATGATGCTGTGGTTTTGATAGATGGTGATGTCGTTTTGATAGATAGTGCTGTGGTTTTTGTCGAGCCCGCCTGCGGTGAGCTTGATATAGTTGTCACTTTTGGCGGTTCGGTGTATGTGCGTGCGTGCGTGCGTGCGTGCGTCCGATTTTGTCCGGACCATATCTTTTTCATGCATGGAGGGATTTTAATTTAACTTGGCACAAATGTTCACCATCATGAGACGGAGTGTCATACACAAGAACCAGGTCCCTAGGTCTAAGGTCAAGGTCACACTTGGAGGTTAAAGGTTAAATTCAAGAATGACTTTGTCCGGAGCATATCTTTTTCATGCATGGAGGGATTTTAATTTAACTTGGCACAAATGTTCACCATCATGGGCTACCCTTGTTTTTAGAATTACTTCCCTTTGTTGTTACTATAAATAGCTTATATTGTAACTCTTATATTACTGGCCGTAGGGAAAAATCGAGACCAATTTTCTGTGGTACAACATGCATGTTACATCCAATATTTTGGTGTATTTTGACCCATCTCTACTTGGTAAGGAGTAAGTCCTTTTGACATACAGTGGGCTCGACATGTTGCACGTGGGCATCTAGTTGTAGATGGTAATGTCGTTTGGATATATGGTGATGTCATTTTGATATATGGTGATGTCGTTTTGATAGATGGTGCTGTGGTTTTGATATATGGTGATGTCATTTAGATAGATGGTGATGTCGTTTTGATGTATGGTGCTGTGGTTTTGATAGATGGTGCTGTGGTTTTGATAGATGGTCATGTCGTTTTGATAGATGGTGCTGTGGTTTTGATATATGGTGATGTCGTTTTAATAAATGGTGAATGTCGTTTTGATAGATGGTGGTGTCGTTTTGATAGATGGTGCTGTGGTTTTGATATATGGTGTTGTCGTTTTAATAAATGGTGATGTCGTTTGGATAGATGGTGCTGTGGTTTTGATAGATGGTGATGTCGTTTTTATAAATGGTGATGTCATTTTGATAGATGGTGCTGTGGTTTTGATAAATGGTGATGTCGTTTTGATTTATAGTGGTGTCATTTTGGTATATGGTGCTGTCGTTTGTATTGTGTGTCGTTTTGTAGATGGTGTGTGGTTTTGATAAATGGTGATGTCGTTTTGATAGATGGGCTGTGGTTTTGATATATGGGAGTCGTTTTAATAAATGGTGAATGTCGTTTTGATAGATGGTGGTGTCGTTTTGATAGATGGTGCTGTGGTTTTGATATATGGTGTTGTCGTTTTAATAAATGGTGATGTCGTTTGGATAGATGGTGCTGTCGTTTTGATAGATGGTGATGTCGTTTTTATAAATGGTGATGTCGTTTTGATAGATGGTGCTGTGGTTTTAATAAATGGTGATGTCGTTTTGATTTATAGTGGTGTCATTTTGGTATATGGTGCTGTCGTTTGGATATATTGTGATGTCGTTTTGATAGATGGTGCTGTGGTTTTGATAAATGGTGATGTCGTTTTGATATATGGTGCTGTGGTTTTAATAGATGGTGCTGTCATTTTGGTAAATGGTGCTGTCATTTTGATAGATGGTGCTGTGGTTTCGATATATGGTGCTGTCAATTTTATATATGGTGCTGTGGTTTTAGCAAATGGTGATGTGAGTTTGATATATGGTGCTGTCATATTTTCATATGGTGCAGTGGTGGTGATGTCCTTTCTATATATGTTGATGCTATTTTGATATATGGTTCTGTCATTTTTTATTACGATGATGTTGAACTATTTATAGATGGCCTAGCTGTTGACCGGATCAGGTTGATGAGGATAAAACTGTTCTGACACCGTGAAAATGGATGCAATTTTGTCGTCGGTTGGTATTTTTTTTTTTTTTTTTTTTTTTTTATACTGATTAAAAAATTATATTCATTTTTTTGGTTTTAAAAAAGTTTTACATATAACCGATCTGTTCAACAACTAGGCCATGTATAAATAGTTAACACAAATGACAGAACCTATTTAAAATAGCATCACCATATATAGAAAGGACATCACCATATATCAACACCACTGCACCATATATAAATATGCCAGCACCATATATCAAACTCACATCACCATTTGTTAAAACCACAGCACCATATATAAAATTGACAGCACCATATATCGAAACCACAGCACCATCTATCAAAATGACAGCACCATTTACCAAAATGACAGCACCATGTATTAAAACCACAGCACCATATATCAAAACGACATCACCATTTATCAAAACCACAGCACCATCTATCAAAACGACATCACTATATATCAAAACGACAGCACCATACATAAATTGACAGCACCATATACCAAAATGACACCACCATAAATCAAAACGACATCACCATTTATCAAAACCACAACACCAACTATCAAAACGACATCACCATTTATCAAAACCACAGCACCATCCATCAAAACGACATCACCATCTATCAAAACCACAGCGCCATCTATAAAAACGACATCACCATCTATCAAAACCACAGCACCATTTATCAAAACCACAGCACCATCTATGAAAACGACATCACGATCTATTAAAACCACAACACCATCTATCAAAACGAAGTCACCACCTTTAAAACGACATCACCATCTATCAAAACGATATCACCATATATCCAAACGACATCACCATATATCCAAACGACATAACCATCTACAAAAACCACAGCACCATCTATCAAAACGACAGCACCATCTATCAAAACGACAGCACCATCTATCAAAACGACATCACCATCTATCAAAACCATAGCATCATCTATCAAAACGACAGCACCATCTATCAAAACCACAGCACCACATATCAAAACGACATCACCATATATCAAAAGGACATCACCATTTAACAAGTGTGTATAGAAGGCAGCTATGGCGTTCCATATATAAGACTGAATCTTTCGGTTAAGTTGTATACTTTATTTTAATTAAAAGCTATAATCAACTTGAAGGAAATTGGAGCCTTTGACCTAAAATACACCTGCTTTCAAATTAACTCATGGGTTGAAAAAAGTTTTATTACTTGAGAACTAGAAACTATCAGCAAAACTGAAGCGTGACGATGTAACGTTTATCATAGAGTCGATTGACTACGTTCGGTATCGAAATTCAATATTATTGTTTCTTCAACATTTAAACTTTAAAGACCCAGAATTCAAAACGATTTAAAACTTTTCGTTTTACTTTTATTTTATATGACCCCCCTTTATGAATATTTGTTCATTATACATTATGCTAGTTAATATTTTCTGCATCGATAGTTTAATTTTCGTTTTCTTTAATAACACTTTCTCATTGTACGAGGAAATTTTAATTGACTTTTTACCTGTCATACTGACAGATAAAAACGCTTTAAATTTATCATTTATCAATGAATTCATTTTACACAAATCAGAGCCTCATCTGTCATTGAGGTCTAGTGTATTCATCCAGTCGTAATTCGCTAATTAAGAATTGAACTGCAATTTACACTTGGTTGCTTAACGTGTTTGAATTCATTAACATCTTGCTATTAATCAACATCAAAGTATATATGAACGATCAGCTGTTTACAGTTTTTTTTAAAAGCAATGAAGATATGTTCTTTTTTGTTCTGTCACACAGTTCTTGATCAAAATGGTCGGATGAATATATATGAATATAATGTTATATGTTGTTAACTAGAGATGCTTTTTATATGCGTAACACTATTCTGGATAACCAATAATTATTTAGTCTTCTGATCTTTTGTTTGTATATCATTTATGCTTTGACTTTTTTGTATTGTCTTTGCCATACGTTGATGTGTTATTTTGTAAATGGCCAAAGGCAAATGTTTTGCTGACTATGCTGAATAAACTTGAATTGTTTTTTTGAAATGTTAACCCTTTGTTGTATTTTGTGTACCTGGGGAAAAATAAAAGAGATGTTCTGTTCTGTTCTGTTTGTTTGTTCGCACGTTGTCAGAAAAAAAGCTTTTGTCCGTCTGTTCTTTGGCCCCCCCAAAAAAGATAAATGATATAGATATATCTGTTTAATTTGGGTTAACTGTTAAAGTCACGCAATAACTATAAAACACAATTAATACAATATAAAGCCAGTGCAAATAATACCCCCAGTTTATATACGCCCCTTTTTTTTATTTGATACATCGACATGAGTGCAAAACAAACTGAAAAAGCTGCAAAAGCTTACATCATAGATTTTCATCAAAAAGAACCACTGGAGGAAAATTTGTCAGCTGCATTTGAACCAAAGCACATAGAACTGCCAAGAATGAAAGGTAAGATTTTATGATCTGAAAGAATTCTGATAGAACAAGGCACTGTTAAAATACATTTCGGGAAGATTGGGCTAATGGCCTTGAGCCTCTTGTTTTGCCAATTGGTCTTCAATATCCACAGTGTGCGGGTATCCGCTTATGGGGCACTGATCCTGTTAACTTCTTTTGCAAGGTATGACAATTTGGCATTAACCAAGGCCTCAAAGGACTGATAGAGCATCTGTTAGAATGACCACCTACCGACAGTCCTCTTTTGACTTTTCAATAGTTTTCGATTCCAGTTTGATGACTTCTTCTGCTTTGTAGTTGGTACAATGCTTTCCTGTTGGTATGATTATTGTATCTAACCCACCAGCTGATTGCATGATGAAAAAAAAGCAGTACCACCATATTGTATGTATAGCAGTTGTAGCTGAGCTGGCTGTGTACACATGGGTCCATGTCACTGATGGATAATCTTCCGAGATCACGACTTGTGTCATGGATTGATTTTTTCGTCTTCTGCACCCGATTGGAAACCAGGGACTGTAGTGAAGATACTGCTGTTTGACAGGTTATATCCTCATGGCTTTGGCAGATTTCCGACTGGTCTAGAGGAGTCGTTGCTGTTCCAAGGTTGAAAGTGTTTGCCTTCGTCAGCTTTGTGAACTCATGGACAAAGATCCCTCTTTTCAGGCGAGTCTTTAATGGTGCCTCAAGCTTTGTTCTCATGGGGTGGTTTGGCAAGAACTGATACTTGCTGGCTTGCACGAGCACCATCGTATCCCTTCATTTACAGAGTGGTGGAATAGCAGTGATTTCCGCCAGTGTCTTTATTGGAGTTGTACGTATTGTTCCAGTAATGGTTGTGAAGGTTTGGCCTGGACCTTATCCAGCACTTGCTGGTTTGTCTTTGCAGTCGTCATCTAACCTGCGGAGCCATACTAAAATTTCGTCTGATATCGCATTATATTATCGGCTGTAAAGAATGAGTGAATGTTCAGACGTAATTGTTCGGAAGATTAAACTTCAACATCTTTTGTTAATCTTACCTATAAGAAGACGCTGTGACTTTGGTGGTCGAAGGACAATATAATTGCCTGTTTTGACAGCGGACGTCTTGGTTGTGAAGCTGTACCCGAGATTGGAACTGTTTGTGTTGTGGCATACCAGTGTCGATTGCTCCCGTATTTGACCAAGTTCCATTATCACTGCATATGATCTTAGTCCAGGATCGCCCGTCTTTACATTTATGTTCGTTTTCTATCGTTGCCCGCAGTTCAACCCGTCCATCACCAGTGTTTGAAACGGTACTTTTGATTATTTTGTACCAGAGGCTATGGTTAGAAATAATGTTTATGACCTTGTCGTATCTTTGCGGGTGCTTGAAATGATGTTTCCCACTCATTATATGTTTATTTGGCTAGATTTGGCCTAATCAAGGGTGTTGTCAACTTTATTGGTCAAATTCTTGCGAATTGTATTTCCCTGCACCATCATGTTCTGTTTGATAGGTCATCAGAATTAACCATAATATACATGTACACGTATATGCCAGTTTTTCTGAGTGATAACATGAATAAGCTGGTTCAACTGATTTATTCTACCAGCATTCTTAATTGTTTAGAACTATTCAGTTTATTTACTTCCGAGCCGAGATGTAAGTCATAGAAACTGCTATCTTTTAACTTTTGTTTAGTTTATTTTGGACAACAGAAAAGAATATCAATGGTTTGTACAAAATTGATATTCATCGTTACCTTGCAAGCCTAACTGAGTTCAAGATCTAGCATTTAACTTCCGTAAACATTCATTTTAATATATTCTTTTCCCACAACTGATAATTGAAAAGGGTTTCAGATTTCGGAATTTTGTCAAAATTGAAAAACAGTTAGGCCAAAATATTTGGGAAAGATTCATCAGTCCGAAGAGTTTTGTATATTTGTGTTTTTTTTGTTAATTTATTATATATACAAATTAAATTATTCAATAAATGGAGCTAGTTATCGTTAAAGATAAAAGAATTGTAGGTCGCTTTGTAAGACGAATTGTCAGTATTTTAGTCTTTAGCGGTAAACCACGAGTTTGTCTGTCCTATATATATTTTATGGCAATGGACATGCAAATATTTAAAAAATGAAATGATTAATTATATGTACAATTGAATCAAAACATTGATTAAAGCTACAATGTTTCCTTCGTTTATTCAGCCTACATTATAGTATGTAAGACGCAAAAATCACAACCAGGTTGCACGATCAAATTCTTTGACCAAGTGTTTTCTTGAAGCTGAAAGGCTTACATGGCTTTCTATTCCGTAAAAAAGATCTTGGACATAGTAAATGTACGTAAGGTTAGCTATTTAATGATAATCAAAGCATAAATCTGGACATTAAAGTAGTTTGTTTTTATCTCGTAACGAGAATCTTACCAAGTAGGTATTGTACACTCTTTATGTCATTTTGCATCGGTTGACAAAAAAGGCCTTTACAGGTGTATTTGAGTGTTCGTCTTTTCTGTATTTTGTTGTCTACTGTACAAAAGTCAAAGTCTTATTACAAGTGCAGTTTGAACCACCTACAGGGATCGGTAAATTTATACTCTCAGTCTTTAATATATGCAGGTTATGCCAAGCAAATTACAAAATCAGGTCAAGGTAACAAAACTATTGTCAGTCTGTACTCAAGATAAATAATATATGACAAATCATTACCATTATGACCCACAAAGCGTATTTTACTTCCGTAAACAAATTCAACTTTATCAAAACTCCTTCAGAAATGACAATAAATATAAGATAAAATTCCTAAGAACAAATATTTGATCTGCTTAGAAAAAATACCCAAGCTGTCTTGACCTTTAAAATCAACTTTATCAGTTGAAGTGAATGTCGTAATGTTTTTGAGACCTTTAAACTTCACAACTATTATATAAAATCAAGAATTTTTTTTTTCATATGGGACTGTTATATTATCTTTTTCTGTTTGTAAATTATGTTGATTGAATGTAAATTATGTTATTTAATTGTTTAGAGTACTACTGTAATCCATCTGTTGTAGTCGGATGCAAAACGTTTGTGTATGTCCATAGAAATTACTTTACTTTCTTACCAAAATGTCTCTTCTTATTTTGCTAAACCGTACGATGGGTATTTGTTGTTAGGTCTTTGAATATTGCAACGTCTTCATTCCGTCCCCTCCCTCAAGTTTGTAAAACCTCATTTGAAAATATCATGTGGCATGAACAAGGACGGACTGACCTGAAGCGCATGCAAACTGATATTTAGCGGTAGGATTTGTAATTATTTGATTGTTGCAGTATTGATGCTGGATCGAGACGTCTGGGTGTAATCTAAAAGAATCATTATAGTGAAAGCAATGTTAAGACATATAAGACATCATATATTTTAAAATTTATTTGAATAGTTCTAAAAAAGGTATATACGCAATTCTGTGAAGTTGATGTCTTTATAACATGTGGTTTTCAAACAATGTCTATACTGCAACACCAAATATTCACCCATAGGCTTGTCAGCAAAACCGTCTTGTGGTCATAATACCTTATTGTAGTTTGACTTATATAACCTCTGGTCCATTTGTGTTTGTTTCTGACATTCGAAACAAAGGCGTTATCCCGCTTAACCCCATGCACACTTACCACATTTCTTATTTGAGCATGGACTTACTCTAACCGAATGAAGATGATGCATAATTATGCCAAATTTGCCATGAAATAAGATCAGCAAAATTTTTAATTATGTTCAAATATTAAAATATAAAGTTATCTAAAATACGTCAAGCCAGTCCTTATGATTATGTTTATATGTACTATGAAAATGTTATTACACAGTCACTATAACAAATACATTTCTTATCTTATCTTATCTTATCTTATCTTATCTTATCTTATCTTATCTTATCTTATCTTATAGTCTTTATGCTGGCTGGACCTAGCAGCGACCCTGTCCATCTATTTGATAGCCCCTTTCTCTGACAAAGCTAAAGACTGACAAACAACGTCTTGTCATTTAAAAAGTGCAAAGAAAACATGGTATCTAGGTGTGTCCGTGGAACCCTGTGTCCAAGATGACACGCCTATGTTCTACTGGTTAGCGTTTGTCCTCATTTCTTTTTAAATATTGAAGATATTTTATTAGTCTTTGAAATCTTCATTTTACTCGTTCTTAATTCATGCAAATTATAACTATTTACATTCAAATTTGAAGAAGAAAGAATAAACAGAGTATCTATGGGTCTACATTGCTAACCAAACCACAGAAATGATAATTACTGTCCACGGTTTCTATAATACCCAGTATTTAACATAATTCGCTTATTTTATACACTTGTTTTAAAGATCCCTCAACCGCGTCCACACTGTTATATGCTTGGTTGAGAATCGCATATAGTTGCAATTTCATTTGTTGCTCCGACTACATTGTGTTAAAAGGTTTTACATGTAGTATTGCTTAGTCAGAATATAAAAGGTATATTCGCAATTCTGTGAAGTTGATGTCTAGATAAAATGTGGTTTTCAAACAATGTCTATACTGCAACACCAAATATTCACCCATAGGCTTGTCAGCGAACCCGTCTTGTGGTCATAATACCTCATTGTCTTTTGACTTATATAACCTCTGGTCCATTTGTGTTTGTTTCTGACATTCGAAACAAAGGCGCTATCCCATGCACACTTACCGCATTTCTTATTTGAGAATGGACTTAATTTAACCGACTGAAGATGCATAATTATGGCAAATTTGCCATGAAATAAGATCAGCAAAAAGAACATTTTGGTCAGAAGTTTGAACAAAAGGCATCAATAGATGGCAGGCAGCTTACAGTCTTGTTTAACTTACAGGAACTATTGGTTCTGGTTCGAAGATGCTTTTCAAATTCGAGCGAGTAGATTACCTTCATTCAAAATGTTTCGCAGAGCGCGAATTAATTGTTCATGTGTTCACTTTAATCCTTTTTCATTTACAAAATCGTTCCGTTTCAGACTGCACGATCCAGTCATCACACATATACGCATTAAACGAAACGACTTTAAGAACTCACTAAACTTACAAAAAAGAACAGATTAAAATCTATTTCCGTAGACATAATTTTTGTTCAGACAAATATTTATAGCTTTGGATGGCTAAATTCATATTATGCATATTATGATCATGAATAATTTCTGTTCAAATTCTACGATAGATATAACTATTGTCATGTGAATAATTCGTTTCAACCTCATGCACCCATTGAAAGTAGAAATGAATGCATTTGCATTTATCTGTCATGCAAATTATTAAGTTTATATATAAGCTCACATCATGTTATTATGTACACCCAGCCAAAACCAAAACATTGAAACCATACAAATCATTGTGACAACTAAATCTTTTTCTGCAATTTTAAACACTTAAGAATTTGTCTAGTGCATTTTTGTTTACTATACAAGCCCTTAAGATTTAAGATTTGATAAAACCCCCGCAAAGAACTAAATACTTTTATCATATGAAGACAGTCTGGGCGCTCATGGTAAATACCCGTACATGTCCCATGATTAAAAGCTGCAAATCTATTGGCTGTTCTAAATTCTTTAAAATGTATGTCATGGTAAGACCTTGGGTCACGCTACCTTCTTATATGTCTAAATTCAATCACATCTAGGTATGCAAGCACAAAGCATGACCGTTTGGCAAGTGCACATAATTGTATTTTTAAGTATTTGTTTTCTCCAGGTTTATTCAACTTGAAAATGTGCCACATTTTTTTTCAGCTGACGCGTTCCTATTGGCTGGTTCTTTAGCCAATGAGAAGGTGTATAAGCAAAACTATACTAAAGATCAAATGCGCATATCGGCCCAGGTATAAGGTCTCGCCTTCGCTGAATATAGTATCACGTTACTTGGTGAGACAATTACGACCATGTAGATATAAGTAACTTTGTATAGCTTTTACGGGATGTATGTCGCAGTATATGTTTAATACAAGCGTACTTTAATATCGGTGCAAAATCAGTATATGTACTTAAAGTATTGAAGGTCGTTTAAAGCATTCTTTCACGTCTACGTTATAGGTATAGATTTCTAGTTCTTGTGCGTCTTAGTTTGCATTTACATTAATTTTACCTTTAATTAGACTTGCGATTTAAGTGTGCTTTCTGATCACTTCAACTTGAACTCTTGTTTCTGAACAGAATGCATTCAGTAATATAAGTATATGTTTAAACAAGCCAAAATGTCTTAACTGGCAAAAGTCATGTTTTGTTTTCCTTTATTTTTCCTCATCTTTTTAATATACGTTATCTGTCGTAATTCCGTTGCATCCGCCTAGGCAACGCATTTGCTATATTAAATTAGACTAAAGGTTACCTTAAATAACATTGTGTGGAGTTACATTTTGCCTTAATGGTAAAAGTTAATTGCAAGATTTACACATTGCCTGAACATCTTTTATCCTGCATCTTTAGGGTGTTCCTGGTTGAACCGGTCACGTTCTTTGAGGCCACAGAGTGTTCATGAATACACTGGTCATATACTGTATTTATTCTCAAGGATGATATGTTAAGAGACACTATAACCTTCCAACTTAACCTTTTTTACGGATGTTTAAACTTTTTTGCCGTAAATTTTATAACTTGCATCAACAATTAGAATGTTTGCTGTCCAAGTTATAACGGTATCATCCGCATTTATATCATGTATATATAGCTTCGTTTAAATTGTAAAACTTAAGATATCTTAAAATAATTTGTGGGCTTCCGGTTGAATTTGACATGCGCAAGTCCTCCTTGCTTCTCGGTTGACAAGATCAGTTCTGAGTGCACGATGTGGAGATTTCACATCAAGTCCGGATTAATGTTCATTTTCTTGCATGCTGGCAGTTGAGATAATTGTAGTTGCATTTAACGAACAATTTAGAAATTTAAATGATAACTTAAGCTTTCGGATAATGTTAATGATGTACTGAAAAGACACTGTCTCTATCGCTTTTTTGAAAATTGCGGGTAACAATGTTATACATATGTACATGTATATAATATTGTCATTATTACGTGTGTTTATTTATATAATATGTTCATGGGCCTTATTGGCTAACTGCAAAATTAAAATATCTTCATCTTGAATAAATTATAATGTGCATATAAAAACACGAACAGCTGGTAAAAAACGATTAATGCATGTTGGTGTCAGCCTGTAAGGCATTGAGTTGTACACACTTACTGTGTTAGGAACATATATTATCCTTTGTTACCTACAATTGCTTCGTACATGATATATCTAGCCTTAATGTTATTTATAAATGTAAAGTATTACCTTCTGCTTTAGCTGGGGAATCCTTGAGGCTTTGGTGTTGATGGTAGCTGAGAAGTCTATATGAAATAGTAAATGTTGAATTGTTGAGTGCCAGCAGACCTGGGTTGATGTAAAAGAAAAGCAGCAAGAAGGCCTTTCTGTAAGCAATGTTGCTAGAGTCTCATTCTTTATCATCTAATAAAAGAATTGTAGCTAATGATGGATATGATTTGGTTTTGTTTTAAAGTGTCTTCCGTATTGCTTTTGATTGTAATTATGTCACATCATGATTTTGTTTAGCCAGGAATGAAATTTACACATACAGCCATGATTACACACCTAAAATATTGTAAGTGAAAAAAACCAACATTAGTTCTATTAGGCATGGACCATTAATTGCATAAAGTTAATCATATATTACGTTTGAAGTTCTGATCATGATTCTGTAAAAGTAATGTCTGATTAATTTAAAGGCGTTTTAAAATAATTTATGAATTATTGACACAATTTTTAATATATAAAGCAAATGACATAATATATCCTTTGTTTAAGGTATTTATTTAGTCACCTAACCATAATTGTTTGTTTAACAAAAACTTTCTTGATAAATATAACTTTATTACAGTCATTGTGGTTTCTACTCCACTCATAAATCATGGCAGTTTAACGACAAAGCTTTTACCACTTAATATACATATCACCTTGCATGATTTGTTTAAGCTTTACATAACTCTGTCTAGTTCAGAAAAATTTGCAACAGGACAGTCTCATGGACAGATTAGCACCTTGAGTCTTCCGTCTGAAGTTAACTATGATGTTGAATGTGTCCCAAAACATGATAGATAAGAACATTTAACATTATATCAGTCAGACTTTCGTTGTTTTACGAGCTGTTCGATATACTCGCAGATAACAAAAGAAGTTTGTAAATAAGACAGAATGATACTTTCAATACAGGCCAAGTATTGCATATAAACAGTAAGTGTCTTTATTTAGTATCACTGTATACACTGTCAACCTGGTAACATTACTTATTGAGATTCTCCTAGTTACTGTTAACCTGGTGACAATTAACCTGGTCACGTTACTTTTCGAGATTCTCCTAGTTACTGTTAACCTGGTAACTATCAACCTGGTTACGTTACTTTTTGAGATTATCCTAGTTACTGTTAACCTGGTGACTATCAACCTGGTCACGTTACTTTTTGAGATTTTCCTAGTTACTGTTGACCTGGTGACTATCAACCTGGTTACATTACTTTTTGAGATTCTCCTAGTTACTGTTAACCTGTTAACTATCAACCTGGTTCCATTACTTTTTGAGATTCTCCTAGTTACTGTTAACCAGTAGACTATCAACCTGGTTACATTACTTTTGTGATTCTCATAGTTACTGTTAACCTGGTGACTATCAAACGGGTTACATTACTTATTGAGATTCTCCTAGTTACTGTTAACCTGGTGACTGTCAAACTGGTTACATTACTTATTGAGATTCTCCTAGTTACTGTTAACCTGGTGATATCAACCTGGTTACATTACTGATTGAGATTCTCCTAGTTACTGTTGACCTGGTGACTGTCAAAACGGTTACATTACTTACTGAGATTCTCCTAGTTACTGTTAACCTGGTGATATCAACCTGGTTACATTACTTATTGAGATTCTCCTAGTTACTGATAACCTGGTGACTATCAACCTGGTCACGTTACCTTTTGAGATTCTCTTAGTTACTGTTAACCTGGTGACTATCAATCTTGTCACGTCACTTTTTGAGATTCTCCTAGTTACTAATAACCTGGTGACTATCAACCTGGTAACATTACTTTTTGAGATTCTCCTAGTTACTGTTAACCTGGTGACAATCAACCTGGTTACATTACTTATTGAGATTCTCCTAGTAACTGTTAACCTGGTGACTATCAAACTGGTAACATTACTTATTGAGATTCTCTTAGTTACTGATAACCTGGTGACGATCAACCTGGTCACGTTACGTTTTGATTCTCCTAGTTACTGATAACCTGAAGACTATCAACCTGGTCACGTTACTTTTTGAGATTCTCCTAGTTACTGTTAACCTGGTGACTATCAAACTGGTCACGTTGATTTTTGAGATTCTCTCGGTCACTATCAACCTGGTCCCTAAGAATTTGGTCACGTAACTTTTTTTAGCTTCTCCTTCTTGTCGTATGTACATTGTACCTTTTCAACAGTTGTAAACGTGTGTGTGACTGCGTATAGACTGAAGACGACCTGGTTACTTAAGTGTTGACGTCTGTAAGACGACTTCCTTAAAATGCAACAACAGTCTTGTGTGCTGGGTGCCAGCTGTAAAAAGCCGCAGCGCAAGCAAATTATTAGTACATGGTGGTGACTGCAATAGACTCTCTTGTAGTTCTACAGCAGACTTCTAATGCAAAACAGCGGTTTCGAAATAACAAGAAGTCTCTCCTCTTCTGTACGGAATTCCGTTAGGGCCATCTGCATATTCGCCTTTGAATAAAATAATCTGAAACACGAAAACGCGAAAGTACGATGACGAAAACGCAAAGCTACGATGACGAAATTGCGAAAGTACGATGACGAAAACGCGAAAACACGATGATGAAAATGCGATACAATTTCGCGTTTTCATCATCGTACCTTCGCGTTTTCGTCATCGTACTTTCGCGGTTTCGTGTTTTCGTCATCGTACTTTCGCGTTTTCGCGTTTTTCGTCATCGTGTTTTCGCGTCTTCGTCATCGTACTTTCGAGTTTTCGTCATCGTAGTTTCGCGTTTTCGTCATCGTAGTTTCGCGTTTTCGTCATCGTACTTTCGCCTTCCGGCACGCATGCGCAAAACAATATTAACAAAACAAAACAAGTGAATCCTTGCAGTAGTCTTAAAGATACAAGACAAATTTTGATGCAAAGCATCAAAGGCGCTGTGCATGTTTTTGAAACATAATTTTTTCAGTATATTAGAATTTTAGAATATCAGTAAACAACCTATCAATGGGAAAAACCAAACACATTATGTTATATGTAACTGTTATCATAATAAGTAAAAAAACACATTTACTACAGTTTAACCAAAAAATAAACGAATCATAAAACAACCTTCCGTATAATGGTACGATGACGCCCATTAAACAAGGCTACAGCTCGTGGTCAGTAGACGCTTTTCGACGCAGACGAAACCCACGTGATTAATTTTGTCTTTACTATTGGTCAGTTGTTAGCGATGCTTTACATAACTTTCATTGAGACCCCATGTATCGCATAGTTTGGTGAACGGTCTTATTTATAATGCCTACATTTTACTTTAGTATGTAGTAATTAAAAAAGGGTTTTCATTAATTATTCAAGTTGACAACATATGTATTTAAACTTCAAAAGTGTAGAGATAGCAAAACAACTATTGAGACGTTTTCTCTGAACTTTGATGAATCTGGCCGTAGGGTCCGTAAACAAAGCAATAAAAAAACCGTAACCTTCAAGTTTGTGGAAAAGTTATTAAATATCCTATGAATATGCCAAAAGTTTTGAATTAACGGTCGAAGACGTATGCATCTGGTATAGTATTGTTTGTAACAATTAATACATTTATTTATTCATTATAGGGAGTTTGTTCAAACATAATACATAGTTTTTAATTACAATAATAATGTTGTCTGCTCCCTATTCGATTATGCAACCCCATGGTACAAAATTAAAACCTATTCAATACTTGCGCTGTGCTCCCGCACAGCGCAAAGAACATATTTTTATAATATAAACTAAGGGGGATAATACAAGAGTTATATGAGCTGGAGTTATGGTTTATAAACACTGCGCTAATGTACACCTAATAATATATCCATGCTCCATGTTTGGAGTAATCTGTGCAATAGTGCTTAAGTTATGCTGCAAGCATTTATTTTACAAAATCAATTAAGTGATATAATTTAAGAACTATACAAGCTATAGTTATTGTTCCTGTGCACTGCTTTATACACTTTATAAAGTATACATGGTCCAAATTTGGAGTGAACCCTGCCAAAGTGTTGAAGTTGTCCTTTTATCACAAACAAGTGACATGGGGAGATAATTTAAAAACCTGGCAAGAGTTATTTATGTACTTCCTCTCCCTCATCACCCTCTACCTATACATTATATACTTCAAGTTTCAAAGCAATCCTTTTGAACTTTTGTAGTTATAGTAAGTTAAAGCAAATGTGAAAAAACAAGTCACAAGGGGAGATAACTTAAAAATCTGGCAAGAAAGGGTTATGGTTCTTAGTTAATGCACTTCCTGTCATCACCCCTTACCTATATTTCAAATAAGTTTCAAAGCAATCCCTCGAAACCTTTTGAAGTTATAGTATGAACATGGAGCATGGATATATTATTAGGTGTACATTAGTTGGTCATATTATGGTGGCTGATTTGGTACACTTTTGTGCGTCGTGTTGTCGTGCGGCGTGTTGTCGCGATGTCACATTGTCGCTCGGCTCAAATTGAAGGATTGGCTATTTGGCGCTTTGTCGCTCGGCACATTATCACCATGATACAACACGCCGCGCGACAACGCGCCGTTTGGCGTGCTTCGCTAGCGACAGGACGACAAGACGACAGTGCGACAACGCGCCGTTTGGCGTTTTGTCGTGTTGTCGCTGGCGACAACACGACGCACAAAAGTATACCAAATCAGCCACCATACTTAGTCCTTACTCCCTTTTCGGATAAGGAATAAGAAACTGGTTACTTATTCCTTTTTCAAATACTGTAGCAATGTTCAGTATAGTGCGACATTTCGTACTTTGTTCACGAACGTGCGACAGCGGGTACTAAGTTCACTGTGGCGGCTTTTAAAAGTGTCATTTTAGTGGGGCAGCTGGTGCTTAGTGTGGTTTTAGAGGTAGCCTCTTTTAAGTGCGGTATCTTGCGTTGAGTGAAGGAAAGATGTTAAGAACTTTGCATCAAAAGCGATATCTGGTGTTTTATGCATAATATGTATGCCCTCTCATCAATAGCTGATACGCCCGTTTCTTCGGGGATTTCGAGCTGCATGTTCTAATACGGCCTGTGTATACCTTTTGAAAAAGGTCGGTCATGTTACCGCATGAAAACTAAACAACATTATCAGGAAAGAGAAATATTGCCTTACTTGAAAAGAAAAATAAATGTCGTAACACTAATTTAAACATAAACTGAATAAACATTTAACCTTATTTGCTTGAGATAACTTTATTGAACATAGACTCGAAAAAACGGAATGAAACATAATTTACACATTTATTACTGCCTATTAACCATGGGGTGTGACAGTGTGGAAAGTGAAAAAAAAATCCCCAAACGGCTTGGAGCTTATACAAATACTACTGTTGTCCTATTTTCTTGACTTACAGGTTTTACCCTTGACGATGCAACCTTTGAAAAGCTATTCAAAAGATAGCATAGAAGGATTATTTCATTGTTTGACAGCAAGCAAAATTAATTAAGACATCTGGAATTAGAAACTAAATATCTTTAAAAATGTCCGTTTAAGCAAATAGGTTAAAACTATTGTTTTGAGCCCACGTGCTCGAACTCCACTGACGTGCAAATCGCATCTCCCGTTACGCTATGTTGTTTGCATAAAGAAAACGAGCCGTGTCGTGTACACTTTTACCGAGTAAAACTTTCTAACTTCCTTAGAATCAAGTGACTCAGACAGTTCGGTGCCTCACCCTAAGATTCGGCTTAAATATTTATGTAAAAACTTACACTATTGAAAGTTAAATAAGGAAAATTATATCTTTCATATGTTAAGAATTTTGCGAAACGTCATTCTTTACAACTGTCTTACGAGGTATTTCTGGATGCATGCAGGTATAAGGGGAATATTAAAGTGCAAATTACAGGTAAATCAACGGAAGTGTTGAAAGCTTCTCACATAAAGCGCCAACACGATTATGTAAGATTTCATTCAACCTTAAACAATTTATGACGATTTCAATGTAAAATGGTCGTATCACCTTTTCGAATTTGCAGTCTATTCAAATAGAATAATGATCATTCCATTTTATGAAAGAAAACCGGTATAGTCAAAAGAGCACTGAAAATCTGATTCATAATGAAATGTTTTCGATAAACGAATAAATAAAGCCATGATTGTGAATTCTATATTTTAATAAGTCTTAAACTAGATTGTCAAAATATATACAGCAAGATGTATGTGCGTGAAGTTAGCTGCCAGTTGCCAGTTACCGGTTGACAATTCAATGCCGATTCTATTGGCAACGTGCAGCCAACTTCACACTCTTATTGCTAATTCGTCTTCATTTGCAAATATTAACCAAATACCAAGTTGTTAAACCACACGAATTGGCAACTGGCAGCCAGATGCCAGTTCGATTGTTATGTAAAAATCTTAATAAAAGGTGAATTGGCAACTGGCAACCAACTTCATACTCCAGAAGCCAATTTAACTTCACTTGCAAATAGCCAATTCGTTCAATCTCACGAATTGGCAACTTGCAGCCAGATGCCAATTCGACTTCATTCACATTCATGAAATTGTAAACGAAGCCTTCGCCGACGATTCTTTTCTTTTCTCCATATTATAATTTCATCATTTTCTACAATGAAGTTACAAAAATATACTTATTTAAGTAAGGATATAAAATGTCTCGGTAATATCCTGCATGGTTACATTAACGCTACGAGCCCCGTATAAGTAGGTTTTCAGTCGAAATTTTGCAAAATCGCACGCTGTCCGTACGGACATCGTTAAATCTTGCGAGCATCGTATGGATTTTTTGAACTCGTAGGACTCGGTGAAAATGTTCACCGAGCTCCAAAATTCTCGCCGAACGCGTAGAAGTTTTCGAAGTCGGAACAGTTCGCAAGGGCCCTGTACGGGCACCGCAAGGGCCCCAGTAGAACACCGGTTTGGGAGCTTGCGGTGACCGCACGAGGCCCGCAGGGCGTTGCATACACCGCACGGGCTCCGTACGACATCCTTGGCGATTCTAGCTAAAAATGAGAAATTTGCAGATATCGCCGTACTGTTTTATTATTGGCGGGACACCGCACGAGCGCCGTACGAACACACGTGAATCGTACGAGGTACGTCCGAGCTCCTTTCAAGCTCGCATGTGATGTCCATACGGATATCCTAAAATTGCATCCTCCAAAAGATCGTACGTGGTCCATGGGCATCTACCAGAATCTACGATCGTACGGAGACCGTACGGATTGTAAAAAGTTGGTGTAATCGTAAGATTTTATAAACCGTACAGACCTCATACGGATATGCGGTGCTTTGGATTATTTTGTTACATTAGAGATATATATCAAAAACATTTTAAAGACCCCACAAAGGGAAGGGAATAAAGGGGAAAGGGCCGGGAAAAAATGAGAACTCGTTCAATGTTTATATAACTTTTTGTTGACTTATTTGACGAAATTGTCACTTATAATTTATCGGTGCTTTCATATTTGATTAAGTATAAACTTTTTGTTATAAGCACATAATTTATTCATATTTAAGCATCTTCTTTAACTCGATGTAAAATAAATAAATAATCAAATAGTTTCTTCATGCTTCCCTGTGCGATACAAAAACAGATCGCAATTTGCATGTGATATAAATATTTTAGACATGTTTTCACTCACGTAGGTCTATTTATTTATTTTGTGCTATGTCATACATTATGTTGTAAGCTTACATAACTCACTGATAAATTTATCTATATTTTCGTTTTTGCATTGACTGATAACAGAAAAATATTGCTAATAAATGTTTGACGCTATCTTTATGATACCACAAGTGTTACGCCGAGTGGCCTATGTAATAAGTAACGAAACTCGGTGAAAAATGCGCCGTGCATAGAAATCCCGCAAAATATACGAGTTCTTTTTAAAGGGACATACCTCTTCATTACTTTGCAAATCTCGAGTTCTTTTTCATGATAACCTTTTGCGCTGTTGTCAAATGAAGGATAGTTACGTAGAGGGGAGGTTTTTTAATATTTGTATAAATTTTGCAATAAAATTTTTCTTCTCGTAAAATCAAATTTTCTTTTCTTGTCACTTTGATACACTTAATGGGTGGATATATATATATATATACTTAAAGCTTTACCTCCGATGCGTGCTTGTTTTTACCCTTGGAATATATACATCGAACAAATGATGAAAATTAAGAGTTTGAAACACCCAGGACGAGTTACGAACCAGGCCTTTTAAACATTTGTATCATAGTAAATGACGAAGCTCCCAGGATTCATACTTACAGCTTGTAAGGCTTCCATATGTTGAACATTATTTTGTTGCTTTTTTCAAACGGGCATAAAGTGTGTAGAAAGCAATGAAATCTCTCTTTGATATACGTTACATAGTTTTCAGTAATCTGTTAGCTATAATGCACAGCTATAAAACGAACTTAAGGAAAACTTAAATTACAAACGTTATAAAAATTCCCCTTGATCTTCCACCATCTCATTTTGCCACTTGCGTTAAAGATATCACATGTATTTATCATCTTCCCTGTAGCACTCGTAAGACGTGGCTATTTCCGCTTGTTAAAAGATCGGCACCTCAGCTAGTAACATGAACCCCACCCTTGCCCTTCCAAACAAAATGTCAACAACATAAAACACTTCAAATTTCTTTTTCTACATGATAGTAAAATTGTTAATCTCTATGGCGTCATGTTCATGACTTTTCAAAGTCCTACTATCTTATTTTAGTGACTTGAAATGAATATACTAGACTTGTCTATCATGGCAAAGACAACAACAACAACATACACTGTTGTAGAGTGGAACTCTATCAAATATTTTGCAAAGTATGTCTTGTATAGGATATTTGGTCTCGTTCGTATATGTACATAGGTTCTATTTACTGTTCACAGGGACTGACGGACGTACATACATTACGATCGGTTCTTGTCACAAAACCCTAACTATGATGTGGGCTTACAACAAATTCTGCATTATACTTCGACATAATCTTCTTTTCCATATCAACATATTAAATTGATCATGAACTATAAGAATATTTCAGGTACGTGAGTATCATATTTCAACGGAAATCATTATTCATAATTTTAGATCATGAGGGTAGAAGCGACTTGGTGAACCTCATCAGTGTAACGTTTAAGGGGATGTAATCTAATGTAAATATTCTACTTTTCCAAAAGAAGTGGTCTTTCATTGTCTGCTCAATGTTGAAAGGGACGCAACGCAGATATTAAAAGTATTATTCCCATCACGAAGTATTCCTTCTTTATTTTAAATGATGACACTGTAACCTGCTACTTGAGCCACGTATAATTTATTAATTTGTGGTATTGTTTGTATCACAGACATAAAAACATACATATTTTACCACTTATTTGGCATGTTTTTTCGTAAATGAATACCTTTTTCCTCTCTTAAAAAACTGTTTTAACAATCCAAACAAGAGAGACATTCTACCGAAATCCAGCCATGGTAATACACTGAACCAGTTTTCAAAACCGTTTCAATATGTACGGCGCATACCCACATGGACACGTCTAAGCTTTTGTAACTCATAGTCAACCTATCTGGTATATATTGATTACTGACCTCACTTACCATAATTACTCAGTTTAATACGGTTTAATGTGGGCTGTTGAAATAGCTCAAGACCAAAGTCGAATAAGGAGTATGGAAGATGTCTCAATGTCGGGCTTTAACTTTAAGACAATATTACCGATACCCTAAATCTGTCCTTTGAAAAGGGCGAGGAGGTAGGTCGAAATGAAAGTCAAGTTAGAGCCAACTTTTGTACAGTAAACACCGTATATAACGACTCCGGATATAGCGAAAATCCGGATATAAGGAACAATTTTTTTCTGTCCGATTTTTTTCTTTTTTTATTTTATATAAAAATGT
This sequence comes from Saxidomus purpurata, assembly GCA_022818135.1. Taxonomy (NCBI): domain Eukaryota; kingdom Metazoa; phylum Mollusca; class Bivalvia; order Venerida; family Veneridae; genus Saxidomus; species Saxidomus purpurata. The sequence continues at coordinate 31,293,982 of JAFMSR010000010.1, forward strand.
TGTATGGATATTACGAATTCTGGTTATAACGAACATATTTAAATGGTCACAAGGAGTTCGTTATAAACTGAGTTTACTGTATATAAGTTTATTTTAGCATATATTAAAAACATTGCAACTACTGACTGACGCCTCGCTTACGAGACTACTTAAAACAGTGAAGTACTAGTACTTATTACTAAATTATCTGAAGATTTGTTATAGTGAGTGTCCCCTTACAGCTACAGCGGCAATGTAAAATATTAAACCGTTTTAACATGCTAGTATCTGAATATACAATTATGAAGGAAAGAAAACGATGATTTGAATGTAATGCTCTGCTTTATTCGACTAACAAACATTTATTTCTTTAGAAGATTTGTGTCATCTATTTGTTTGTTGCAGTTTCACACAGCTGTCCTTGGAAGCCCTCTGGACATTCACAAACAAATGTGTTCCCTTCTATTTCAAAGCACTGAGCCCCATTCTGACATGGATGGCTTGAACACGGAAAAGCTGAAACATTGTACTTCAACGTTAAGATATTCTAACACATTTAAAGTACATTTATATCAATACGTTAAATATTATGTAAAGCCCATGACATCTGGTCGCCCACATAAGCCGTGACAAACAATCGAATATCACATTTTCGAAATGATTATAGAAATGCATGTATGTGAAATCGATGCAAATTGTATCATATTTTCCCTCTAAGAGATGAAAATTGATTAAAAAGTGAACACAGTAAGGTAAGAGAGGACAACAGAAAATGAGCGATTCATAATATAAAAATAGCTTCTATAAATTTAAAGTGATATTTCAAATTTTAATAATTTCAATTAGAATATACATTTTAAAAAATTTCACGACAACTTACCTCCGCAGCTCGGTGCGAGTCCCGTCCACCTACCCGTCGCCGAACAAGTCCTGGTCATGTCTCCAAATTCTCTATTGTAACCTACGTCACACGTATACGTAACGTTATTACCAAAAGTAGTCCCGGTCACTGCCTTTGTACTATGCGCTATATCTCCAGGTGTTGTGCATGTTATATCTATTAATGTAAAAATGTAACACCGATTAAAGACAATAAATTGCATTTATTCTTAGACCTAAAAAATAACAGAATTCATACTTTAGTAATGATATACGGGAGGGAGTAATACAAAAACTATAAAGGGTAAACAAACCCTGTAAACATTCAAAGTCGCTTCTTTTTCAATCCAGTATGTCATTTTAGTAACCTGACGGGTTATAGGTTGAAACAGGTTGATGAAGATTATTTTCAGTTTACTTGACATAATTACAGGAGATGGTTAACATTTATACTTAGATGTAATTAAAGTAATATTAATAAAATGAGACAAAATAAATGTCACAGTTCGGACTTAGTTCACAATTGGGGAGAATATGTGTAAGCGGCCCGGTAGCTCAGTCGGTAGAGCATTCGCCCTGTAAGCGAAAGGCCCCGGGTTCGAGCCCCGGTCTAGCTGCACATTTTTCTCATCCTGTGACATAAACATAACGCGGATGATCTAACTGAAATGTTACCATATCTCAGGCCAAGTGCTGCTCCAGAGACCTGTGGAATATGTTGAGGCGTTCCGTACGCCCCACATCCGCCAAAATGTAGCTCAAAGAACGAAAAGAAATTGGCTGGTATGTTCTTGCTTTGCGGTATCTGGTTTGCACTGTCAACCCAATTATGTTGCATAACAGAGTTAGTAGGATGATAGGGGCTGGGTGCAGCATGGTTCTGGTTAAACAGAAAGGCAAAATAGCTGTTTGGATTGCCATCACAGTTGACATAAACCTGATCATGTCCGTTCAATTTGTAGCCTTCCCTTTGTCCTCGTCGTATCATAGCTGCAGGTATCAACCCGACATAGAGAAACGGTGTCATCTTCGGATTTTGAACAGCCTGGTACCCTGTGTTTGCGTTGTATTGGATTGATAGATGGGTGTTCTGGAAAGATGTAATCTGTTGAATTTTTGCCTCGTATTGGGTACCATCTTTGCGCAGATCGCGGATCAGAACGTGTGTGGAGTCGGTGTATAGGTCATCAATGTTGATGGCAACAGAGGTAGCTGGTGAGATGTATGTATAACCATACCCTTGGTAAAAGTCACAGTAGACCTGGAAAGGCTGGTCTTTCCTGTTGTATATGGTATAAACACCACTTTTACTGAGGATATTGGATTTGTATATATCTGCACAGGAGTCTGAAAAATGAATAAAATGTCAGCTAGTAATGTTTGCAAATCAATGAATCCAAGATGAACGATCATGTATGCATAAACGTTTTTAAAAAAAAGACTAAAATTACAAAAGAGCATAGATAAGATTTAATGCAAAGTATGAAGGACAATACGCATACCTAAAAAGTGAGTTATCATGAATATAATATACCGGTATTTAGTAACTATTTAGTGACTTTTGTAACTTACAACTACTATAACGTAATAAGAATACTTACGAAAGTGGGATTGAGCTCTGCACGACGCAATCAATAAAATAATCGCGGATATACAAAGAAACACCATCTTGCTATACTCAGTACGTCAAACAATTCTGTATTGAATAATAATTTATATTAAGGAGTTTCGATTTAGAATACATAATAGGACATTTAGAACGATTAGATTATGATAAGACATGCTGCCACGATACGACTTTGTTTGACCTTACACAAAATCGGTTGTACTTGACTGTATTATTAAAACAATGTAAGTTCAATCATTAACGTTTGTAACATTGATCATTGAACTAGAAGCATTAATAATAATAAATTCTTTATTTCATGAAGGTAGCATATTAAGACAAGGAATAAAATTCAACCTTATTTACAATATGGCCTTCAAAGAAAATAAAACGTAAGCAAATAATCAAGAAAAATATACAAAAATCAAATGAAATATATAATTTACGAAAACTATCATACTACAAAATCAATTCATATTCAGTCTTCTCATATAATGTACTTGGCAGGCACTCTGACTGCTATAAACTAAACTGTAGATTAAGAAGGTACTTTTTTAAAGTTGATTTGAATGCATGAACTGTGGATTTATTTTTCACAATATCTGGAAGATCATTCCAAACTTCCATGGCCGTTAACATGAATGTCTGTTTCAGAAAGTTTGTTTTTGGCCTAGGATGTACTAAATATTCTTGTTTGAGGACAGAAGTCAGGAATAAAACCTTTACCGTACGTTGATATAGCCTAGCAGTATTTGAAATACCGGTGAAAGGTGATTGTTCTTAGCTAACTAATTTACGTGCTTTAGCATTTTATTATAGCCTGTACATTAGAACAGGTTACCGTCATAATTCATCATTTAATACTGAGTTATAATCAATTATATATATAATTATATATACAATTATCAACTTTGTTTTACTTGCATTTCTATTTCTATTGCTCTCGACCCATTTTCATTCCTGTACGTCATACGCAGATAAAGACGCAATCAGAAAGTAAAATCTAACTAGAATTAAAAAAAACAAATCCACATGTTTAAAAATTACAAATTGGCTAGCGGTTAAAACCTAAAATTCGAACCCACAATGTTAAGCTATACTAAAACCAAGCCACCCCCTCTTTCATATGAAATCTTAGATCGGCACCCGCGTGATTCATTGTATTGTCTCTCTATGAGCTTGATTTCTGCCTTTTTACGACACTAGATATTTTTCATTGTTTTTTTTTCTATACTGTCAATCTAAATCGCAAAACAAGTTGTTACAGCATAGAATCCTGGTAATAGAACGTCATGCCTAAAGGTACCTAGAACAATGGCACATGTGGAGATCGAACCCTGGATGACCTTAGTCTTACTATCATGAGGCGAGCACTCTACCATGCGACTCCAAAATTACACTAACGCAATGTATTGTGGGAAAAATATTCTTGGCGTTATTTTGTAGCAGTTCGAAGTTCGAACATAGATTCTAGTTTATCATTACAAATATGCGGCACTCCTAAGTTCCGGGTCCCTTAGTTCTTCTTATTGTATATCAAATGACAAAAATTCATTGTTTCAGGTCGACATATATACATTTATTAAATAGTAGAAAGTACCGTAAAAAATTGTCTCTTTCGAAGTCAACCTTTCGAAGATTTTTTTACGGTAAAATTTAATTATGTAAAGGGGAAGTAACTGCTGAGAGTGTATGTTGAACTCCAGACAGCTTGTTACTCCCAGTTACAATAGATAGTGTACTGGATAACTCCACTGGCGCCATAGTACTGAACTGCACCGTAATTTTAACAAAATACCAAAAAACTATACCCAAATAACACCCTATCATGAAAAATACACAAAAAAATGATAAAAAGTCATTTTCTGACAAACCACTGTTCTATATGAATAATAAAGAACAGAGTTTTTTCTTCTGAAAATGACTTTTTTACGGTGGCACAAAGGTGACATGTGTATGTTTTTATTTATCTCGTGCGCACGACATACTATGTCGTGCACACGAGATACTATGTCGTGCGCACGAGATAATTAAGTCGTGCGCACGAGTTACTATGTCGTGCGCACGAGTTACTAAGTCGTGCGCATGTTATACTATGTCGTGCGCACGAGATACTATGTCGTGCGCACGAGAAAATTAAGTCGTGCGCTTGAGATACTATGTCGTGCGCACGAGATAATTAAGTCAATGTAGAGAACTGATTTGACTGACTTGGTAACTCGTGCGCACGACATAGTAACTCGTGCGCACGACTTAATTATCTCGTGCGCACGACATAGTATCTCGTGCGCACGACATAGTATCTCGTGCGCACGACTTAGTAATTCGTGCGCACGACATAGAAACTCGTGCGCACGACAAGGTATCTCGTGCGCACGACTTAGTAACTCGTGCGCACGACTTAATTATCTCGTGCGCACGACATAGTAACTCGTGCACACGACTTAATTATCTCGTGCGCACGACATAGTATCTCGTGCGCACGACATAGTATCTCGTGCGATCGACTTAGTATGAAAGATAATCACATAAGAAGATGATCATAAATAGTAATCACCTTCCAACTATATAAGCACGTGGTCGCCACACATAGTATCATTAAAATGCATTGCACATGACACAGTGAAGTGTTCCGAACAAAGACTGACCATATTTTGAAAATCATGTACAATGGGTGAAGTAAAGCTCAACAATAACGACAGTGTTTTCCATGGCAAACGACATTAGATACCTACAAAAACGTTTACTTCCTCTGCATTATACGGTGCAAAGCAAGATTAATGGGTATCTGTATCTGTATACAAAGTGAATAGAGATAGTAATTTATGGCAGTTCACACCAAAATAAAGTGGTCATGAGTGACACACTTAAATTACATATACCCATAGGCAGATAACGTAAATCTTAACTTATTCGCGATAGCTTTATTTTCGCGTTTTCTCGCGAGAGCACTCCTTTGCGAATTCATCTCTCCACTAATTCAAAGTTTTGTGATAAAATGATCGATATTGTTACAGTGGGATCACTTGTTCGCGAGTTGATGGTCTCGTGAATTGACCCGGTGATAAAAAATCGCGAACTTTTTGTCTCGCGAATTCAATGTGATTTACAGTAGATTGAAATGTTGGAGAGAGTAGAAAATAGGTTCTTCGTATATCTTAATTTTGATATGCAGTTTGTTGTTCGATGAAACCTTAAGTAAGATATTATATGCTAATATTTCATATAAATAAATGCGTGAATAGTGTAAGAAAATACGAAAGTAAAAATATCTTTGATTTGCGAAAGAAAATTGAAAACTGTGAAAGAGGTGCGTCGCTGTCTTTGAGACATGTACATAATGTTCTAAAAAACATCAATTCTAATGTCCTGTTTTAGTCGTTTCTAGCATTTACATTAAAACATTGAACTGGAAAAATTTGTACATTGGTGAATAAATTAAGTACAAATCTACTTATTTCAACCAAATTTAATATCACTATAATTCCTTTTACTGAAATGTACGAGGACATTTCACTTGAACATGACATGATAGCCAGAAAATGTGGTGAGTCCCTGACCGTAGAAATCTGTGACGTCTTGATAAGTTGATTTGACGTAGATTTTATCTCCGGTAACTAGCCCGGCAACTATTGTTACTGCACCCTGATCGAGATGGCCGGAGTCACCGTGCGCATGCGCACGAGCCATCATGATGTTATTTTTCATCAGAGCAACTTGAAGTTGATGGTTATGACCCAAATCGCTAGCAACAGATACGGACAACGAGTAGAAGCCGTCCACAGGCGCAGTGAATTGACCAGTCTTAACATCAAATGCATTTCCAGTATTCAGGACGATGTTGTCAAACAGTATCGTCTGGTTCACAGCAACCCCAGTCAGCCCCGTTTCATCCAACCTGGCAAAAAATGCCACATCGTCTGAATCAAGAACGAACCTTCTCTTCACAGGAACTGAAAATCCATGCGGAAAAAGGGTATTTAATAAAATATGTGTCACTTTTCTTTATCAGTGCAGACAGCGTAAAAAAGTATAAAAATCACATTCAAAAGAAATGAATTGATTAAACAAAGTGCAATATGATTGCAGTGTCTTTAAGTTTGCAGACAGTTTATGGCATAATTAGAGAGCGATTGCTCTAAGGTAAGTCAGACAAGATGCTTGACTAAATATAGCTATATATCTACACATGATATGACATTTCGATTTTACAAATTAGACATTGAGAACGGGGCGGCTTGAAAAAAAAACAAACTAAAGATCATAGCTGATATGAAAGCATACATGTAGCACTTTGTGCCTTATCTATAAAGTATGAATGATACGAGTATTTCTGCAAAAGAAATTCAAACAGTTACCCGATGTTTTGTCAAGTGCTGCAGTGTTTGCCGGAAGGAAACTTCTTTCGGACATCAATGCGCGTACTGCTAGAATCTCTCTTGATTTGTCTGCCAGTGTTTCTCTCTGTGCGATGATTTCATCTTGCTGCTCAGAAACTTAAGATGTAAACAAAATTAGAAATTGTCCGGTGTTGAATACTTAATTCATGCATAGAGGCATTCCTTACAACTCGAATATTATTCACTTGGAACGTTCAAATCAAACTAGATGCACTTGAATGAGTACAAGCAAATGGACAATGACTGGTTTCTGCACAAAACGATGTTATAATAAATCGATATCAACCAAAACATTATGAAACAATTGTTTATGAAGGTCTTACCAAACTGCAATACATATTATTACGTAAATTTACCCATATTTGAAGTATCAAAATCAATTAATTATTTGGCATATCAAACACAAAAATGCAGTTTTTAACTAATCGTAGTGGTATTTTTATTTCATTTCTAGCTCCAAGAAAATATTGTACTGTCAGCTGTACGGTTGATATATCTCCATAAAGTTCTAAATATAAACAGTTACTGCAAAAAAATGTTTTTTGAAAGTAACTAAAGCGTATATGACAGGCACGAATGAAATAAGACATCTTCCGTTTACAATGTCTTAAACTATGAACCATGTAAAACAAATATTTTTAATTTTTGCATTTACCTTTGTTTTCTAAGGCTTCTACTTTGTTTTCTAGGTATTCCAAGCGCAGTTCCAATTTACTTATATCTTCACCAGCCGCCAAGATAGGGCAAGCAACAGCAGCGAAAACCAGTATAGAAAACATATTGGCCATGCGTATAAATTTGAAGACTGTGACTTTAGATTAAGTATGAGATAAACTGAATATGTTGGTGACACGTTTAGAGGCTATGACATTCATATCTGTCTCTACTCTTATCTCAGAGACAGTTTTCGTCATTTCAGTGCATCAGAAAATCTTAGTCTTCATTTAAAGCAGAGATATCGTTGTATTTGACGGTTGTTCACAATTCCATAAAACTACTGACCGTTTTTGTTTTTGCTAATGGCAATGCATTTCATTGATTGGAGTTATAAATGGATGCTGTATTTAATTCAATAAGATGACTTGTTATCTACATACCAAAAAGTTTATTCGTTTCAGTTTAATAATGAAATAGGTCTGATATGTAAATCAGACATTTAGTATATTTAGCAGACCAGATACATAGAATGTGAAGACATTCATTAAACTCAGAAAAAGACATTGGTCGAAGCAAAAGAAATTCCAGAAGTTCCTATTTGTTTGCGTAATCATATTTTCTATAAGGGTGCTTGTTTTGCTTGACTGTTAATATTCTGGCTGCCATATTTGTTTATTATATAGTCTTAAAGGTCCATTACTAAGACCAAATCGAATTTTCTTTTAAATCTGGAATTGTAACAGGGAAATACAGTTTGAAACTGGCTTCTTAAACTTTAAAATAGCTGTGAAGTATTTCACTGTTTGAAATACTGCCGCATGTTTCTGTATTTCCTCAGATTGACCTGGGTGGTCTTTTTGTCCTATTTGTGCTTTATTGAACGTTGTAAACAGTCAATGGTATACTTTGCACATCACTGGAAGTAAAGTTCTTCAATTATAATTCAAAATAGGTATGCTTATTTATGTACAACCTATTTACAGTCTCTGTCTGGGAGGTTTCTGGAAAATTACAAAGATATTTGAAAATTGGAAAACCTACTTTCGTTTTTGAAAAGGCAAAATATTATTTATTAATTATTTTGTTAAACTCAAATTTTCAACACAATATGGTCACATTCGATGCAGTATGTCATATTTTTCCGTCTGAGAAGACTCCCGTTACAATTCCAGATTTAAAAGAAAATTCGATTTGGTGATAGTAATGGACCTTTAATGAAACTTGGACAGAATTTGTATGAAAAAAAC
>JAFMSR010000010.1:31315913-31343805 GCA_022818135.1 Saxidomus purpurata
CTGTTACATTTGTATAAGCACGATCTCGAAAGTGAGGCAGTCTGTTTCTATTAGGTGGACTGAGGCACCAACTTACCAAGAATACACTTGTGCTCCGGACATGTGGTACTTACGTTTAAACTGACATGTCCTAACATGGTACTTTCGTTTAAACCGACATGTCCTAACAGTGTTTGGACATGTAAGTTTAAAACAGTGTTAGGACATGTCAGTTTAAACGAAAGTACCATCTTCAGCGTTTAATAAATTTATTAAATACCGCGGTACGGGTGAAACCATACCGATACGGTATCGCGGCACTTATACCTGTATGCTCGTTACGTTCCACTGAATTTTTGGTCTTTCATATCGAAGCTATTGATTTTTGCATGAGCGTGACTTGAGGGTGGATTAAATATACACTGTTTATAGTTGTAGGGAAGTAAGGTGGATATACAGTGTATGGACATGTTAGTTTAAACGTAAGTACCATCTTCAGCGTTTAAGAAATCTCGTAATGAAATTATAGAAATTTAGATCAGCATTTATTGTTACATTTCTGTAAAGTTTTGTACATTTATAAAACTGTACAACTTAACAAATATAAGGTTTTGTGTCATGGCATGGGTCAATGATTTACAATTAATATGAATGTTTCACCACAGGAAGTTGATATATAGTGTGGTTTAACATATTGTTTAACAGGTATGCGATTTGTATCAAGCAAAAGAAAATACCAAACTGTTATAGGAACAAGTAATACAAAGATTAAGCGCTTTTCACTTTTGCAATATTGGTATACATTTGTATGTTTATATTTGACTTAATTATACTTATAAGAAGAAAAAGAGGTACCATAGCGCTGTACTTATTTGCTTTTTAGCAGGCTCTGCAGTACTTTAAGACTGGCAGCTAAAAACGCAGACGAAGGCAGTAAACGTCAGGTAGAAGTACCAGCAGACATGCTTTTGTCAAAGATTAAGTAGCGGAACAGAGTAATCTTGCGTGTTAGCAATATGTCGAATGTCAAGATAACCAAATCTGTGAATTCACAATGACATAGGTTAATTCTACTATTAAGGTAGCGCTCGCATGTCTTTTGTGTGTATATGTGTGTGTGGATTTTGTTGTTCTTTTTTTACTTCCACGAAAAACATGAGGGGATGTCTTGTAGCAAATCTCCGATTTTTTAATGGTTTTGTAAACAAACACTATTACCACAAGAATTTGCTAAGAGTGCAAACTATGTTTTAGTTCCTTTATTTCCACGTGTACGGTAGTCTTTCCTCGTGAACGAGCAATATTATATTTCAAAAATAATCCATAAATGTATCCGTTTTTCATTATAATATTCTACATTGTACTTCCTATTTTTTCTTGACACGAATTACTAGTGTAAGTACCTTCCACTGTTATGAAATCCCAACCAATTGAAAGACAGTTGATATTAAAGGAAAAGAATGGGAAAAAGGCATGCAAGTCTATCCCCTGAGGGAAATGAAGCGTCACCTTAAAGTAAATTTCGGTTCCCCAAATTAGAATTAAACGTGCCTCGTGACATACGTTACAGCTGAAGCGTTAAAGATACTCCGGTAGGAAAAAGCGGTCGGATACAACAGTTGAACTTAATGATACTTAACTTTCAATTACCAGTTAACAAATCAGCAATTATTAAGTTTACATAAAATGAATGTGTGCATGTTTTCTCTTAATGAATGTATTTATGCATAATTGGGTGCTATATATATATAGGAATTATGAAGTTATGTCTGTCTTCCAACATGAATAATGGTGATGGTAATTGATCCAACAACTCACTTTCGTAGAGAATTATGTAAAGGGTCCGACCCTTACCTAGTATGTTAAAGTCGTCCATCCATTGGGTATCGGCTAACTATTATTTCAATCATATATTCTAATCAGAAACTCAAGCATTTCCGAAGCGCATCCTGTGGAAAACACTAGTTTGCCTTTGAACTTTTTCTTTGACTTGACTGAATATAAGCTGCTTTGTGTTTCAGATGTCATCAATTCCTACTGTACCAGAGTTTTATGCCGGGCGTGGCGTATTCGTCACAGGAGCGACAGGATTTCTTGGCAAAGTGTTAGTGGAGAAACTGCTCAGATCTTGCCCTGAAATCAAAGGTATCTACCTGCTGATTCGACCAAAAAGAGGCAAGAACACGCAGGAAAGACTGGATGAAATATTTGAATCTGGGGTAATTCTTCTCTGCTATTCGTACATAACGGCTATCATGTCATTATTTAGAAATGAATCTATTTCCAAGCTACGCGTTTTGTTTTGCATTTTGTATAAACTTCTTTATTCTTTAGTATTCGTACCTTTAAACTATTTTAAAACAACATAAATGCCGTTTTCAGTTGTTTGATGAGGTACGAAAACAAGATCCAGAATTCAAGACAAAATGTTTTGCAATAGAGGGAGATATTGTCAAGGATGGTCTTGGGATTGACCAATCAGAGGTCGACATTCTGACAAGAGAGGTTTCTGTCGTGTTCCACTCGGCTGCAACAGTCAAATTTGATGAAGAAATGAAGTAAGTACATGTTTTTGACATGGTCGAAACAGGACAGTTACACATACAGGGCTTGATACGTGAAAACATTGAATAAAACTGACAAAGAAACAATAATAAAATATATTTATAAATTAGCAACGTTTGGTACGCTATATACGAGATGGAATATAGAGCGATGTTTAAAAACATGTGAGGTTTTGTTACAATGAGTAAGTTTAGTCAATAGACATTTCACGTTTATTTATACTTTAGACTGCTAAATTGTTAACTATGATAACTTCAAACGTTCTAGGTTATCAGTTGAGATGAATGTGGTTGGAGTACAACGGATGCTGGAGCTGGCCAGGAAACTACCAGACCTTGTTTCTTTTGTACATATCTCAACTGCGTATGCAAATTGTAATCTAATGGAGGTCAAAGAGGAAATCTATCCACCACCGCTACACCCTAAACAGCTCCTCAGTGCAGTAGGGTGAGTATAATAAGTTAATTTTGTCACTCAGGCTCACCCTCATTTAGCCACCGTTACTTCCTAAACAGCTCCCCATTGCAGTAGGGTGAGAAAATGTGCTAGAGCGTAAATGATCAACATGGAGTGTTCCATATGATTATGCGCTTTGTGAAAGTGTATATATCATATGAATTTGAAAAATGTTAAGTAACCATCCATTCGAAGACCCTGTCTGAACATGCACACATGAAAATAGATATTAGGTGTCCCTAAAAATAATATTTTAATATGTTTTACACAGGTGGATGGATGCAGAGACCCTTGACATACTTACCCCAAAGATGATTGGAAGCCGGCCTAACACCTACACGTATACAAAATCAATAGCTGAGTGCCTGGTGAAAGAAAATGCGGGTTCGTTGCCGATTGCTATCTTTAGACCATCTATTGTAGGGGCAACATTGCATGAACCAGTTAGTGTAAGTACATTGTATTTCAAAATCAACGTTCTGCAACTAGTAATTCTAGCTCTTTTTTTGAGAGCATGTAAGTGTGGCACGTTTTCTGATTTTCAGTTTCCGTTATATAACAACTGTTTTTGCAAATTTCACCTTTATCATGTATGCGTATATATGCTTACATATAGTTCGTCACTGCATGAATACGTGGTGGTGTACCTATTGAAAGGCTGTAATTTGAAGGATGAATGCATGGCATCAAACACAAATAAATTGAAGCGTCATTTACTAGTAATCGATCTTACGTGTGCACGTGGAATCGTCACAAACGGTACATCTACCAAGTACATGGGAGAATTACATTATTTTTCAACACTTTGTACATATATGTAACGTAAAAACTGTTTATAAAATGACTAAAGTCTTACTAGATGGTTTCACTTGTACACAATATAAACAATATGTACTTGACAATGTAAAGAAAGACGGTATGTAACAGGTAGCTGTTACCTCCATTTACAATAGGTCGTACCTTTATGACAAAGTAGTGCATTGGAAAGAAATTCATGCGCATATCATGATGAAACTGTAACTGAAAGCTACTAGTTTAAAAGCATGAGCTTGATGTACATGCACATTTATGTTTCATAAAGGCAGGTTTTTACAGATATACCTAAATCTCGTGGGCTGTAGTAATTTGCGTTTGCAAGATTTATTTGAATCTCATCGAACTATATACGTATGAATGATTGCGGGTGGTATTTAGGCAGATTTCTAAATGACATGAGCAATCCTATAGGAAGGTGCTTATTGATAATAATTACCTTCCAAAAACAATATACAAATATGAAAAGAAGTGACATCTTGATAATTCTTTGAAATACATGTTTCTACATACAATAGTCATTTATGTTTCTAGGGCTGGGTCGACAATCTTAACGGTGTTACAGGGATTTTAGCTGCAGTAAGTTTGCTTTATAATACATCTACAGTATCATCATCGGCATATCGAGCACAAAAGTCACGTGACTTAGCACCAGTTTAAGTTTATACTAATTTATTTTAGGTCGGTTGTGAAACAAGTTATCCATCTTATATTAATCACTCTCGACACCTCATTCCTGATGGTATCCATCGCCGTGAGAGTATGAGAGAAGAGAAGCCAGTTTCCATTTTAATGCTGAGCGCCAAGCAAGGGAGTTACTGGTACCATTTTTACGTCTTTGGTATGACGCGGCCAGGGAGCGAACCCATGACCTCCCGCACTCGAAGCGGACACTCTACCACTAGGCTATCGAGACGGTAGTTAGCACCAGTAGTTATGTAATCACATTTTGCTACGTTTTCATATATGAACAGTGATCTCCATGCATGATTCTTTGTCGTTACAGTTGATATTTTAGTTCAAAAGCTATCTTATATAGAATTGGGTTCAATAAAATGCTGTAGTAAGAAAATCTGCTTTTAAGTAGTGGCATATGATTAATATCACTATGGTTACCGATGTTTCTTGTTGTGAAGCAATATCTTTTTACGTTAGAATATCATTGGTAATCATAGTCTAAGCGATATCTATGCCCCCATTGAAGATGGAATTGCACATGTCGGTCGGTCCAAACTTTGTCCGATTAATACCAAGATTATGATTTGGCACAGATTCCATAAATTCGGTAGGTTGGTTTGTTATGACAAGTAGATGACCCCTATATATTTTGGGGTCAACAGGTCACAGCCGTAGTGACATTAACACAAAAACCTGTCCGATTAATAACTATAAAACGCTTTGACCTAGTGTCATGGACACCTTTAATATAATAAAATTGTCCGACTAATAGCTATAGAACACTTAGGTCTAGTGTCTTCAAACTTTGTAGGCTGGTTGGTCATGACTAGTAGATAACCCCTATTAGTTTTTAAGTCAACAGATCAAAGGTCAGGATGACGGAGACCTTTAACACAAAACATTTGTCCGATCAGAACGCTTTGTTCTTGTGTCCTCAAAATTGGTTGGTTGTTTGGTCATGGCTACTAGATGACCCCTACTGATTTTAGGGTCAACAGATGAAGGTCATGGAGGCCTTTGTTGCAAATAAATCAAATTGGCTGCCGTCAGGGGGGCATATACATGGTTTACAAACATCTCTTCTGTTAGCAGTGACGTTTTATACTGAAAGTCAGTGTACATGACGTGAAAAGTACGACAGTTTCTCTACAGTCTGCTTTGACTTTTTAATTTGCAGGCTGGCAAAGGTTTACTACGTATTATGAAAGCAAATCATAAGGCCACTGCCGACATTATACCTGTAGATATAGCAACAAACATGATGGTTGCCGTCGGCTGGTACACAGCTACACATAAGTTAGTCCCTTTGTTGTTTTAATTTCCTTCTTTTGTTGTTGTTTTTTACTTCATTTTGTGTTTGGTATAATACCATAAGAACTTTTAACGTTTAAGCAATTTATCCATCTTAAAAAGCACATGGAATATCTTCCTTAAAAAAATTTCATGGCTATCTATGTGTACTACGTAACGACATTCTGCTATGCTTGCGTACTATTTTCAGTCCAGGTGTTTTAAAAGTGTATAACTGTACGACAGGGCAGATTCAGAAACTGACGTGGGGACAGTTTGGTGAGTACATCTGTTCATTGCATGTTTCTTTTAAACCAGCTAGAACATCTACATAAATTTCATGTAACCAACCGGCATTTCATGGCAGTAGGTCTAATACTTAGATAACGCTCCAGTATTTGTATTTTTAATCTTTGGCATATTCATTGGCTCAGTTTTATGACATCCTGCATTTGTGAAAATGTTTTGCAATTTTATAATTCACTACAGGACGTACAGAGTCAACAGTATTTACTGAGTAACTTTTTAGATTATATTCATCTAAAAGAAAATATAGAATTACAAAATTACAAAATTTGAGTACGTGTACAGTAACTTGTTTTTTACGCTGAAGAAATCGTTCTGTAATCTTTTAGAGAGGTTGGCCTGTGAGAATTTAATCAAACATCCTCAGGAAAATGTAGCTAGATTACCGTCTACAGGGATAACGACGAGTCAGTAAGTATAGATCTAGACGTTGATGCGTACCTTTGATGAAGTCTCATTTTTAGCCCTTTCTACTTCCGATGCGTTTTTCACTTATTTATTAAGTACATGTACTTGTAAAATATATTGCTTGAGTCTGGTACAGCGGCTAGATTTTATTTTTTTCCGGTTGTAGGCAGGTATTATTTTCAACTTGACTTCCTTACATGGTATCTGCACCATTTACTACTTTACCTGTTGCGCTGGGTACCAGACTAGACTTACTGGACACATTTGGGATGAATGTTAATAGCTACTGTGATTGGTGGGTTAAAAGTATGAAACGCCAATTTACTATTTGAACTGGCAACATTGACTTCTGAGGCAGCGATTGCATGGTATCCACCGGTCGGTTATACAGTGTGATTCTAACTTTAACGTGCAGCGAGTGAATAATCATTGAATATAAACATATATGCATAGACGATCTGAGCAACCGACACAAATAATACTAGTTGTATACGTGTTCAAGCCAATTATTCCAGATATTTTCTTTGACATGTGTTTTACTTTTCCCAACATGTATCTTTTAGTGTCTGATAGGGTCTCTTTTATAAGGAATTTGCTTGTCTGAAGTTTTTGGTTAGAGGGAAACTTTTAGTGAATACTGTGTCAGGGGGCAGAGAACAGTACACATAAAATGAACTATGTACTTTACATGACTGAAAAACACATTAGATACAACGGCCGTGTATCTTTTTTAAAAATACTTCCGGTTTAAACTTTCTCTTTTTTTTAAAAGTGTATATCCATTTTGTCAGGATGTGGTTGCTAAAGACGTCTCATTGTCTAAGAATGTAAACTTTGACGTTTGAAGTACATTACTGTTGTTTTATAAGATAAGAAATAATATGGTGTACCGTTAGAGCGGTCGTTATTTCGACCCCCATAGGATTTAGAAGCGGATGTCCCGTATCAGTATCACATTGTCGCTCATACTAATTCAAATGTTTGGGGACAAAACGACTGTCCAAACAGAATAATAGATGTAGCGATACTTTAAAAAATAAAATTAAAATCTTAAAACTAAAAGTTTTTTTCCATGTGCAAAAATGTTTCTAAATAACTTTACAGAGTATGGCACTACCTGAATGTGATATTTGACCACTTGTTGCCAGCATATATGATGGACTTCTTCATGTGGACATTCGGTAAAAAAAGAATGTAAGTGCGATTGTATTTAATATCCTCAAATATCCTCATAAGAAGTGAATATAACTGAACGTGTTCAATACCGTGGTCATTATTCTACGGTCTGGTCCTCCTCCATCTGCGGCGGTGTCGCATTTGCATCAAGTGAACTACTCTCCAGTAAAATATACCGGTATATATTGACTAGTCTGGTGTTTTTAGAAATGATGAATGGATATAAGTGTCGGTCAGCAAGTTCAGACCTATTGCTATAATTAAGTTTACAAGAATCGAATAATAATTATTATGTAACTTACAACGGTTTCTTTATTAACAGGTTTGTGCGAATTTATAGCAAAATACAAAAGGCGGTGGGCTGTTTGGACTTTTTCGCATTAAATAGCTGGACATTCGCGAATGAAAATATGTTCATGTTGGAGAGAGCGTTGTCGACAGAGGACAGGAAGGTAAACTTCATTGCCTTTCATTTTTTTCTTGTTGTATTAGCATTGATAATTATCTTGACTTTTATTGCTCTCGTCTCTCATCACAGTCACATTGTTTTTGTGCTCTGCAGAATCTCGCACATATTTTCAAAATAGCTTTTGAATTTTCGACTCTGCCTAGATAGGTTTTGGTTCTTTCTCCTTGTAGATCATATGTATATTATGTACGGGGGTGCTGGAAAAACTCGTTTGAGTTAATAACTTTAAATGTGTACATTTGTTTTAGAATTTCAATTTCAACCCCAAGAGAATTCACTGGCCCTCCTACATGGAGGCTTACTGTCTAGGAATAAAGCGTTATGTGCTGAAAGAGGAAATGTCAAAACTACCGGAAACAAGGAAATCCATTAAAAGGTAGATATATTATGAGGTATATTTTCCTGTTTTTCATAAAAATTTGAAAACTACTTTACCTCACATCAGCATGGAGGTCCGTACGTCCGTCACAATAACTGAACAACGGTTGGTATTGCGATCATAAAATTTGGTATCTTTACTGGTCATGGCAGGTGGTTTTCCCCTTTCGACTTTTAAGTCAGTATTAAAAAAGGCCACAATCATCTTTAATTAAAGAACAGTTTCTTAACAATAAGTGAGCAACGGTTGGTACCAGGGCCACCAATCTTGATACATCTGTTGTTCATAACCTGGTCCAGTGGATCAAAAACGATTTCCAATTAATATATGAAGAACGGTCGGTTGTGTGATCCTCAAACAGTGTAGACTTGTCAATCACACCGGGGAGTATCACGTGATCTCAATAGTACACTGTCCGCACAAAATGGCTGCAGAAATCGCCACTTCGACCAAGAAATAAGGGGTAAGCTCATTGTTATTGATATTTTAGGATATGCAAAATAGGCGCAAAGTACCCGCATAATAAAAATAATTACTTACAACCTCTTCGTTTTTCCGAAGTTTTCTTGGTTTAGGCCTGAAACTCTATACAGATAATATTTTTTTAAGTACATTGTCTGAACAAACATTTAATTTGCGTATTTCAGCGCTAAAAGCATATATAATGCACGATCTTCTATAAAATAATGATTTTATCTGTGAATATATCCTTCGTGACAAGTTTCCAGTGTTTTTTCGGTGTTTGAAAAAAAGTTATGGATTTTTTTCATAACGAGTACATTGTCTGAACAAAATAATATGAGTACATTGTCTGAACGCTTTTTTTTCAATGCATCTAATGACTCATCTATATTCATTTCTTTGTAGTTTGGGGTATCGAAGCAAGCATTTCGTTCCTGCTGTTGCCTGTTTGTCACGTTTTTAGAGATTGGAAGGTAAGAGTCAAGAGTATTTTTTATATTTCTAGAAAATTCAATCCAATGTTCATGAACGATACATACTCTTGTAAAGAACTGAACATTTGTAAAATGTAAGATGTTTATTTTGAAAACAGTTCAATATCTAGTCTTCACCGTCAGTGATTCATATTCTAATTTAACAAAGTGAAAAATTTAGTTTGTGTTGGTGCACTTGTATTGCAAAGTCTTTATGGATATAACTGATACTGCATAGATATACAATACATGTTAGTCGTATTTTCTTTCAGAGCCATCGTTGTCGCTTCATCGTCAGAAGAAAACACGAGCGGAGCAAAATTCACTTCAACGATGCTCAAAAACAACCATTGCATCGCAGCTGAAAAGCGCAAAACGGAAAACATTTTTTCCCCAGTCAGGTGTCCAATTATAGTAAGTCTACAAGAAATGCCACCAATACTGTCTCCAATGAAATTACCATTTCGTTCTCCACTTAATTACAAAGCATCGCCACCTAAAAACGTGCCAAGGAAATCTCCTAAGCACGAGTGCTTTTCAAACCATCTGACAGTGGTTTTTCTTTAAAACATCAAATCAATTGTAGAAGCTTTGCCGAACTTGGGAGAGTAGAATTAAATTATGACACTGTTTTTGTCAGTGATGTGAATTGTCTTGAAAACATTGATGAATCATCAAGTCGTGAACATGAAGCGGTAGATGTTAAAAGTGCGTTAAACAAAACACTTTAGACTCAAAAGTACTCTTAGACTATAAAACTGGAGAAAGTAGACCTTCGTGATTGTGATTTCGAATGTGATGTTGTGAGTATTGAAAACAGTGGTACATCAAATCTTGAACACGATGCGGTTAATGATGAAAGTGTTTCAAACGTAACAGTGAAAAATAATGTATATAAGTTGTATAAAAAAAGTCAACGAGTACTCTGCCACTAATAAAGCTCCCAAATTGCAGTGCACCGATGCAAGTCTAAATCACCGACACAAACAGTGTCACAATTTAATTCTAATCTCCCAAGTTCGGCAAAGCTTCTACAATTGATTTGATGTTTTAAAGAAAAACCACTGTCAGATGGTTTGAAAAGCACTCGTGCTTAGGAGATTTCCTTGGCACGTTTTTAGGTGGCGATGCTTTGTAATTAAGTGGAGAACGAAATGGTAATTTCATTGGAGACAGTATTGGTGGCATTTCTTGTAGACTTACTATAATTGGACACCTGACTGGGGAAAAAATGTTTTCCGTTTTGCGCTTTTCAGCTGCGATGCAATGGTTGTTTTTGAGCATCGTTGAAGTGAATTTTGCTCCGCTCGTGTTTTCTTCTGACGATGAAGCGACAACGATGGCTCTGAAAGAAAATACGACTAACATGTATTGTATATCTATGCAGTATCAGTTATATCCATAAAGACTTTGCAATACAAGTGCACCAACACAAACTAAATTTTTCACTTTGTTAAATTAGAATATGAATCACTGACGGTGAAGACTAGATATTGAACTGTTTTCAAAATAAACATCTTACATTTTACAAATGTTCAGTTCTTTACAAGAGTATGTATCATTCATGAACATTGGATTGAATTTTCTAGAAATATAAAAAATACTCTTGACTCTTACCTTCCAATCTCTAAAAACGTGACAAACAGGCAACAGCAGGAACGAAATGCTTGCTTCGATACCCCAAACTACAAAGAAATGAATATAGATGAGTCATTAGATGCATTGAAAAAAAGCGTTCAGACAATGTACTCATATTATTTTGTTCAGACAATGTACTCGTTATGAAAAAAATCCATAACTTTTTTTCAAACACCGAAAAAACACTGGAAACTTGTCACGAAGGATATATTCACAGATAAAATCATTATTTTATAGAAGATCGTGCATTATATATGCTTTTAGCGCTGAAATACGCAAATTAAATGTTTGTTCAGACAATGTACTTAAAAAAATATTATCTGTATAGAGTTTCAGGCCTAAACCAAGAAAACTTCGGAAAAACGAAGAGGTTGTAAGTAATTATTTTTATTATGCGGGTACTTTGCGCCTATTTTGCATATCCTAAAATATCAATAACAATGGGCTTACCCCTTATTTCTTGGTCGAAGTGGCGATTTCTGCAGCCATTTTGTGCGGACAGTGTACTATTGATATCACGTGATACTCCCCGGTGATCACGGACCACTTGATTTTAAGGCCAAAGGTCAATGTCGCGATGGCATTGATTTAACGAATTCATGATTTCCGATCAATAACTGAAGAACTGTTTGGCCTAGAATCCGAAATTTAGAAGGACGGTTGGGTATTGAATTAATGAACCCCTCTTGATTTTAGTGGCGAACTTAACTCTGTGGACTTGAACATTGTGTTTCGTCATATGGAATGTAGTTATGCATTTTATTATTATGGGTCACTATATCTGAGGTCAAGTTCACTAGGGCATGTTAGCAAAAAATACTGATTTATATCTCCCTTATGAAATCCCCATATTACAATCTTAGAGGGAAGACATCAATTGAAATTCCATTTTCTAAATAAATTAGAATAGTTCACCTTGTTACAATTCTAATGGTTTTCAATTGTCATTTCAGATCAGAGAGAAACTCCTATATTATTAATTAACCTCTCATCTCTCATTACAGATTACAAAGACTACATCTAGTATTCAACGTACTGGTATTCTTCCTTATTTTGAGACTATGTACAAAGAGGGTGAGATCGGTCCGGAGTCTATGGAATAAAAGTCTAGTATGGGCAGTGACAATATTTAACAAATTTCCCGGTTTTGCTAAGTCGTCTTAACTTACAGCAATTTAGAGTATCTACATCGTACCAGGAGAAAGTATGGAATGGTTCAAAATTCAAATGCTTATGAAGCGTCAGTTTGCAACATGCTAATTGATTGAAATGTTTGAAAAAAGGTCGACCGGTGTCGTCAAGAGAGAGCATGTACTCGGGGGGGGGGGGAGGAATTAACCTTATTCTCTTGGCTGACTACTGATTTTTTATTTGCATGGCTAATAAATAACAATAATGCACCAAACGTTCGCTTATTTTTACTTTAATGTTTTGAAACAAAACGCAACCATTTGTGAAAATTTATAAACGTGTACATACCAGGCGGGATTTTCTCCAGATAAGTAGTATGAAAAGAAAAATCTAAGGCAAGCCTTGGCAATCATTCGGGACCATTCATCATTTCTTAAATATTAATAATGTGACACGTATTACCACCGTCGTCTCAAATCCATCTTTGTAAATTGCTGCATGAGTTACACTGGAAAGAATAATAAGTGGAAATAGTAGATCTAAAGCTTGATTTGCTGTATTGTCATTGTTTAGCTTTTTTAATAAAGTTTCATGCAAAACCTAAATAGGCGCCATCGAAATTAATGCCTGCGTCTGAACCATATTCGACGTCTGGTGAGGTATCAGCATCCTCTAGCTAGAGCTTATGTAATTGATATACAATCTCACTGATGATATGGTTGCTAATTAAATGTATTTTGCCTCTTTTTCTTTTGTACGTTTACAAGTGAAGATGCATTATTTGTTTAAAATCTCAACCGACCACCTTGCTTCCTCTTGGTTCAAAGCACTAAGGGAATAACCCTGCAAGTGTTTTAAAAAGCACAGTGGTAACTGTATCTCTACTATTGACCCATATAGTGCGCCACATTCCTCGCAGTTTGTTTTAAAAAGCACAGTGGTAACTGTATCTCTCAGTACTATTGGCCCATATAGTGCGCCACATCATTCATCGCAGTTTGTTTTAAAAGTACTATTGGCCCATATAGGGCGCCACATTCCTCGCAGTTTGTTTTAAAAAGCACAGTGGTAACTGTATCTCTACTATTGACCCATATAGCGCGCCACATTCCTCGCAGTTTGTTTTAAACAGCACAGTGGTAACTGTATCTCTACTATTGACCCATATAGCGCGCCACATTCCTCGCAGTTTGTTTTAAAAAGCACAGTGGTAACTGTATCTCTACTATTGACCCATATAGCGCGCCACATTCCTCGCAGTTTGTTTTAAAAAGCACAGTGGTAACTGTATCTCTCAGTACTATTGGCCCATATAGGGCGCCACATTCCTCGCAGTTTGTTTTAAAAAGCACAGTGGTAACTGTATCTCTCGGTACTATTGACCCATATAGCGCGCCACATTCCTCGCAGTTTGTTTTAAAAAGCACAGTGGTAACTGTATCTCTACTATTGACCCATATAGCGCGCCACATTCCTCGCAGTTTGTTTTAAAAAGCACAGTGGTAACTGTATCTCTCAGTACTATTGGCCCATATAGGGCGCCACATTCCTCGCAGTTTGTTTTAAAAAGCACAGTGGTAACTGTATCTCTCAGTACTATTGGCCCATATAGTGCGCCACATTCATCGCAGTTTGTTTTAAAAAGCACAGTGGTAACTGTATCTCTACTATTGACCCATATAGCGCGCCACATTCCTCGCAGTTTGTTTTAAAAAGCACAGTGGTAACTGTATCTCTCAGTACTATTGGCCCATATAGGGCGCCACATTCCTCGCAGTTTGTTTTAAAAAGCACAGTGGTAACTGTATCTCTCAGTACTATTGGCCCATATAGTGCGCCACATTCATCGCAGTTTGTTTTAAAAAGCACAGTGGTAACTGTATCTCTACTATTGACCCATATAGCGCGCCACATTCATCGCAGTTTGTTTTAAAAAGCACAGTGGTAACTGTATCTCTCAGTACTATTGGCCCATATAGTGCGCCACATTCATCGCAGTTTGTTTTAAAAAGCACAGTGGTAACTGTATCTCTACTATTGACCCATATAGCGCGCCACATTCCTCGCATTTGTTTTAAAAAGCACAGTGGTAACTGTATCTCTCAGTACTATTGGCCCATATAGCGCGCCACATTCATCGCAGTTTACGTTCTGATAAGCTATTCACGTCAACAAAACATGCTATAAAAGAAAATGTTAGAACTGAAAATCATGATGTGCTATACTTGAAGTTAATCAGTACTGTTCTCTAATTTTGGAGTTTTCTCTAGCAGGGTTATATTTTCGCGATTTTTTACTTTCTATAAAGTGTCTTGATTTAGTCCTGATAAATGATGACGAATGTGATTAACAAGTACATAATATACAGGAAATGGAATATCATCAACTTCGTTGTTATTGTTATTTTAATAGTATGGTTTCCTATACCAGTAGTCACTCAAGTAAATAACTGTGTTTCTCCGACTGTCAAATGTGGCTGTTTCGTGGAAAACGGAGAAAAAATTATAAACTGCAGGTATAAAAATTTAACTGTTATACCAGCGTTTACAGATACAAATCAAGTGTACGATGAAATTCGATTCACCTCGACAGAAGGGACATGTTTTTCAAAGGCTGTGTGCAACAATATCCGACAAATCAACGCTAATGACTTTGCCAATCTCAAAGTGAGAAAACTAGATCTCAGGAATAATCCGCTATCGTACGTGGACAACGGGGCATTTTTAGAGCTAATACCAGAACTGGAATCACTTTTGCTAGAAGGAGATGGTGTATACGAGTTCCCGTACCAGGCCATTGCTCCTCTTGGCCAACATCTCAAGTATTTACATCTAGAACATTTTGGTTCTCGTGCCCTACAGTCGCCGACAGTGTTCCCTTTTCCAAATCTAGTGTCGCTGAGTTTTGAAAATTGGCCGCATTTAGAGTATTTCAATGCTGATATCTTCGATATAACACACAGTTTGAAAGAGGTCAAACTAACAAGACTGCCAGCGCTATTGTCTGTACCGGTTCCACTGATTCAGAAGTTTCCTAGATTAACTAATATAGTTATTACGCAAACGGGTATCAAAACAATTTTCCGGGGAACATTTACCCAATTTTCAATGCTGAATGACATAAAAGTATATAGAAATAGACAGTTAAAACATATAGATATCGCAGCATTTGGAGGCGTTTCAGATTCTGTGACAAGGATCGACATAGATTACAATGCCTTAAGCAACATTGAATTTCTACGGAGTGAACACTGGACAAGTCTGAGATATTTAAACATTGGTTACAACAATCTGAAATCACTTCCAGAAGGAATTTTTAGCAAAGCACCATTGCTATATCAGCTTAACTGTCAAAATATAGGTCTAACTAACATTGATGGAGCAATGTTCTTTGGGCTGTCAAATCTCGGTTTACTCGATCTGGCATACAACAAGATAAAAACAATAACAACTGGAGCTTTTCGAAATTTACCAACACTCACTGAACTTCGATTGAATGACCAGAACATACAACATGAACTTATAACGTTTCAGAAAAGTTTGTTTTGTGGCATAGAAATAGCAGTGGAAAATCTCAATCTAGCCAACAATAAAGTTGATATGAATCAGTTTTTCAGTGGTTTAAGCGAGCTCAAAAACTTGAAAATCCTGAACCTGCGGAATGTCAGTATAAATAACATACCTGATAAAACATTTAGATGTAACACAAAGCTAGAAAATCTGGTACTTTCAAACAACAACATTACTTCGCTTAACCAAATTACATTTTACGGTCCAAGAAACACGCTACAGACAATAGATCTTCACGGTAACAACATAAAATCTATAGATCAATGCACGTTCAGTGATTTTTCTATCAAACCAACACTGATTCTCAGTCCGGGAAACCAACTGTCTTGTACATGTGAACTAGCGTGGTTGTATGACTGGTTTAGAAACCAAAGTAACCAAGACTTTCTCTCAGTAAATATTGGAGAATGTCAATCGCCAAAAAATCTGTCTGGAAAATATTTCAGTGAATTTTCTAAAGCCGACATGTGTCCCGGTGGAGTGATACTCAAGTTGTGTCCAGACCTGTTCACAACACACTCCAACACATTGCCACGATCTACAATGGGAACACGGTTACTATCTACAACACCTACATCTGGCGCGACAGTGAAGTTATCAAACAACACCGCCCATTCTCCTGTGGAATCAGGTCTAATAGTAGGCTAAATTTATGGCGGTTTACATCCAATGACGCTTTCTTCACTATCTTCCATTCTCATTTGCATCCAGTCATCTAGCTACACAATGCTACTGTTAAACCGTTTGCTTACGTGAGATATGTATATGACAAAAAAAAACACTCACTGAAAATAAATTATGACAGGACATTCCCTCTAGTTTGGCTTTGCATGAGACAAACGTTTTCAGCAATTTCTACCAATACAAGCGTACGTTTCATCATTAAATTTGGTATTTTAACGTTTACCCTTGTTATGCCTTTGCGACGTGTGTAGTTCTTGATCGGCCGAATGATTCTTACCCACACAGTCATATTATAATTTCACACTGTTCACTATTGTTAGTAATTTTTCAGAGACCACCTTTATAAACATAGCAACGCGACCCCAAAATATTGTATGGTACATTTTGCCAGGGGCCTTGTATCCATGGATCTTAGATCCCCGATTTTGTGTACCATTAAATTACACTGTCTTGCTTCTGCAATTGTTTATCAAAATGCTACATTCCTTGAATGGTCATTGATTGCTCTATTTATGCCGTGAACGGACTTAGTACGTACGTGAAATTCAAAGGACAAGGTTGCTAACTGCTTATGACGTCAGTGGTTCCTAGAAGTCACTGGTTGGTAATTGGCTGCGAAGAAAGTAAAAGGTTGAAAATAAGGTCGAGGGGTCACTAGTCCTAGTTGGTGGTTGTTAAGGTTGCCAAGTTAGTCAGTGGTTGCTAGTTATGTCGCTTGTTGCTATACGAACTCATGGAAACAAGGTGTTTCATATAATAACTACATGTACATAAATATAGACAAGGAACCCATTGGGTGTGGTCAATTTTGATACCTAGAGCATGATTTAAACAAACTTGGTAGAGGTCCACTAGATACTTATCAAATATCTAAGCTCTAGAACGTGTAGTTTGAAGAACAAGATCTACTGTAAAAGGTTATCCTTTATACTTATAAAATGCAATACATGTATGCTATACTGATGCTTCCTTGAAAGTTGGATGAAAGCCAACAAAGAGTTTCAAGATGAAGTGCGGGGATTTTAGTTTCTGGAACTCTTGCGACCTTGCCACCCCAAACTTGTAATATGCACAACTACACTTCAAACTGGTGCTACCCTGAAAGATTGATGAAAATCCAACAGGAGGTTTAGGAGATGAAGATTTTAGACCCCATCGACCTATGACCCAAAATTGTAATATGCACACCTGGACTTCCCATGTTTTACAAATAATGAGCAGATACGAAAATGTAGACAGACAAATTGCAAAGTGAAAAGGTAACTGGGGCATCAAGAACGAACAAGGGCCAAGATGGACCTTTATCGCTCACCTGGTTATAACGTTATCCATTATGTTCCAAATATCTTAACTCTGGGCCTCGAGGTTTTAGGCAAGAAAATTTTGAATTTTCCTTAAACAAGCCTTTGTAAAATAAAGTGAAAAATCTTGGTAAATGTCCACTGGGCAATGCAACTTTCTAAGTATCTAAGCTCTACGCAGTGTGGTTTCAGAGACCTTTCCCCCTGTATGTTCCTTAGCAACCAGAGTTCCGATTGCAATGGAATCCTTTAAACGCCTTTTTAGAGATTCATGCAGGTGCCAACTTTCGTCAACGTTGTCCCTGTGGTTTCAGAGAGGATGTCATCCATAGATAATGGACAGACAGACGTCGAGTGATCTAAATAGCTCATCATGGCAGTTGAGCTAAAAAGTATATCAAAAGGTCCAGCAGTGTACCTGGTAACCTAATATTTCACCCAATGTTATCCAGTTTCAATCTTGACACAGCGACAATATGGACCTATTTTCCAAGATGATAGGGCGTCTAAAATGTGGCCTCCAATGTTCACCGGTTTAACACTCCATTTGACTCACTTTCACCATTGGACAACAGTAAAATCAATACAAATATCCTGACCAATTAAGATAAAAAGGCCCAGCAGTGTACCTCACTTTCACCCTATAAACATTCTGATCAAAGTGCTTTTATAGTGTTCACACGGTTTTCCCATTATTTGACTATGTGACTCAGTTTCAATCCTGTACCACAGTAAATGAAGACGAGCATTTCGAATGTTACTTTGAATATATCAAGAAAAACATTCCGATGATTTTTTATGATTGGGTACAAAAAGTGACCTGTAGAGTGGCAACATTTTTATCAATTATTTCACTTTTCTACCCCTCACCACCCAGTTTTAAACATGGCCTAGACATCAGCAGGACATACATTTTGTCCAATTTTCATTGATTGGATGTAAAATGTTGCCTCTTTAAGAGTATTCACAAAGTCAAGTGTCGCCAGACAGACAGACATCAGGAGATCAAAACAGCTCACCTTGCAGAACTTCATGCAAAGATGAGCTAAACATTATGCTGTGCAAGTTATATCCCCTAAGAGAACAGAAACAATGTCAGATTTTTTTTCTTTATTTAGAGAGACTGTACAAGATGCAACAAATACATGGTCTGTCACTACTGTACCATAGCTGCTGCTGTTGCTGATTGACTGAAATAAAACAACAGATTCATTTTAATCACATGTTCATAGGTGAATGTTTGCAGACAATTAACAAAAGCTTTCAGAAGACAGCATGTTGGACTATTCAAAACAATTTGATTGTACCAAATATATCTATCAACAAGAGGGCCAAGATGGCCCTATATCGCTCACCTTGGTACAAGTCCACTTGCCTGGTGGAAGATCACTAGACAATGTTATATACCAAATAGGTTTTCCTTAATATGTCTATGTAAAACAAGTGACCCCCTAGAAAGGTCAATTTTGACCCCAGGGGCATAATATGAACAAACTTTGAAGAGGTCTACAAGGCAATGCTATATGCCAAATATCTAAGCCCTGGGCCTTGCGGTTTCAGAGAAGAATTCTTTTTAAAGATTTCCAATACAAGGCTGTGTAAAACCAAGTGACACCCGGGCAAAGTCAATTTTGATACCAGGGGCGTAATTTGAACAAACTTTGAAGAGGTCTACTATGTTATACTACATGCAAAATGTCAAAGCTCTAGGCCTTGTGGTTTCAGAGATTTTAAAAGTTTTTCCTATAATAGCCTATGTAAAACTAAGTGACCCCCCCCTCCCCCATGTGTGGTCAATTTTTATCCCAGAGACATAATTTGATCAATATTGGTAGAGGCCCATAGCCAATGCTACATGCCAAATATCTAAGCTCTAGGCCTTGTGGTTTCAGAGAAGATTTTTAGAGTGTTTCCTATATAAGCCTATGCAAAACTAAGTTACCACCCGCGCTTGGTTTTTCCTATTTGTTGCCATAGCAACCAGAGTTCAGCAAGGAATGGAATTCTTTGAACAATTTTTGTAGAGCTTCATGCAAGGAACATTCCTGCATAGTTTCATCAACATTGGACTACTGGTTTCAGTCTTAATTATAACCCCCTGAACACTGAGCACAAAGCGTAAGAGGGGGGGGGGGTGTAGTAGATTCAGCTTGTTTGTCTGTCTGTCCGTCCCTTTGTACACAGAATCTTGTGTACACTAACTCAACAAAACCCCTGGTCAGAATTTTACTGATACTTCACAGTTCTGAAGTACAATGCCTAGTTCTGCATGGTCCATGTTCCAGGTCAAAGGTCATTGGGGTTAGTAAAATCTTCAAAAGCCCTGGTCAGAATTTAATGATACCTCACCGAAGTGGTAAGTACCACGTATATAGACAGACGGACATACTAAAAATTGGCAATTGTCAAATGCATCGAGGAAGATTTAAACCTTTATACTTTCTTATTTCCATACACCATTGACCAATGGTACTTTAAGACACTTGCTTCAAGCATAAACAAGAAATTCACTCATTCTTACATTTGCTTCCTTGTTCAACTCCTTGTAACGAGACAGCTGTCTTTTTACAAATAGTTTCCCTTGAACAGTTTGTAAACTCCATATTCTCCAAGCTTTTGTAAAAGTTTACTGCATTATAAGATGACTTACTATTTCCATGTAGGTGGCAGTACTCTCCTGGTCTTGTAGTATCTGGCCAGTCTGTGGATTCTGCTCTCTACAAGAATCAGCCTGAACTTGGCATCTTTGTCCTGTAATATACAAGAGTACAAAATAGGTCATTTAGTAGTTTTAAATGCAACAATACAAAATGTACTTTTAAAACTGTAGACAAACATTCAAGCTGTTGGACTACAAGTAAAAGGTCAGGTTGGCACAATGCCTCATGCAGACTTTTCATCTGGCTCAATACGTCAGAGTAAGACAATCTTTCAAACTCCCTTGATATTCATGTATTAGAGAGTAGACAGACTTTAGCTGAATTGATATGCCACTTTTAAACAGCATGTTTTCAGACTGGATCCACATTAAAGGAATTGCATAGCTTGGCTAAACTGATCTTTATCACAGCAAAATCCAACAAATGTTTAGGAGTTTCAGATCAAATTTTGCATCATATCTATGACCAAACTATCGACTTATCTCAAATGTGTACCTTCCTGTTCCTTTCCAAATGTTTCCTGATGTTCACAGCCTTCTTGATAAGGTAATACAGATCCTCTGGGATCTCAGAAGCCAATCCCTTGCCCTTCAAGATTCTCAAAATCTTGTTGCCGGTAACAAATCTCACCTGAGCTACACCATGCGAGTCTCTCAAGATAACACCTGCAATATCACAATATTGGTTTAGGATTTCAAAATTACAACTCGAGTGTAGTGACCGACACATTAGACTATGACTATGAGACACTAAATTGGTCCGATAGTTAAAATGTAAGAATAAAGATCACTTGTGCATGACGATCAATTTCGATGAATATTTCTTGATCTTTTAACATTCAGACCAAAAATCAAACGGGGATATTCTACTAACAAACCTTAGCAAACTTTCAAGTTTAATGACCACAGGTATAGCATTCCTCTATTACTCTATCATTTAAGACAATCTTTGACCTTTTAACCCGGAGTCATTCTGGTTCTTCTGCTGGTTGTGACTAACCTCTCTGCCTTCCTCTGTTTGATGTATTCTTTGGTTGTTAATTTAATATGGTTCTCATATAATCCCCCGAACAATAATGTTGGATCTATTTACCCAAAACTCAACCTACTGATGATCACTGATCTCGTCACTAAGTCTTAAGTCCCTACACCCATATTCTGCCTGGTTACTTATAAATAGAAATTTTGACATCAAGACATACAGAACATTATCTAGTCTCCCCCACACACCCACAAGAGACATTTTAATGTAGCAATTGAACTTGCAATTTGCATGTTACTGTAGCATACCAATTTGTGATGGTGTCAATCCTTTCTTTGCCAGCTTGAATATCTGCTCCTGAACATCTTCAGATGTCAGTTTCAACCACTGCAATTAACATTTTAAAACATTTTCTTTACAACGTTTACATTCATCATCATCTTTGGTAATGGCTAACCATCATAACTGACTATTATGGCCATGCGTGGGGGGTTAGAAAAAGTTTAAAAGATTGCCAAATCTCCTAGGTTACTCAATCCACCCAGAAGGTTTTTGGCAATGTGATAAAAAAAAAAAAGTGCAAAAAGCCTATCTCAGCCTTAAGATACATACAATAGTGCAAATCTACAATTGAATATATACATTCATCTGTTTCCGTTATAATGTGTAACAACTGATCAATTTTTCTTGGGTTGTAATGTTCATTTAATTATTGTTGCAGTTACTTACAAGTGGACAGTTTACCTAACCACTGATACAACATTAAAACTAGACCAAACTGTCTCAATTCAAAACAAAATGTGCGTATATCTGGACTCCCAACTGATTCGGACATTTTACTGCTGACCTCAAACATCAAGTTTTTCATATAAAAGACTGATTTTCAAGAGATCTCCTGCTGACCAACCTCCCATTTTAGTGGCAAGGACACCAGTAACACACACATTTTTTTTTATTTGGCCCGATCAATGCTTTAAGGAACATTTTCTGAAATAGCTAATCAATAACTATTATATTTTACCAAATTGAATGCAAAAGTGTAATTTTTTTTTAGCTGATGTACTGACAAGGGAGTGCTTTATCGCTACACTACAGCTTTTGAAAAATTTAAAAAGCAGAATCAAAACTTCCTTAGCCTTTACACGCATAATTTAAGCATTACTCGAACCTTTACTTACAGTTGGAACTGATCGTCTGTATGGTAGCGCAGACTGGGATATACCCTTCCTGAAATTCAAAAGCAAAGTATTAGTTCAGCAGTAAACCAACAACTTCACAGGCTGGTTAAATTTGTATAGTAATTAATATCAAGGATTAAACTGTGCTCCAACTTTTCTTTTGTTCAAAATAGATACTAAAAACACAACCCTGCTTTATTCAACTGTCTAATACATTGTTAGTTTGTTACCAGCCTAGCTACACAAAACATTCAAATCTACAATGAAAATGACCTGGTTGTCAGCTTGAAGGATTTGGGAAGCCAATTAGATCAGGCATCGCCTTTTATTACACACCCCACCCACTCCCCACGTGTTTAGTTTCTCTAAAAAGTGTGGTTTCCGAAGTAACAATCTCAAAAAAAAATTCATACAATGAGCAGAGGTTAAAGGACTTTTTATGTATCGCATAATAATATTAATATTGCATCTGAATATGCGTAAATATGGTAGTATATATCTACCCAGGATTGTGCATGCGACCCATGTTGAAATTTTTGTTGAAAAGAACCCGTATGTGGAAGTCGTCCGAAAAGTTGCGTGGTTTGGATAAACGCCGTGCAACTAACACGGTTAATTCATGTTGATTTGAAATATGCAAAATGGTCATCACTGAGTGTTTAAATATTTCATAATATTGTTAAAATAAAAACAGAAATATGCCGTAATGAGTACATGTACGAATTTAGGCCGGAGACTTACAAGCTGCAATGGCCTTGATGTCATATCATTCCATTACCTGATGGTGCGGGGAAAACGGGTCGTACCGCATATATACCTCGACAGAGGGCGGCGGACCTAATAAGCACATTTACAAACAAAGGTGCGGGGAAAGATACAAGACACAATAAACTTTATTTATAGTCGGGTGTTACAAGAACATAAGTGAACATAAGCTAATAGCTATTAACCGACATGATAATAAGTTTCTTAAACAACAGGCATAATCCTGTTTTTTTGGAACGGGTTCCAAATAAATATAAAGGTCTTTCTGTACTAGGCAGAAAACAAGGGGCTACATTTTTCTATATTTAACACCACGAACTACTATTTATGTAGCGTTCAAAATAACAGGAGAGATTAGTTTCTAAAAATATGCCGGGGGGGGGGGTCGTACCGCATAAATATCTCGCCCGAGGGGGTGGACCTAATAAGCACGTATACAAACAAATTAAAAAATTTCTTGTAAGGGGAATATTTCCCCGGGAAAAGGGTTTTCTTAGGAGGATATATTTATCAGAAAATGGGGCTTGTCAATCTTGTGGAGGTTATTAGTGTCTGAAAATTGCTTTTTAGGATGCGTTCCAAATAACAGGAGCATATTAACGCAACGGACTGGGTAAAAGTTATTTTCAAAATATTACTTCGCACTCGACTACTGTCGAATATGAAGTGAAATAGTGCATTGAAATGCTGGTATGTTGATTCGTCTCTACCGATAAAGCTCTTGCCCATTCAAGAAATAGCGACTGCAGTCCGAATACTGATAAGCCAAATGATTTTAGTACAGCTCTAATGATTTTTATCACTTAGTAAATCATTCGGCCATGATGACCTTTCTTGGAATTTACTACAGCAATTACTACTGGCATGCCTTATTTATTGCAGTTCGCAGACAATGTATACACCTGGTCACAGGCTGATTAAGCTTGTGCAGAAATATAGCTGATCTTTATTATTTGTATCAAAGTACTAATCTTACTAATCTTTATTCTGTATCTTTCTATTTGTATCTAATATTGCAAATCTGCTGGTTGTATGTTACTGTCGAACCGTTCCAAATAACAGGAGTATATGTTGAGGGAGATGAGTTTCCCCTTGTATGGGGAAAATTTCCTCTTGTAAATTGTACAACAACAACTTTACATAGATTATTTAATGGTGTACGGTACTGCAGTATATTTTAAACCGGTGATTTTATCGATACTTATTGTGAATGCATAGCTGAAACTTTTAGGTCAGGTTATATTTCTTCCAAAGATTTTGTATTTATGTATATATAATTTATGTTTTGGAGGTTATTTTGTTGATATCAGTTATAGTATGTCCCTTTAAAAGCAATATTCAGACCACAAACAAGAAGGTTTAAGAGAAAGTGTACAACCCCTATGTCCATCCTCCTCTCGAGTACTGCTCAAACGTCTGGCACCACTGGTAAAAGTCCCTAACCTACATACAAGAATTGTATTACAAAAGGTGCTAAGGTCAGCAGCATGATACCTTTGTGATGACTACAATCATACAAGTAGTGTGAGCCCAAACCGATTTGATTGGGTGAGCTGCCGTTACTGTTTACTGTAACCACTGCGTGGAGTTTGGTGTGAGCCAAGGGATTAAAAGCCATCTTGAGAAACTATCGTTCTCTGGAATTTCCTCCCTTATAGTCCCAGCCCCAGCATATTTGCTGAGAGACTAACCACTGTACACCTCATTTAATCATCTACAAATTTATCATCCTGTTTTTAATTTAGCACTGTAGTTCTTTTTCACGGTCTATGCACTTTTTAACCCTGGTGCTGTCAAGTTCTCCGATTTGTTCAGAGTTCTTTGTTGATGTTGATAATCAGAGCCACACTCTGTATGAGGATTCAGCGTGTTTCTAAGAGTATCTCAACATCATAAACGCTATATTGTTGTAATTGCTATGTTTATCATGTTTTGGATTGCTGTCATCTGTTCACAACGATGTGAATCGTACCTATCTCATGTTCCATTTTGTTGACTTGAAGGCATAAAAGGTGGCATCCGTGCCCTATGTACACGTTTCTTAGTTTGTATTTGCTATGAATGTTACGCTTGTGTCTGTGCACTTTAGGTTTAGTATATCCTCAAGGTATTGGTGGTAGGCCTCTTTAACCGCGCTTGATCAATATTTTGTTATAGGTATACATCCACATAATTCGTCTAATAATCATTTTTGGTTATAACTGGAGGGCGCTGTTAGAAACAAATTTTAAAAAATGAGTTAAATCATTATGTGCAATCTTAAAAGAAACGCTATGGTAAAAACGACTTCAGAAGACTGGGACTGTCCTGTGCTGGGGGAGGGGTTCATTCCTTAGGCGTATTATACGGGGAAAAATTCAGATGGAACTGGGATCGAGACTGCGGGATTAGATAATTAACGAGTTGGCTTTACTGAGGTGGTCATGGCGGACAAATAATATTTGGCTCGGATTTCGTAAGAGTGAATTGAATTTTGTATGCACCTTTGTTCAAGTATTTGCCAGTTTAGGGGGTGCTAACGTTTGGGAAACGCTGCTTGTATAGTAATAATTGATACAGACATATCGAGTTGCTGGTCTATGGACTTATTCGATCATTATTTTTCCAAAAAATAACTTGCAATATGTGAGTCTCTATAAAAAAACAGGGTCAATAAAATTTCTTGCTATTTTTATTTTCAGCAGTGACTCCCGTTAAGAAAGGTTGACTATTAGAAAATTGCGCACACACAGTTTATGACTTTGACACTCGAGATGTTATAAAATTCCTACTTTAGCTTGATCAAGGTAAATAAATTTATTGAAATTTTCTATTTTGTTTCATGAATTGTTTCAGTAGATAGATTCTTTTCAGTAAACGATTTAGTAAGCTATTTTGTTTCATAGTATGATTTCGTTTTCAAGATGTCGTAAATTTCAAAGTAGCTGAATTTGTTGTAAGTTCATCGAGGAATCGGGGTAGTTTGTTTTTGTTTTAAATCTTTCACAAAAATGCTATTGTGTGATTATTTTGTTTCAGTAATCATTGATTATCTAGTCTAATCTTATGAATGTAAGCTGCAGTTTAAATCAGTTAACTCAGTTTGTGTTTCATTTAATTTTACTTTCATTCTTAATGATAATACTAGTTTCTATTGTTAATGAGAAATACTAATTAATGAACGGATGAAGTGACGTATTACACTATTGAATAATGCACGTTTTATAACACGTTTAGTGTTAGGTAACCTTCAGATAGTATGGTGTACACAAAGAGTCGTCTTTGAACACATGTTCATATATATTTGTATGTACGCACAGTTGTCGGACCAGTTTATGTCCGATACGTTTTATGTGCCATGGTATTTACAATAATTATGTTATATATTTTAGCTTTCTCGCCCGGAAGATACAATGCCCGGAGTGGTAGAGATATGTATTGCATCCAAACGATAACTTTCCTGTAGAAGACCAACCTGTTACGTCGATAAACTACTAGACTCGCCCGGATGCACAAACTTGTCTACGTTGTGCCCCACTCGCGCAGTAAACACCTTTGGTGCAGTTGACATTAATGTCTTCTTAAATCCAACCCCGGATTACCGGAGCCTATACGGAGATGTTATTCTGAATGGCAAGGACAGTCTTTTGTAATTGAAAAACACCATTAAGTAAAGTGTAAACGTGTCTAATTCAGGACTATCATTTAGAAGTTTTTATAGCCCACTATTTAATGTCCATATTTAGTATTCATCTTTTTATATATTCATCACTGTAATAAAAAATGTAAATTGTGTATAGTGTTGAGTGTTTGATTACTCTGGCGTGTTTAGCCCTGACCATCCATCGTTACAAATGGGGTGGTAAAATTTAAAAAAAATGCTTCATTTTTCTGATAAAGGCTTGTCAGAATATTATTTTGTTTGGCACAAATAATCAATTTTGTATTCTCTAACAGCAGACAATTTAGAAACTTGATTTTTACAGAAATGAGGCCCCTAAGGGGATGTTGTGCTTTTATTACATAATTATTCTATTAGAAACTTAAGAATTCTTGTTATCTGAAAATTGTAGTACTGATTTGATTTAACTTACAGCAATCAAGTTCTTTACAAGATACAAGATACAAAAAGATACAAAATTTTATTTAAAGTCAGTGGGATAAACAAGTAAAACATTAGATTGATTGACCGATTTTTATTCAGGTAAAATACACATAAATACAAATGAATTACATATACTAGCTACATTATCAAACCGACTAAACTGATATATATCACAGAGTGTTTGATTTAAAAAAATGAGTTTTATATCACAGATCAATTATCCCAATTCATTATCACTATTCACTTAGACTTACATAAGCACCAATCAATTTTTTTATAGTTGTTCCTGAACTAAATGATAAAAACATTAGTAAACTTATAAATAAAGAAACTCGAAAGAGCAGTAAGCTAAATAATTGTGTATTAAACCTTGGATGGCCCATAAATCCCTAAAGCTTATTTCCAGTGGGATCCTGATAAATACCTTATAGATAAAAAAAGAAAGAA